>JAWWES010000168.1:26675243-26744432 GCA_035583135.1 Lophotriccus pileatus | reverse complement strand
CACAATAAAGATGAAGATGTTATGTTACCCTAAATCAAGCCTTCTGATTAACTTTTCTTTCTCGACCGTCACGACAAGATAACGGTAACAAAAAGTCTCTATTAAGAACCCTTACAAAGCTATTTTAAATTGAGCAAAAGACTCAGTTCTTAGTAAAACACAAAATTAAGGTCACAATGATTAAGTTCAACACTGCAGAAAAATCTTAAATTTATTCATTAATCCACCCAAACATGGAATTCTATGAGTGTTAAGCGGATCAGAAAGTATCCTGCACATACAGAGTCAACTCTGTGAGTACTGGAACAATATAAATACATTTTGATTGAAGTTATAACATTTTGGGTCAGTAATACCACATTATACTTTGAACAACCGTATTTGCTAAAGATACAAACTATGTAATTGTTATTAACAGGAATATTAAGTCCCTTCAAATTGTTAAAAAAAAACAGGTCATAAATAATTGGAAAGTCACACAGCAACTTACCAGAAAAGATGGTAAGAGGATCTGTGCTAACACCTGACCATCTCCAAAAGAAATCACTAAGCACTAATAAAAAAAAAATAAAATCTCTTACATAATATAGTTTTCACTTTGGAATAAAAGGCTAATAAACTAATCATGTCTTCAGGTATAGGGATTCCATTAACCTGATCCTCTCACAACAAAGAAGTTCTGTGATTGATGCTCCTTCACAATCCATAATGCATCTAGTTCAAGGCTAGGTTGGACAGGGCTCTGAGCAACCTTGTCTAGTGGAAGGTGTCCCTGACAATGACACGGGGGTTGGAATGACATGATCTTTAAGGTCCCTTCCAACCCAAACCATTTTGTGATTCTGTGACAGTAGATTCTAAAGGACTTTTTCACACCAGCTAGATAGTACTCTCTTTATTTAAATAGGTTACTAGCTCAGTTTATGTCCCACAGCTTCTGATGACTTTACTATTTTCAACAAATCTCCAAACAATAAGAATGAACGTCCAGTCCCTCATCATCAGGCTGACATTTGTTACAGTTCTTCCCCATTTGGAAAAATTCAGGAATCAACCGAGGCAGAAAAACACTCCACCATTTGTTACACTGCAGACAAATTTTTCTTGGGGAAAGTAGTTGAAGTAATTTGTCCACAAACAAACTTGATGTTATTTGAATGTTCATGATCTACATAACACTTCACAACAGTTAAATCAATATATTAACACCAATTTATCCAACCTAACCACGTGTCAGGTGCAATATTCTGTACTTTTAATGGGTAAACAAAGAGAGACAAAGCAGCCTGTTTTGCACTAAAAAGCAAAAAGGTAGTCAACAAGAGATTACTCTTCTGTAATTCCTTGATCTCAGTTTTGCTCAGACGGCATTTGCAAGATGTTAAGTAAAGCAACTTCATTTTTTAAACAGATACACCATAATTCAGAAACTGAATATGTTACAGAACATGACATGTTAAGTGTGCCATAGAACTCCCCCCGCCCTGGTGTAAATGTTAAGGCTATTTTGATATAAAAGTCACAATGTCTTCTAAAGCACATGAAAGTTCACCCACCCATATCTGTAGAAGAGATCTAACATTAAAATATACATGTCAGTGTCACACTAGAGCTCTCTAACCAATCAATACTCCACAGATACAATGTTCCACAATGCCTCTGCACTGTCCACAAGCTCTGCCTGGAAATGCGGGCTAAGGGCAAGGGCTCTTTCCCTCACATGAACAGTACTGCTTGGGGCTTTTGCATTTTCTTTTTTTTAAGAAAATTACAACACTAGCCAGATGTACTCTTCTTATTGTCCATGGCTTCATTTCTTTCACCGTAGTACAGAAATTGAATTACAGCAATTTCTACTTTATGTGGTTGCATGGCCTCATACTCACACTATAACAGCACTATGTATTCTTAATGCACTTAATCTGGCAAGGTCTCTTTAAGAGATGGAACTACTATTATACCCATTTTACTGAAGAGGACTGACTAAGTCTGGGAGAGACAAACTTTGAAATTACTTGCCTGAAGCGGTCTGTGACAGAGGAGATAACCTAACTCACAGTGTCAAGCTAATGCCCTACCCTTTCAATCATCTTTAGCCTCTTACTCTGCTTGAAATCCCATCCGAAGAATGGCTAAAGTGCACGTGTAAACCTCTCCAAAACACTTCTACTTCAGCCTGTCTGCCCACAAGACTGTATGCCATGCAAAATAATGAACTCGAGATAAGCATGCAGCACTCAATGCAGGTTTATTGTGGATCTCAAAATACTGTCCTAGCTTTTATTAAAGTTGTCACCTGGAAGGCATATGTGCATAGTGATACACTAGCCTTGGCTGCAGTAGTGTCCAGGAGACACACAGAACAATCCAGGATACTAGGCAAGCCTATTCAGATGCAATCATGACACTGTTATTAATTTTGACTAGGGATTCTGTAACAATGCTGAAGAACTTCATCAAATTCCTTCCCTGCATGCAATTACAAATACAAGCGAAGAATGAAGGGAAGGAACATACTAATTTTTAGTAATATGTAGATTAACTTTGATACATATTTTCATATGTTTACATCACTTATAATCACCATAAGCATAAAAGCACACTTTGGAATCAGATAATAAAACAAGAGAGCTCTTAGATCTGTAAGACGGTGCTTTTAGCAATTACCATGGCATATACGTTCCTCCCATCTCTGCAATCTCCTTTCTGACAACCACTCCAAGGGAAAAGCATTTTTGTTCTTTTCCCACAACTGCAACATCCGAGGCACCACAAATAAACAATTTTTCAGGCCCACAAGATACGGATGAATGATAGACTTGCATGATGGAGCTCAGCCGTGCAGGGACAAGCTTCCATCCCTTGAACTCTCTAACCGAATTTTCTGTTTAACCCGGACAAGTTAAGAGCAACTTGTACTGATTTTTAGCAGGAACACAGCACGAATTGCAGCAGCTGGTCTGCAGGAACAAGGACTCTTTCAGCAGACCACGGAAAGGGCTCTGCCACTGCCACCACTGGCCTTTCTGAGGCCCCAGAGGTCAGAGAGCACCATGGTCCTTGGCCGCTGTTTTGCCCTACAGATTTCTGTTATTGAAGGGGTGAGAGGGGGAAGAGAGGGGCAGAACCATCACCCATTCGATTGTGAAACGTAACAAGGTTTCACAGAAAAAAATAAAAGAGGGGCCAAAGTTTTTGAAATGCGAATCTCATTTTTCCCCTTCCCATAAAAAGCTATGTATTTTTCACAGCTATTTAGGGGACGGAGACCAACAAACAAACAAAAAACAAGAAAATCAAGCCTTGAGAGCTATGCATGAGGAATGCTAAGTCACAGTACTACTTAGAAAGAAAGAACAAGTACTAATTTGCACATAACTGATGGCATTCACAGTAGATTAAGTCGTTAAGTCAATCCTCTTCCTAATTCTCACACCACTTGTGTTTGTGGCTTTGTTCTCTGCTTGCCTGACTGAAAATCTCAAACACCGCACAAAAGGCTCCCTTGCAGAAAAATCTGCCAAATCAGAGTCACAAAAGTACTGTCAGAGCCACAAAAAAAGAACAAAAAAGCAGAAGAAATGTCACACTCATTGCTATCTGCACACCATACCATCAAGAAAAAAAGTTTAGGTAAAATAATGGCTTCTACACTTACATAGTTCCTGCAGGTAGCAGGCTAAGTTTGTATTACTGCTGCAGACGTTTCTAAACTCAGCAGCTTTGCTTAAGCAAGGTTTCCACCTTCTCCAGTGACTTTCTGCAAGACGTGTGACCCTGGTGTTGGCATAAAGCTTCACAGTAACCTCAGTGCAGGGATTCCCCCAACAGCACTTTAGAGGCCCAGGGCTGAAGAATTCACCACTTTCGATTTCAGACAGAGGTGGCTGGTTCGATTTCAGTACGGTGGTTGGTTTCCATTCCCGTTGCAACAGGTAGCAAGCTAACACGAGAGAGAAAAGGGTGAGACGACGACTGACAGAAAGAAGAAAATCTCTCCCTCCTGAAACCACATGTATATTGGTCCCTCCAGAGGCCCTTTCTCTTGCACCTACAGTTCTAGTAGATTTTGTCCATTTTCTAGAACACAATGCCTTCCAGTCAAATATATTTAGTTCCACTAAGATACCACGGCAGGACAAACTGTTTCTTTTAAAAGACATGAACCACCCATCCAACTAAGAAACAGTAATAACTTCTTAGAATGCCACCCCCTTTATTTTTTTAAGGTAGCTTCTCAGACTTGGTAATTTCTTTAATATAATTTTTCTGCTTATACCTTATCTGGAAATAATAGGATAGGTTTGGACATAAAACCGCTGCCAATAAAAAGAAGTCATTTACCATTTTAGTTATACTTCTCAGTTCCCTTCCTGAAGATATAAAAGGTTTCCCAGAACATTTTGCTTGTTAACATATATCTTTTAATTTTGTGGAGAGATATTTCCATGGTAAAGAGGAATTAGCACTTTTTTTTAATATGGAAAGAATGTTTTGTACCAAATTTTTCAATATAATTGAAGGAACAGTTTATACTTTCAAATATTGCAAATTCTTAAAAATTTGAAAAATTTCATACACAAACCTCCCCCTAGCATTCAGTAGACATTGGATTTAGAGGTTCAAGTTTTTAACAGCAGTAGTTGGAAAAAAACCCAGCTGTCAGTTGCTCAGCTCCCAGTATCACTTCACTAGCTCAAATTCTAAAATAAGTACATCTGCAGCTCAAACGTTAAAAAAAGAAATTGCCTGCCACACTCCTATTTTTTAAACTTTTTATACCTTAAGTAAAATGACACTTCTGGTGGTCTTTGAATAAACAGATTAAAATACAGTCCCCAGCAATAAATATACTTTGCTTGCCTAGCTGCAATAGTAAAGATTTCTGCAGCCGAACATGGACACATTCTTTTCCTGTTCATTGTGGAGAACTAGTTCTTCAGTAATAAAATCCACCCACTGTGTTTCTTGCTAATCTGTGTACTTACAACAGTCTCTACTATTGAGAGTGACTGAGCTGTTACACTAAACCAGCCTAGGAATATTTTCCACCATCATTCTGGGGAGGAATGAGGGGAGATGTATATGTGTAAATGGTTAATACTCCCTTCAAGCAAACACTTCAATTTTGGCTTCAATTCCCTAAAGTAGCTTCATGCGCAAAATCGACATGTGGAAAGAATACTCCACGGTGACCAACTTGCTGAGGGTTGTGGAAAACTGGTCTGTGCAGCACAGCAAGCTCTTGCCAGAGATCTGCTGCCGCACAGACCTCAGCGAACGTGCGCCACAAAAGCAGCACCATGTCCTTCCCAGGCATTCTGGAAAACTTCCGTGTTTAAAAGCAATCACAGATCACCTCCTCCCTCCCACACTAAAGCTGAATAAGCTTTTTTTTTTTTTTCCTTTTTTAAAGAAAAAAAGACAGACATACAATTAGAAGTGTATGCACTAACTTAAAGTCACGTTTCAGTCTTTAAGGCATGCAACTCCATTACATGGCCCTAAGGCCTCCTCTGCCTACTGGCACCATTTCTATCAGGAGACAATCCATTTATTTTAAGACACAGAGGGTGTTGTTTAAACCTACAAATTTGCTTTCAGTTTGAAGTTGCCTTTTAAAAGCAAAATCACACCAGTAATGACTCCCTCTTCATGAAACATATTAGAATTCAATAATTAAGAACAGTACTTCAGCAATTATTAAAGAACTCCTGTGTTCATTAACAAACAAATTAAATAAACCTCGAATTATCTTATACCAGATCCACTATTTTACAATCATAATTCCTTCCTGAATAAGCAGCAACTCTCATAAGTGCTATCTATGTATAATTTTAGCTCGGTACTTTGCTCTATTATTACAAAATATTTTAGCGAGTATATCTGTAATTAGATATCTTCCAAATTTGCAAATTTCTTTTTTAGTATCTTATTTTTCTGTATTTTGGATGTAGCAAAACACGGAGTTTCCCCCTGGCAGGGGAGTGCTATCTGGCTCTGCTCTCTCTGAGCACACTCACATCCAGTAGGTCAGTACCTCCAGCACACAGACCTGTGTCACCACGGTCCATTCACACTGCTGTAGAAAAACTGCTCCCAGACACTTCAGAGGCACCTGGGCACCAACAAATTTTAGTGTACGTTGCTGCTGTAGCGCATGGTTGGTGTCTCCCTAACTCCTTTATTTTTTCAAACTCCATGACATGCCTGTCTCATTCCGACTAAACAGGAGTAGTGTACTCCAATCGCTGCTACAAAAGGCTAGTATAAGCACAAATTTCCATTTTTAGCTCTCTACTGAAGTTTTCGCTCTTGTTCAGGCAAACACTGGACTCACTATGATTACAATCCATCTGTGCATATATCTGGTAGAAAAGTTATTTCCTCTTACAAGGGGTCATATTTATTTAGCTGTTCCAGTACAGCTGCTCCAAAGCCATTTGGAGACCAAAAGCGTGCTTTTCTGATGTTGCATTTCCCAATGAAATGCCTCAGCTGCTGAGCAAGAGCCCAAGTGATAGCCTGAAGAAACATTATCTTTCAAAGGGTTTGTGTCCACCCTGCAGCTGAGCTCACTGGTCTCCAGAGTCACGAAGCACAGGCTGCCCTCACAAACAGGGACCTGGCAGCTCCCCTGCCCTCACAGGCAGCCTGGCATGCCATGACCTGTGGCCGCAGCTGCTGTGACACTCAGTCCCCACCTTCACTAACTCAGCCCCCTGGGCTCAGGCAGGCACTGAATACCCCTGCCCGGGCAGGGAGTCCTGCAGCCTGTCCTGTGGCGCACAGAAAGGCATCCTGGAACACAGTCACTACACTTAGGTCTTGGATGAGGATTTTTCTTTTCTTTTTTTTTCTAAATTTAAATATACAGCCCCTTCTGTTGTTTCTACTACTTATTCTGCATTTCTACACGCAATGAATATACACAGCTCCTTTTTCAATATCTGCACCGCAAGGAAAGCAAGCTCTCTAAAACGATGGATTAAAAAGCCTAATTACATAACAGTGCTCAGGCTTCACTAATGGGGAAGATTTTTCTGTTGTGTTCTAATATTAAAAAAACCCATACACTGTTACCAACAATCCTCAAGAAAAAATCCTAAAACAAATTCTCTCTCAGCTGCTTTAATTCTCAACTTCCAAGAGATGCAATGCTTTCAATGAAATTAAGGCCATAACATATTTGTATACCTTGCTGGGTAAGAAGAGAAGACTAATGCTATTTGCAAGCACAATTTGCTTCTTGTTGTGACTTCAAACAACATTCTTTATCATTAACTAGCTGTATTCTATCTTGGCCATACGGTACACCTACGGTGTAGGTATACATGCACACATTTACATGACTACACACACTGCAGGTATGAAGAACCTTTTCCATCTAAATTCTTTCTTACGTAATTAACTTAAATATTTTTTCTTAAAATAATGTTTTATCCCCACAAACAAGCATTGCACAACACAATCTGATTAAATTACAAAGGTTCCAGCATATTAATAAGGTCTTTGCAACCATCAAGGAATTGTAAAACATGCTTGTTTAAATTTTGAAATAAAAGCAGTTATTTTGCTTTCAATAAGTTCTTTTAAAAGATGCATCAAGGACCTCAGAGTTTTTTTACCTTTACTTTTCATGTTTAACCAATAAGGTGTTTGTAATTGTTAAACTTGTATTTAAGGTCAGCTACAAAGAGGAGGGGAAAAAATATTTCCAGCTGGCTATATTTTAATATTTAAAAGATACTGCAATGGTATTCTTAAAATTAGGCACATCTTATAAAAAATGCTAGACAAAGTTATAACTTTATTAAAATTAAGTTGAAAATTAGCACTGACAGTACTGAGAAGAAAAAAAGAACTCACTGTATTAACATTCCTGCCTTCAATTAAGATGTGAGACTCAAGACAAATTTTTCCAGCAATTGTATTTAACAATAGCAGGGGACCGGGACTGTTACTGAACAGATAAGCTGACATTGTTCCAGACACATGAGTTTTCCAGATCTTCCTTTTTATTAAAAACACACAAAACCCAAAAAACACCAAAACCCCACACCACTGCTATATCTAATTAAAAAAAAAAAAAAAAAAAAAGGATAGTGGAGAAGTCACTTTTAAAGTAAAATGGTCTCCAAAAGTCCAGTCAGTTTGACAAGTCTTTGCTTTATTTTATTTCTTCATCTGTTGGCATTTTTAAAATTTTGTTTTCATAACACAGAAAAATAAAATCAGTGGTTCTTTCCTTTCAAAGTGATCGGCAACTTACCTGCTCTCGCAATTCAGCATTTGCAAGAAATCCTGCAATGTTGATTTGTGAATGCATGAATGAATAAAGGGATATGGAATAATTAAGAGTAACAAACGCAACCTTAACTTTTCAGTAAGACGACTGCAAGTCACATTATGTAAAATGCTTTGAAGTTATTTATTTCCAGCAATTAAGTTGTTTCCAACTAAACTGACAACGCAGTTGAGAATTTCTGATGGTGTCAAGAGTACTGAATATTAAAGACCAAGAGAAAACCAACTGTCTTCCACAGTAAACTCCCCATTTACTCCATGCAAACTTGTATCAGCTCTCCAAATGAGGACTATAAGCAGCAGCTACAAGGAATACACTACAAAAAAAGCTTCTGGGTTTTACTCTCTTACGCACTATGCAAAGGGTAATGGTTTTCAGTAAACCAGTCACGAGCAGAAAACTTACAATAGAAAGAACAAAATTTCCACAACAATTTGCAGTTGTTACTGTCAATTTTTGATTCTGTCTGCTGGGTCTCTCTAGCCCCATAGTGCAAAAACAGTATCAGTGTCATACAAAATACAGCTGTGCTTTTGTATACATAAATACAACATCTCTCAGCTCCTTACTTGCTTGTAACCCAATATCACTTGTGTGCAAGACTGCTCTCTTTTTTTATGTTGCAGCCTTTTGTGCCCAGGACCAATTTTGAATCCAAGCTATAGCTATTCCCAATGAAGGGGATAATGTAAAGCGTTACCAAAAAGCAATCTATCACCAAAAAATTCTCCCCATTTTTCAAGCAAGAAAACCTCATGCTCTTCAAACCTGACACATAAAGCCATTTTGTGTTAACAGAGTAGTATTAGATTTTCATTAAAATATATCAACACTACACAAAAATGTTCATGGGAAAGCAAAGGGCTAAAATCTCCATGATAGTTGCTGCAAAGAAATTGCAGCAAGTATATTCACTAAGTCTCCTGCATTCAAAGTCATGATGCTTCTCCCTTTCAGACAGGGCACTGTGTCCTGCCAATTCATGAGTTCCCAAAAATAAACCAGTTGAGTAACTGAAGATGCCAATAGATTTTCACATTGCCTCCATGCATCCAAACTGCATGGCTTAGACAGTTACTTGTAAACAGCCAGGCATCCTACACTTAACCTAGAGCACTTTCCTAAGCAAATTCTGTCACTTAAAATTACTCTGTTATAGCTGTCACTGAACACAGAATATCCTTCCACCTCCAAACTGTACTTCTCTCATAAATCTAGTCACTCAGAAAGAACTGTCTTCTTAAAATGCTTTTCAGCACACAGCAAAATTAAGGAGTTCTATTTATCTTCACAATAAAAAAAACCACAACAGAGCAGCTGAGAGATGTAAAAAATGCCCTGAACCCATGCTCCAGGGGTGAAAGTTGATCCACCACTCTGGTTTCTTCCATCTTTTACCTTTTCAATGACACTGACAAAATTACACTACCGAGAAACAGAAAAGTATGAAATAAGTCTGCATAAGGGCCAGGCTGAAATCACCTAAGTGCACAGAACGAGGGAGGTAATTTTGTTCACTGACAACAGCCAAGTAACCCGGCTAGGGAAACTCAACTCAATCTACTCAGCACCAAGCCTGAGTTCAAGAAGCATTTGGACAACGCTCTCAGGAACATGGTGTGATTCTTGGGGTGTCCTGTGCAGGGCCAGGAGTTGAACTCCATGATCCTGATGGGTCCCTTCTAATTCAGCATACTCCATGATTCTAGGATTCTGTTCCACACAGAAACTGGTGACTCATTTCTAGAGTGCAATCCAGAAGCCTCAGTTCCACATCTCAGAATTCTAGAACATAATGGGATTAAGCAGCTCACAGAGAAACAAAAATCAGCCTTTTAATCACAATGTCCAGGAAAAAAAACAGTCAAAAGGGGCCCACAGACAACATATATAGGCAAACATGTATCTGCAATTCAATGCAAGAAGCTGCTGTTTTACCCAAGGCTTAAGTGCCTCTGTCTTAAGTGGCTCTGCATGGCCGCCACAGAGGGTGCCAATAACCATTTCATAACAGCAAAGTCAGCTCCTTCCTAAACACAGTTGAACTCCTGTACAAAGCCTTCTGACAAAACACTCACCCAGCCATGGAGTTGCAAATTCAGACACACATATCACACCTACCCCTATCAGAGCCCCCATCAATCAACTCATCTGCTTGGGACAAAATCTCCATTCCCACTCACATTATGCCACTACTGTTAGGTCAGAGTAAGGTTCTGTAGCCTCTTAGTTGAAGAGAATTACCTCACCTTAAAACGAGGATGGTAACAAGGCACAAACAGTGTAAACTGCTTTTCAACAGTGAGCTTGCAAGAAAGGGAGAAAGCTGGAAACAGTTTTTTCGTGTGATCTATGGCACCAGCAAACACTTTCTCCCTCAATAGCATTTTATTGCCTTCTCTTTCAAGTCTGCCTGTCTTTAGTCCTACTTATCCCATAGTTGTTTTAACAACTACGTTAAGTTTGCAAGTGTAGGCTCATGTATCAGACGCAGGAAATTCCAAGACCTAATGGGTCTTCTGGGTGAGGGCAAAGAGCAGATTTATTCTAAGCTCAACGTACCTTGTGCTGACCATTTTAGTTTCAGTATAAGCAGCTTGTTTTTTAAGTGTGCATAAAAGGTTCAATGAAATCATAAATCATCACTTCCCCTTAAGGGTGGGTTGTCACAAAAAAGAACAATAAAAGCATTCAGCCTACTGAGAGAGATCAAGAGCAAGATTTTACTTGATATTTTAAAAGGCTACACAAAGCCAGTATGGATGTGACTTCTTAAACATATATTTAGAAAACCATATATATTAGAAAGCTCTCCCTAACTTCAATTTCTAGCTGTATTCCTGAAACACATCGCTCTAAGAAGTGCTGGTACAGGCCCAGTCACAGCATTATAATCTTCACTTGTAAATCAGACTCTCAGATTTATCTTTGACAAAAGAGAAGCCTACAGGTCACTTCGCCATCAAAAGGTCTAAATGTAGCCTGCACCTTTGTTACATATTATTCAAACTAAAAAATGCTAATATGGTATAAACCTGCAGTACAACCATACTGCCTCAGAATATGTAAGTAAAACTGTAGACTTATCTATGCCAGGTATCCTGAGAGCAGGTGCAGTTCTTTTTATTAATGCTCATGATGTAAAGTGTAGAAGCAAATCATCTTATGCAATTTTGAATTATTCTCAAAAACCCTCTTCAGTAGATCTCTGCTCAGACTTTTGACATGAGAATATAGAAGACTGAACATTTTTGCTTCATAAGAAATTATCTTGCTGTATTTGACACCAAACAGTTGTTGCAAACAGTAATGCCATCTCTGCTCTTTAGCTGAGTAACACGTGAACCAGTTCAAATACTGAGTTTTCTTGTTTGTTTTTTGTCATATGGTCCTTGAAGTATGCTATTTTCTAGTATATGGACTTAGAGAGCATTTACAATTTGAAATCAAAATACAAGTATAGTTTAAATACCAATATATCTCAAGGAAGCATTAAAAGCTTCTAAATTTAAGTACCTTCCTACCTTGGCACTTTTTTATTTTGTGTGTGCATGAGAATGTTTGTTTGTTTGTGGATTGTCTTTAAAAAACAGGAAGTTTTCCCCTCATCTAAATATCATTCTTCCATAAACATCGACAGTAACTTGACAGTGCAATAATAATAGAATATTGCTGATCAGGATCGGAACAGGTTATTGGTTTATCATCATTCGGAAAAACAAAACCCAAAAAACCATTTCAACATCACATTTGTCAGCACAGAAGAACCAGCACCCTGACAACATGGATGTTTTAGCATCAACTCCAAGTATCAAATACACTGTCCCTTTAACTAAATATCCACGTACACGTGGTCAAGCAATTGTTGGTGTTGACAAGTATTTGGGCCACTGCCCTTGGTCTCATACTTGCCTAATGATACCTCTGACAGAGGTGCCTAGTGGAGAAATCCATAAACTCGCTAAAAAAGCAGCAGTGCAACCTGAAGGCCAGGGAAAGGTCTCTAACCTTCTTCTATCACCTCTTGTGTTACAGATGTCTTGCTTCTTTATGACCAGTCTATCCAAGGTACATCTGTCTCCTGGGCTTAACAATGTAGAGAGTATATGTTTATGTCAGTCTTAGACAAACAAACAAAAACCTGCATTGTGGCATGCATGTGTGCATGGGTAGGCTAGCTCATTTTAAAATGCCGTGAGAGGTTACCTGAATAAGGAAACTGAATTTTCCAGGTACCATACCTGAAATATTTCATTTTTGCCAAAATAAGAGGACTAAACTGAGGAGGAGTCTATGTAGTTCTCATACTTCAACAGGAACGAAGAAATGTCTTAAAATACATTTTGCACTCTTGAATATATTTAGAAATGACAACAAAGACCACTTCAATATCAAAATTAAATAAGGAAAAAGTGAAGCCTGTAATCAAATGCAACATTTTGCACAATTATTTACTTGCAATCTCACCCTTTACATGCAAAAGACTTTCCAACTATTCAAGGAGGACAGCTTAGACTCTTAATAATAAGAATGCTCAGTGGTACAGTAATACTTCATTAGTCATAGCTTTCATTTATAGTATATTCCTTTACTTCTCCAAGTCATCTCAGCATCTCTTACAACATGTCAATTTAAGCAAATACCGCTACAGAAAGACTACATGATTTACTCATGCTACAGACTTAAAAAAAATTTATATTTTCTAGAAATTTGAATATATAATAGCTTTGTAATAAAAAACCCACAAAATTTATAATCTTAATTAAATAAATATTATAATTGTTCCCTATATTTAGTATGTCTCATACAGGATAACACCTAGAGATTGTCAAAAAAGATTCTAAGAAAATAATTCAATTCAGAGTTTTCCAAGTCTTGAAATCAAACTAAACCAGTCAGATTTCCCTGCCAGTTTCGCACAGATGAGTATTTGGGATCCTAAATTGTCATCACTGGAATCTCCTAAAGCAATCAGAGGGCCTTACAGCTGTGTCTTTCTCTCCCTCCTCTCACCAGGAATTTGGCAGTCCTGGGATTTTGTTCTCAAATGGTATAAAACCAAATTTAAAGCAGGAAAATACTTTGCTAAATTCTCCTTCGCCTAAGTGCAGTAATTCTCCACAAATACAGCAAACTCTCCTTTCATGAAGTGCATGAAAGAATAATCAATACATTATGTAGGAAGAAATAAAGCCTGAAATTAGAACAGTTTTATGGTGAATAATCCAGTCGAAATCCCAAGAGTATTGTTAATGTATGGCACTTTGTTTTACCTTTTTTTTTTTTTTTTTGCTTTTCAATGTGTCTAAAGGTGACTGCTCAGGATGGAAAATTGGAACAGATATGGGTATTATAAAACTGCAAGAACAGTTGACTTGCATTACTATAAAACTCTAAACAATAATGCAATTAATGACAAATTGCCAGGAGACGTGCAGGAGTTCAAAAGGAGATGCTCAAGGAATTGTAAGTGTACGCACGCGCAGCAGATAAGGCCACACATAAGCAGACATGATTAAGCCAAGTCTGAAATCACGCAACGTCAAGCAACCTGGGATGCACTTTTACCTATGAACTACACCGTAACACGGCAATTTGGAGATTATTCAAATTGGAGATTATTCAACTTTGGACCTCATCATGACACACACCACCGTCAAAGTGACAAGCATTTCTTCAGGCTGACTGCCCCACAACTTGCAGCTTCAGAGAACAACAGGTTCTAGTTTACCCACACCAAAGGGAAGCAGATGGTCTGGTAGCTGGAAATCAACCATACAACACTGTACCACTACGAGGCTGCAAAACAAAACCAGTATTTCAAAAAACTCTTTCAGTTAAATGCCCTTCATTTAAAAAAAACCAAAAAAACAAACCAAGAATAAACCTTGTAATCACAATTCATGCATGTTCTGGTCTTTATAGTTCTAGAAACACCAAAAGCAACATTATCAAAGACAACAAATTAAGATAAACCCCAAAATTTTGCATGATATTCAAGCTTGAAATAATAGTACAAACAGTCAAAAAACGTTCTCAGGGGACCTGAGTTACAAACATGAGATCTTTAATGGTGTATTAACAAAATAGTGTGTGTAGTAATGAATTATATTAACTGAAGCCTGGTTATCTCTGGTTGTCCAAATACGATAAAAAGCATCAACACAGTCAGAAAAGCAAAGAATTAACTATCAAGATTATCTCTGCATCCCCATTTGCATGATTGCTTCTAAATACCTGCATCTTGACTGCATTCAAAATGCATATATTCACATTTTTCCCCAGTGTTCTGACTATAGCTTTTAATCATAACCTTCTGTGTCAGTCACTGGAGTTGATCAGCAGAGCACTGAGAAGGGCTACAGTTGGAGACCATTCAGAAACAGAAGTTATGCAAAGCATTGTGAGCTGCTTATTGAGCAGCCTCATGGTGCAAACACATGTCATTTGTGCACTGGGAGCTGCTGTAGCTGCCAAGGAGCTTCCATGCAGAATGCAAGTTGCTGGTATGCAGCTATAGCAACTTAAATTATTACCGACCAACCACCTCCTTCAGGGACCTACATAACATAAGACAAGGATTTCTTGGGTTGGATGCTCAAATCACACTAAAGGAAATGCGTGATTCAAAGTACAAACAACTCCCATCTGACAGACAGCTCTTTGCCACACTTCCAATTATTAGGGAAGGTCCTCAGGATGACGTTTCCTTGAATTAGCAGTACATCCCTCCTATTTACAAATTGCTCAGTGACAAGTCTCTTTGGCTGTGACTCATAAGCCTTCGCTTGCCCATGCCAGAACTTGCAGCTTTTTGGACATGTGTTGCAAAACCTCACCACCAGAGCTCTTTTTTCCCTCACCTCCCCCTTTCACACAGTGAACACTCAGAGAAAAGTGGTTTATTTCTCACTTTATATCATTTAGAATTTAACTAGTTGCACTGGAGACACTGTGCAAACTTACCAGACCTCATTTTAGCATAAACTGTAATTTACTGCAACCATTACTACGATTTTATGCAATGCTTCAGACAAGAAAAAAATATCAGTTTGTTTTTGTTGGTGGTGGTGTTTTTTAGAAAAGGTGAAACAACAAAAATGAGCTCTTACCAACATCCTCATTCAACAATTCCAACAGTAGATTAAAAAAAGTGGCTGCTAAATGTTTACCTGAGCTCAACAGAAAACCAGGTAAGTTTCTTGAGTAGAAACTCAAGAACTGCTAAGCATACAGAAAACATATCCACTTTTGGAGACCAGGCCACAGGTTTCTGATTCAGGCCGTTCTGATTCATGACAGTCACTCTTGTCCCCTTACAGGCCTGGACACACCTCCCCACACACACACACTGCTGTACCACCATCACCACAGTGCTCATTTCCAAAGAAAGGTTGCAGGTCCTCCATCAGGGGCAACTTAAGGCACAGCTTAGCAGCTCGACAGAACAGTGTCATGGAAGGGATGACAGGCTTGAAAATATCTCCTGCAGTTCTGCAGCCACCACTGACAGGTGACAGTAAGAGTGAAAATGCAAAAACATAACTAACATCTAGAACGTTTATGCAGGCTCTCAAAATGCTTGTACTGTGCTACAGCTCTCACCATTTCATATTATCACTACTCCCATGCACCCGGATGGGTTAAAGGCCAGCACGGCTCTGCCTCCATTTTGCTAACATGCACACAAATGTATATATATCTCTGACTAATTCCACTGAGTACTGCAGGACGACTCAAGGACATGCAAGTTACCTACTGCTTTGTACACAAACCTGAAGAATCCTGGCCTAAAACTTTCTCTCCTACCACACAGGTTGTGAAAAGCAAACAACTTAGCATAAGGAATGACTATATTGTATCACTACCACAAATGATATAAGGAAGCACTATTCCTGTTTTACTCCAGAGGTAATTCTGGCATTAAACACCCAATCTAAGATAGATTGACAAGTCAGTCAAGACATGAAGTACAATCCTGAGAAAAATCTACAGGTAGAACACCACAATAATGCACAGATTAACATATATTCATTTTGTATTAAAAGAAAATGCTCCAATCAAATTATAGAAGGAACACTATGAACGTTTGACAAGTGCCAGGTCTTGTCCTGTGGATCATTAGCCATTTACTTAAAAAAAAAAAAAAACCAAAACCAATAAACCTCCACCACCACCATCAGTACATCTGTACATTCTTTATTAACAAAGCTACATACATTTTATATGAAGTATTTCATTGACAACCTGAGGAAACTACCAATAATAAGACGATCTGTGTGTTTAGCTAAAATACGTTCTAGTTGAACATCAAGTAATTTTAAAGCAGCTTTCCATTTTTATAGTACTTTCCATCACAGTACTCCAAACACTTTACAATCAGCAGTGATGGCTAAAGACAATTTCTAGAAAACTGTCTCTAACGTTAGAAAGGCCAATTTCTGAGTACCAGATCTGAAATCTTTCAGATCTGATATTTCCTTAATTTCAAGTACTTCCAAAACTAAGACGATAAACATAACAGATAACCAGCACCTCTGAAAAACAAATCTTAGGGACCTTAAGTTGTACCCATAAGAGCTTTGGCATAACTATGTCAGTCTTTCAAAGTCTTAGCTAAAAGACTTACTAATACAGTGTCAGTGGCACACATTCTCAATGCTTCTTACTATCCCTTCAGCCAACACTGCCTGGAGATCACTGGACAATCTGGAACTCTAGTTAAAGCTGAAGTAGCATGCTCTAAGCATATCTCCTTTCAAGCTCTGATTTTTTGTGGCCTTACACCGAAACTCTCCTCAATGCTCTTCATTTCTAAGCAAGCTCGCTGAACTGCAGTTGTTTATTTTAACACAGGTCTTTCTCCCCACACATGCACACAGGAAACTGGACCAGAGCAAGAATTACACTAAACCTGCAGAAGCATTAGCAAGCCTGCTTGATTTCCACTTGCTGCATAATCACTTTAGAAACGTGAACCCACAGATCAAACGAGCTTTCAGTTTCTGTCTGCTGTGATTTCAGAGACTACTCGCGGCATTTCTGCTGAGTATTTCAGGTCTGTGACTTCTATGATCAGCCTCGCTCCACTTCTCCCCACCTCCTCTTCTAATTCTCCGAAGAAGTTAAAGAGGAACGTGGCAGTTCAATGCAGATTACGTTCTCTTTAGCATTTGCAATGCAAAACTATGTTTTGTTCGGTACAGAAATCTTTCACAATAGCCCGTGTATACGTATTCGTTCCAACAATGCTGTCCTATGCAATCACTCTGTAATTACACACAGTCATAAAGCTGCTGCTGTTGCTGTTTGGAACTGCAGTCTCGCCCTCTAAACAACCTAATATCAGTGTCCGCATTAGGACAATTCTTTTCTCTCTTCTCCTCCCTTAACTGCTTGCTCCAGTACAGATGGCCTTTACACTGCGCTCAAAATACATAGTCGGAATGAAATCAAATTATTATAAAAAAACCCCTGTTTTAAAGAAGATGGAAAGTAAATCTCTGTCGAGCAAACCGAATGTTTCGCTAATTCTGCAAGCTGCAACCACACAAGACTTTACAAACCAAAAATAAATCCTGCTTATGCCTGTTTAAAAAAAACCGTAAGTATTATATAAGACTCTCACATACGCGCGTAGGTGTATTGTTAGCTTTTACTGCTAAACTGCAACGAATCAGTCGTTTGCAGTTGCTGCCAGAAAAGAGCTGTACATTGGAGAGCACGGGATTTTCAGAAATTATCTAACAAATTCCTCCCCATCCCCCTCCACTGCGTAAACCCCAGCAGAGCAATCGAACCCCGGCCACGCTGCTCGCTCGGCGGCGGCCGAGGCTCGGCGGCTGCCCCGCACCGCCCGTGGCCGCCGCACACGCCGGGCTGCCCCGGCTCCACCACGCAGCGACCGAAGGGAACCAACCTCCCCCCGACCCAAACCAGTCCCCGCAAGTACCATCCGCAGGCAGCTCACCCGGACACGGACACATCCCCAAAGTCCTGCCGCAGCCAGGCAGCCGCGCAGAAACCCCTCCGGAGCGTTCGTGATAACTCTCGGCGAGGCGGGAGGCGATGGCTCAGCAGCCGAGCCCGGCCCCCCGCAGCAGGCGGGCCGGCAGTGCCGCTGCCCCGGCCCCGCGGGGCTGCGCGGCCCAGGCGCGGAGCCAGCCGCCCTCGTCACCGCCACAGGTACTTGTGCTCCTCATCCTGCACCCAGCGCCCACAGACAAAGCACGCACCGCCACCCTCAAAAGAAGAGCCCCAGGAAAGTCACCCCCCTCTCCAAAATGGCAGGAAAACGGAAGCAAATCGTGCGAATAAAAAAAAAAATAAATAAAGGCGCGGAAAACAGGAGAGGGAATAAAGAGAACGTGCTGGCTCACCTGCGCAGCGAGGCACGGCGGGCGCCGTGGGGGACGCGGGGCGGCTGTTCGGAAAGGGGGGCGGGAGCGCAGAAGGAGGGAAAAAAACCCCAAACTTTGTTTCTTTCTCTCCGGGACTCAGGGAAAGCGTCACTTCCTAGTGCGGTAAGCGGGGAGGCTCCCGGGCCCGAGCTCCTCAACAACTCCTCCTCCTGCTCCCGCCCTGCTCCTCCTCCTCCTCCCTCCGGGGCGCAGCTCCCGGCCGGCCCCCAGCGCCTGTGCCCGGCGCGGGCCTGTGCCCCCTGCCCTTGTGCGCAGATCTCGGCTTGACCTTCTGCGCTCGGCTTTGGCTGCTGGCAGGGAAGGAGGGGAAATCCCCAACGAGTGAGGGGCGGGCAGAGAGTTTGCAGCAGTGATTTGGAAGCCAAGCCCTGCAAAATACTGCCGTGTCCAACACCTGGCGGAATGCGCCGCTCTTATGCCGCGAGTTCAGTGTCGGCCTCCCCAGCAAGGTCAGGCTTCATGGCCTTTCTGTCTAAAGAAGAACAAACTAACACCTTTAGTTTTTAAGGAACCACTGGTACCAGAGGAAAACATGATTTTCTGTTTCCCTCTTTCGGTCCTTTTTTCCACAGCTTTTTCAGAAGAAAAAGTGGAAAAACTGGGAAGGGAGAAAGGATTTTTGTCTAATGCAAATCCTCAGGTCATCTCTATACTGTTGGCTATTTTACCAAACACTTGAAATGTACTTTCACAAGAACACATATTGCTGAGGTTTCTAAAAGTGTTCAGCTCCTCCACTGGAATATGGCTTCCTCTGTTGCCTTGGTCCGAGAATAAAAAACACAGTGTGCTGGCAAACGCAGGCATGCTACTCTACCCTACTAAGGCAGGAAATAAAGAAGCTGCTTTGTCATTGCTCCCTCTGTAGACTGCTCTGGTACTCGAGTTTGTTCACAATCAATGAAACTTTTAGATTATAAAATAACCTTTAGACAGCATTCACAGATTATACTCACATTCAGTGAAACGTGCCAAGCAACATGAAAATGCCAAACATTTTTCTCTGACGTGCACATTGCCACGTGTTTACCTTCATCCAGGCTCAAATCATTCAGTGCACACAGTAGCATAGCTGCTTTCTTTTTTTTTTTTTCAGACCAGCGCTGCAGTTTCCCTTCCAGCATGTGTTGCTCTATAGAGTGAAATACAGAAGTAATTTTTGCACTGTTCATTGTAGTTTGCATTTCTTTCACAATAGTTCCTGCAGAACTTTTTGCCAGGGAAGCTCAAGATGTGTAGAAAGAGGAGCCCAGAGAAGTGACTTGGCCATGACTACAGAACATATCAGATGCATAACCAGGTTTCTCTGACGAGTCCCAGGTCAGTAGTCTAATTACCACACCCAATCTTTTCCTGTCACGGTGCAGAGAATAACAGTGAGAGACACATGGAGGTAAAGAGCAAAATAGTAGCCACACGTACTACTGGTAAAGAATATTCACAGGTGTTCACTAATTACCTAATATGTAAAGCAAATATAAATTATTGAACATATAATGACTAGCTGTAGTCAAAGGCATAAAACCCATTCTCTTAATGTGCCCAAGTAAAGATTGAAAAGACAGGTTCCATAAACTGGAGTTATTTCCTCTCTGTTACAAATGTTAGGCAATCAGTGCCTCCCATGAAGTACATCGGATATTGATAAGATTATAATTGCTTATCTCACCTTTCGCTGGAGGGAAAACAACCCAAAAAAACCACCACCAACAAACCCAGACACCACCAGTCTCCTAAAATTGTAAATCATGTTGTAACAGCAAAGTGTATCTCTTCCTTGCAGACAGAACAAATGTATCTCACCTTGTTGGAAGTTGGAGCAAAATGATGACCAGTGTCTTGTGTTTCACAATACATAATCACGTAAAAGCGGCAGACAACGGCAGAAACGTCATCATCTGGCTGCAGAAGCTAACACTGCGCAGGCCGGGGAGTGTGCTTTCTGCCCTGCTCTGGGAGACATTTTAACATTGTTGGTTTTGATAATTACCTCCTAAATAACGTATAAGGTAGATAGGAATCCTGCTGAGCCAAAGAAAGCATAGTAACCACAAGGACAAAGCTGAAACACACTAAAAGGTGCAAAATCTGTAGGAAAGGATGTTTGTATTTCCTAAACATACCAAGTAGGATAAGAATAAAAACAAGCAAGCTTGTAGGTACACCAACTAGTTTATAGACCTAAAATAGAAGAAGCACATTTAAAGACACCATGGTGTTTATGGAACTGTATGTTACTATTTATCTTACTGAGCAATAAAAGTTTTACTAAGTGTTTTTTAAAAATTTTGCCATTATACACTCACTCTTAGGTGTATAGACTAGTTCCTAGACTATTCCTTATGTTACATAGTCCTTACATCTTCTCTGGAACCAGCCATCATACTTTTATTTTCAGTAGCTGGTTTTGCCATGCTTTTTAAGTTTTCTTTTTCTTTCTCCTTTTCTCAGCTGAGGCTACATGACAGCTGCACTTCCATCAGTTTTACAGTAACAAAACTTAATACACATGCATTCCCTGTTACATCATTATTTTATTGCTACATTAAAGAAGGACGATTTCCTAGCTATCAGAATATAAAATCTTGGGTTTCTTTGGCTTGTACAGACACATCTTGTAGTGTAACAACATCAACTCATATCATTAATAAACTGGATTGCACTGAGTCAGAATTTGAATTAAAGACTATGCTTTACCTACTTAGGTTTGCAAAACTGGGCCACAGGCTCGGCAGGTGGCACTCTTTTCACCACATCAGAGTAGAGCCAAGGCCCCATCTTCTCTCTAGTCCTCAGAAGCTGAACTATTGCTCCAGCATGACAGGAGACAACAAGGAACTCATAGTTCTCCCTGAAATTCTGTATAAAATGAAGGTCTTAACCACTATAGCTAGTAAGAAAGTATTTACACTCTTTGTAATAGGAGTTTCAGATTCCAATAAATCTCAATTTCCACCTCATAATGACACTGAAAATTCCTCTAAAATTTCTATTGGATGCTATATTTTAAAAAAATTATGTCAGCATAAGCCAGTAATGAATGGCTGCAGTGTTTATCCCATAAATATATTTAATGCTCAAGTGCAGGGCTGCCTCTAGACAAGCTAGAAAATGGACTGACAGGAACCACACGAAGTTCAACACCGACTAGTGTAAAGCCCTGAACTTTGACCAGACTAACCTTGTGCCGTTGCACAGGCTGGGACTGACAGGCCACTCAGCACCACTGGATAAGAGCTGGGGGTCCTGATGGACAGAGAGTAAATACCAGCCAGCAGTGATGGCTCACAGCATCCTGGCCTGGAAAAAGAAAAGCATAGCTAGGTCAAGGGAAATAACTATTCCTCTTTACTCATCATTTGGTAGTCTGCATCTGGAATACTGCGTGCAGTTTTGGGCACCCCAATAAAAAAAAAGGTTGATAAACTTGAGCCAGAAGAAAGCCAAGATGGTGAGGTGCTGGCAGATGTTCTCTGAAAGGAGAGGCTGATGGAAGCTGGGGTTGTCTACTGTGGCAGGAACTGGTAAGAGAGACTTAACACCAGTCTTCTTGTAGCTACAAGATTAGATCTTTTCCTACAAGAGAAGACAAAACAAGGCCCTTTGTTGAGGTACACAGTGGGAGAAAGACAATTGCCATAAATTGAAACAGTGGCAATTTCAACAGCTAGTGAGGATAGCGAAGCAATGAGCAACGCAGTCTGATTTCAGTGCTGACTCTGCTTTGAGAGGGAGATTGAACTGGTGACCTCCCAAAATTCCCTCCAACCTGAGCAATAGTATGATTCAAGAAGCAAATCCCCTTATCTCATATAAGAGAAGACTTAATTAAACAATAGTAAAATAGTTTGAAAAATTATCATAGGAAATACAAGTGATTGCATGTGTTTCAGGTTTGTTGGGCTTTAGTTTTGATGTTGTGAATTTAGAAGACCATCAGCCTAAATAGAAAGAAGCCCATTCCCTCACAGCCACCATTTTCCAGCATTATTATTATGGGAGAAAATGTTTATAAAAATGTTTTTTATGCAAGATCAATTACTCTTTACTACAGAGAAATTTTAATTTCCCCAATATCAATGTCTGTCTCCCATCTTTGTCAGAATTAAAATTAATTACTCAAGATGTTACATTTGAAATATTATTCTAGGGCACAACTTGTCTTGGGAAACTTGATGCAGACAGAGATAGAAAGTTTGGAAAGAAGGGGTTTGCCTTTTTTAAAAGAGTTTTCAGAAAGAAAAAAAAACCTTGCACATTTATTTGACTCTTCATATCTGAATTAAAAATTAAAATGCTGAGTTTACTTCACTAACTTGAGAAACATTCAGCTTCTTTGATCAACTTAGGAAGAAAATACATGAGTTTATTTATAGAGCATGTGTGTGTAAATACAAATGTATACACATCCACACACACTGTGTCATGAACTGGCACCCTGAGAACCAGGATGAGATCTTTTCTACAGGAGGGAAAGGGAGAGACACTGTAGTTTAGAAAAGAAACCATATGTAAAACAAAATTATTCACATTGCTTAAATGCTGCTGAAAGAAGCTCAGACATCAGGGTGAGATAGACAGTGCAAGAGTCTATAAGTATCAAATTATATGTCATGCTGAAAACCAGACCTGTTGAACCTTTCTTCCTAATTTTTCTAGCCTGTGAAGCCTTAGAAACATTTTACAGTCCTTCCTGCTTTTACTATCCCTTTTCCCAAAATGCCACATTCTTTGTTTATAAACTATAGTCTTGTGGTAACGTTGTTCACTGTTCACTACAACTGAGAAAAATACAATATTTGAAGAAGCTAATTGGTGAGCTGAAGGACACATAGGTGTTCAATACCTGAGCTTTGGTAAGCTCCACATGCTCAAGTCCACATGTAAACTCATCAGTCATGCTATACTTTTCCTGTATTTTAGGAGCTCGGAATGCAGGTTGTACCAAACTACAACATGCCCTCTCATCTAAGTGTCAGTGGTCTACACATACAATTATAGAATACCAAATGTTTCTTGCTGCTCAACTGACTGAACAATGACACAAGTTCTTCTGAAAATTAGGTTCAAATAACCTTAGGCAGGATGACATTTAAAAAACCAACCAGCCAAACAAATCAAAAACCACTTAAAATAAGACAATTTTTTAAAAAGCGGGCTGCAAACTGCATCTAATTATTTCTTAAATATTTAGAGATTTTATTTCATTATCCACTGTGTGAGAGGAATGGTTAGAAAATGAACTAATTAACGGATATAGTATTCTATATTAGAATTCTGAAAATGTTAAGCACTGCAAAGTAATTACCTCTATTTAGCTAATTATCATTAAAATTTAGATAATATAAATAATAATATTACTACTTCAGGAAAAGTGCATGGACTAATAGATCTCAACAAGATCAAGAATACTTCAGATCACTGGAAATACTCCTGAAAAACGTGGTGGGCAAGAATTATAAAGAACTGGTGGGTGTATGCATATTTTTAATTCTAAAACTTATTTTTAATGCTAGAATAATTAAATGGTTTGATGGCTACTATTATAGTGGATTTCTTTCTGGAATTTACCTCTCATTATGCATTACAAGAGTGCAATATGCCTTAAAGGAACACACTCTGTTTCTGCAGGCCACATGCAAGAGCCTTAGCTTGAAGCAGCTCCCAAGAAAATATGGCAGAAGCCCCCACTGAGGCTTGTTTTGGCAGGCGACTTCCAATAAAGCTTCTTCTGTCTCTTCTTCCCCAAGACAACCAGTTGTGCTTTCTTTAGGTTGGCTTTGATCCCAGGCAGAGAAACCCCCTAGAAGGACTCAGAGTCCCAACAACAACAAACAAAGAAAAAGAAATATTGACAGCATGTACCGTGGAGTAAAGTCACAGCTTGGTTCAATTTAGTGTAATAACAGAAATAAAGACTGCAATTTGAAACAAAGAGCTAGAATACTTTTCTTTGCATAAGATTAATGCTATTTACTAGGTAGTAGTTTTACATATAACAATCTAGTCTGTTCCTTTAATAGTCTGAGTAGACCAATTTCTTATTGAAGCATGCAGAAGTTAATGGATTTGATCATTAGTCTATTTGATAATATAAAAATACTATTTGCCCCATTGACATCAAGAAACTACTCATAACTAATGGTGCTCTGTATATAAATATTTGCAAGATTCTGGAATATTCCTATTATGTCTTATTTTTATGTGCAATTTTTATATATTCATTTATGTATGTGCATATATAGAAGAGCATCCTTAAAGTCATCTCTTATGGAGACTCAAGCAGGAACTCCTGAGCTTCAGTAGCTGATGTATTATAAGTAGCAATCTCAAAACCCATTTAAAATCATTTGACACTTACAATCATTCAAGGAGCTTTCAGCACAAACAGATTTTAGTGACAATGACTCAGTACCATGGCAATTAAGTTGAAACATATACAGTATAAATCCAGGAGCAGCAGGGGAATCAAAAAAGCAAGCATTTGCTAATATTAGGTTCCATAGGTAGCACATGGTACTCCATCTCATGAGGACTCATTCCTGTTCCATCCCATAAATAATAAGCATTTGCACATTATTAGTGTATTCCTGTTAATCAGCAGAAACGTATGCCTTCCTGGCTGCCACAAGATTGCCAGCCTAAAGAAAATGGGGAGCAGCAGTTCAAACAGGCAGCAATGATGTCCATCATCAATGCATCTCAGACATTTTGCCAGTTCCCTCAAAACCCTCCCCTGCTATAAACTAAGCATGATCTTTCCTCCTTTGCAAATGCTCAGGGATACATTGTTGCAGGACATGCAAAAGCAGAAACAATTCAGAAGTGGATGGCATAATCTGAGTCAGCTGACAACATGCTTTCCCCAGCAGTCTACCCTTTCCAACATTTTCAGCCAACAGGGAGCTGAGTTGCTCATGAATCACCTTTAAACTGCACTCCACAGCATGGGATGTCACTCTGACATGGAGGCAGCTGAATAGCTCAATTCAACCTCAGCAGCTGTCTCAAGCTAAAATTTTTCCGTTCATATATTGCATCACTTCCACTGATTCAAACAGTCACTGCAAATGGCTGTAATGACCTGTGCTGTTACTGTCCCCTGCTGAAGTTATTGCATCCACAGCTCAGCTGACAGAACGAATCATCTGCAAACTCTTAAGCCGTTTCATGCAAACATACATGGGTTAGCTCAAATTCCACTCAGCAGGACTTGAGGCTGTTGGCTGACATTGCATCAAGTGAACAAGGGAGGTTTCTCATTGTCTGGTCTTCTGGCTCAGCAAAGAGTGCAAGAAACTTAACTAAAGACTGGTAACTAATAGTTTAGAAAATCAGAAATATCAAGTCTACCACAGACAATTTTGCAATAGTCTTTCCTACTGCAGCCTGGAACAGTGTTTTAGAATTTGTAGGACAAGTGAACTGACTTTGTTACCCAAGAACACGGGGTTCACAGAGCTCTTCCACAAGGCCGCTTTGTAAGTGGAGAAACACACCTTTTCTCAAGATACCTCCATCAATGTTTCATCACTTCTCTGAAGAACAGTTTAAAAAATGTTTCTCTAACTTTCTGCACCCTTGGAAAAAATACTTCCCCACAGCAGAAGACAACGTTTTCCTGTCATGTAAGAGACTTGCTACATCAAAAACAAATATTTAAATTGTGCTGGATTTGAGTAAACTATTTGATAATTCCTATCCACAGAATCCATGAAGGATGTTTCCTGAGAGACCTCATAAATCACTTTGCTCCCTAACACACACAGGCTAAAGAGTCTGGTGTCATTTAGAGCTCATGCAAACCCCAGAGGATTTTGATTGCAAAAACCTGCACTTCAATTACATAAGCAACATCTGTATTATTCATCCAGACAGATTTAAGGACTACTTATTATAGTGACATTTATTAGAAATAACAAAGAAAGGACACACATCTGCCAAGAGTGAGTTACCCATGAACATGGCAATGTGTAAAAGGTGAACTACTATGATGTAGACTCATCAAAATGACCCATGAGCCCAGCAAATTTTTGAAAATTAACAGGATTACTTTGTATTTTAAAAACATCTAAGCCTCACAATACAGGCAGAGCATGTAACTTTGTTTCTATATTAAGGGCATGTAAACACGAACAAAAAGGTAATTTGGAGTCAGTCAGTCAAAGAAGGAAAAAAAAAAGAAAGCCTTGAGACTTTGATTTTTGACTTCTATTTTAACTATTGCTTTTGGCTTCACTAACATTGATGGCAATATGACTTTTACCACTGAACAAGGAAGCTGTTTCATTTTTTTACAGTTTGTCCAAGTTTGCACATGATTTTGGGAGGTAATGACTCTGTATGCACAAGTCTTTTTTATTTTTTTGTTTCCACTCTGTTCTAGAAGGATCAAATGGGACTAATTTTTTATCCCACTATGTGACCAAGGAATGTTTTTGCTTTCTCAGATTTGCCTGAAGTTGGTCAGAGAATACCTTGAGCATCTGTCCAGTGAAGTAAGGCTCAACTGAATGACATTCCCTATTTTTGGGTAGGCAGCAATGGTTTGTTGACAATCACCTCAACCATCTCCCAGCTCAAACACATCCTCCATTTCATCTCTGCCCCATCTCTGATTGACTTTAAAATTATGACATCCAGGTTGATGTTACCTTGTTTATAAGTGGTAACAACCCTTTATGTGTGTTATGTAACAGCTATTCCACAATGGTCTGCTTGCGTAGACGGTTCTATTTCACACAAGGGGTGAATTTGTGCGGTTGGGTCTGAGGTGAATCAAGCTAAACCACAAAAAGGGATTTTTAGAGTAGAAAATATATCCACAAGGCAACTCAGTGCAGAGTAGCTACTGCAGTGTAAATACACACCTAAGCTGATTTTACAGTAGCTTCACTTAACAATTACTTAACAAAAGAGACAAAGGGGGTGATCGTGACCATAAGGGTTAAACAGTAAAATACAGATGATTGCTGTAACTGCCTTCTAGGATAACCTTTTTTGTGGAGAAAACACAGCCACTCTGCTAGGCAAGAGAATGTGGGGTTGTACAGAGCTTTTGAAATACTATTTAATGTGTTTGGGTTTAGGGTGTTGTGTTTTTTTTCATACTTTTATAAAATACTGAAGTTGTATTGTGGTTACATAACACAGAGGAAAAGATATGTACACATGCCCATATAGAGCATACCTTTTCCCTTTCCCCCTTTTTCTTTCAATTGTTGCCAGTCATTGAGATACACAACTTCTAAATTAGCAGGGTGCTCTCCAGTAATACATTCAACATTTTCCTGTTTGCTCATGTAGTAACATGTAACATTGCTTTCTGAAATTTCTGTAATAATTGTGCTGCTTTTTCTTGCACAAGTATGAGGCAAGTCAGCACTCATTCATTTGAATGCAGGCCTCCTACACACAAGATATGCCCTATGAAGATGTATTCAACCCTGAAGACCTGCTTTCAGTGCATTGCAGTTGCAGTAAGTTGACCTGTCATCAGATCAATTGATTCAAGTTGGGGGGGGGGGAAGAAAAAAGAAAAAAAGAAGTACGGAGGTATAAAAAAATATTAAGATACCTAAGTTTTCACCCCCTAGACCATCTCAGTTCCAATTATGTAATTTTAATTATTTTGAAATGCAAAGTTCGGTATATTATGGTGGCACCAATAAAAATCATTTACTTAAACTTATGTTACAGTGCTTTGGGTAAAGCTACAATAGAAAGGCTTTGCCTGTCTTTATGTGAGAGGCAGAGTCATGGGGATCATTAGTCTTAAGTGGTCACTCCAAGCTTCGCAGTAATTGCCACCGACTCAGTGGCCACTTCACAGGCCTGTTTGCCCTTCCAGCATAGTGAATCACTATAACGTAGGGCATACACATAGGAATCCTGTCAGGCAGCCCCAGGACCTGAACTCCATCCCAGGAAAGCTATGGCTTAAAGCTACAGCCTCTTTTTTAAGGAAAGAAACACCTTCATCTGTATTCAAATATAGGAAAAGCATGTATATAGTAAATACATTATATTGCACACAACAGCAATTTTTCAGGAATTTTAGGAATGTCTATTAATAGTCCTGTATCACAGCAATGAACAGAATCTCGTTCTCTGGAACACACGAGGAGGAAACATCTCCTAGTGTTACCCGTGCTCTAAAAGAAAAACCCCTCACAAATTCTCAGTGCCTTTTGTCAGTGACTCTGTTTAATAAATTGAAGTGCTGGGTCCTGCACTTAGGTCACAACAACCCCATGCAGCACTATGGGCTTAGAGAAGAGTGGCTGGAAAGTGCTCAGTGGAAAACTAGCCGGGGTGCTGGTCAACAGTGGCTGAACACAAGCCAGCAGGTGCCCAGGTGGCCAAGAAGGCCAATAGCATCCTGGCCTGTACCAGAAACCATGTGGCCAGCAGGGCCAGGGAAGTGATTATCCCCCTGTACTTGGCATTGGTTAAGCCTCACCTCAAGTCCTGTGTTCGTTCTGGACCCCTCACTGCAAGAAGGACATTGCAGTGCAGAAGTGAGTCCAGAAAAGGGCAACAGAGCTGGTGATGGGCCTTATGAGGAGCAGCTGAGGGAGCTGGACTTGTTTAGCCTGGAGAAAAGGAGGCTTAAGGTGTAGTGAGGTGGGGGTTTACCTCCTCTCCCATGCAACAAGTGACAGGATAAGAGGACATAGTCTCAAATTGCACCAAGGTAGGCTCAGGTTGACATCAGGAAGAATTTCTTCATACAAAGGGTTGTCAGGTATTGGAACAGACTTCCCAAGGAGGTTGCGGAGTTGCCATGCCTGGAGGTGTTCAAGAAACGACTGGATGTGGCACTTAGTGCCATGGTTTAGTTGACAAGGTGTAGCTCTGTCAAAGGTTGGACTCGATAATCTTGGAGGTCTTTTCCAGCCTTAACGATTCCGTATGATTGCGTGTCATTCTGCCATCCAGACGACGACCCGCCATCCCCGCCACACCATTTCGCGCCCCCGGGCCGCGCTCGGGCCATCGCCGCTTTAAGTGGGGGGGGGGTCCCAGCGTTTCCCTGTTTAAGGCCCGCGCGCGCGCGGCGGGCCCGGGGCGGGGCCGGTGCTGTGGGGCGGTCGGGGCGGCTCAAGGTGAGCGGGAAGCGCGGGGGTCCTGGGGAATGGAGCCGTACCGGGGGTCCGCCTGGGGGCAGCTCGGCACAGCCCACCCGGTCCTCCTTCCCGGGAGTCGTTTCCTCAAGGATTAGCGCCTCGTCGTTGCGGGGCAGGCGGGTACATAGGTATGGCGCTTGGAAGAGGCTGCTGGGATCGCCCGATCCATGGATCGGGAGCGGGAATGGAGCTTTACTGAGCTCCCGGATCCCGGGGCGGTGGAGCGATCCCGGAGGAGAGGAGAGGGAGAGGACAGGAGAGGAGAGAGGAGAGGAGCCCACGGCACCTGCAGATGAGCCCGTAGGACCGAGCCCCCTGCGCTGCCTCTCGGCCCTCTCGGTTTCCCTCTCCGGGGCTGTTCTGTCCGCGCCTTCTGACGCGGATCACGACCCGCCTCCAAGGCAGTCCGCAGGGGCTCCTCCACCTTTGACAGCAGTGATTTCTAACGTGGTCTTCAGGCATACCCGGGAAGGTGGATCATCAGTGCGCTCTCTGGGAGTGCTCTCACGTGGGAGCCTGCGTACTGCATCACAGGCTTCCCCAAAAATAAAATCCCGTCAGGTGATGCGCCTACCTTTCTGGGAACAATCTTGTGTGAAATTCTGCTAAGAAAATATAGGCTTTGTGTATATATACTATATACATGTATGATATTTTGAAGTAATTTTCAGAAACTACAGTAGAAGCATTTAAAAAAACAAAAACCAAAACAACAAACAAACAAACAAAACAAAAAACAAAACCAAAAAAAACCCCAAGATGCAGTACCTGAGAACTTTTGGATTTTGGAGGGTTTTTTTGGCACCTAAATCTGAAAAAGTAAAGTTTATGTAGTCCTATTATATATAGATATGAATGTGTACACTTACTGGAACTTTTGCTCCATATATCAGTGAAATCTGATAAAAAGCTCAAAGCTATTAGGCTTCTTGGAATATATATATAAAAAATGGCTGGATCAATATACTACTGCTACTGTCATTCTTTCTTTTTCTTCTGCTTCTTTCTTGGAGGAAAGACTGCATCCTGCCCTCAGCCCCTAACAGCGTGTCAGAAAGCCCACATGAAGAAAACACTGTGCGAGGAACTTAACACCAGAGAATTCAGTGATAAGACATGGAACATTAAGAAGTCTGGATTTATTAGTTCGGTTCATGAAAATGCTTAACCTTTTTATGGCATATGTTTTTCTCCATTTCTGACAGTCAGTATTGATTCTGGCTTGTAATTAATTAACATTCATCAAATGTAGAGCTCCTTAGGGATGTGGTAGAGATTTTGGTGCTTAATCCATTACATTTTCTTTTCTATTTCCATTTACCTCACCTTACTAGTTACAATTTTGTTTTTTTTTTTCTTTTTGACCAGTCATTCCTGTCTCAGTTTCTTTGGTTCTGTCTCATTCATCATTCCCAGTTTCTTCAGTTCTCTCTCCCCATGCTGTTTCTCTTTTCTCTGCTTTACTGGCCTTTAAGTTGCTATTCTTGCCACGTTTCTCTGTTCTAATTCCTAGTCCCAGTTCTTCTCATCTTTTGTTCCTGCTCATTCCTCATTCAGAGTCATTCTTTCCTGAAATTTCTTTCCTTGAGTTTCCTCTGAGGATCCTTGCTCCAGCCATTTTGACACTACAGTTTCAGAAGACTTCCAAGTATTCTTGTCCTCTGTTTAAACTGATTGCTTTCTTCCTTCATGCTGCCTGGGCCTAATACAAGACTACTTTCTCTTCCTTTTTTTTTATTTGTTTGTTTGTTTGTTTTTTAATTAGGCTGCACCTGGCATGGGCTTTAACAACTTGAAAGTAGGTGAATCATTCTGGCAAAAGTATATGTAACTGAAAAGTGTCTCTTACAGACAGTCTCAGAAACAAGAAGTTCTAGGAACCAAGCCTAGGACAAATGAACAAACTGTAACATTTTAGTGCTGAGGAATTTATTTAAGGATTTTAAAAGGAGTTGTTGTGTGTCTCTGCAGAAATGGGGAAAGGCAAGTGAGCAACGGGTAAGAAGAAAACTGGGCTAAAATATACTTCCCTGAAGATACTGCTGTTGTGCTGCTTAATGGTGCTGTTGTACTTATAGTATGGGTCAGATAGTGTGAATTTGGCATAGAATGATGATGTTAAAACTTGCAATTCGTTTTTACTCTATTTGATATTAAAGTGTAAAACCAACTCAGATTGGTTTTGTTTGGAAAAGCTAAAAAATACTAATGTGTGTTGCTTTGTGTTGTCTTTAAAAAAACCAGAGTCAAAAGCATCCTTCATGTTGGCATTATGCATGTATTGGAAAAGATTGTGTTTATGATGCAAATTCCCTCTATTTCACTTTTAAAAAATCTGTTCTCTCTCTCCAAAAGCTTTCCTCAGTTTACAGTGCTAAAGGATGGTGCCGCTACTTATTTTCTTAAGTTGCTTTCATATTGTTTATAAGGTGAGGAAAGTTTGATTAGCAGTATGCTGTGCTGTTAGTGTGCCCATTTGCTTGTGTAATGGTGTTGCTGACTTCCACTGTAAGTGCACTCATATTTAGGAATAAATGGTCCATCTGCAGTGTTGTATTTACTGTGGCAGTTGTCATAAAATGAGTGACAATTCACTTGCCAGCCTAGCTTTCTGTCTACCCACTCACAGTATCTGGAAGATCTTCAAATTGAATTAGTACACATCCTCCTCAAACAAAAGCTGTGAGAACGACCTGGGAAATAAACAGCATTTTTGTTCCCTCAAAATGTCAGGCATTCAAAGAAGTAGTGGAAAGTTACTTTTTCCACTCACATCTTTCCAGACTGTTATTCTAAATTCTTTTGTCCAAAGAACTCCGCAGGTCACTTATTTTTCACTGATGTAATGCTGTAAAGACACCTTTAAGGTTCATTCCTTATAGCTTGTAGCATCCTTAGGTCTTGAAATACTGAAAAGAAATTAACTTTAGAACAGATTTTGCCAAATAAGTAGCTTTTCAAGTGCAAACACAAGTGTTAAACCTTTTTTTTTTTTTTTTTTAACAAGATACTTGTGTTTTGAGTCAGTTGTGGGTTTTAGAGGGAAAGGCCAGGGACACCTTTTCTCCTGATAACTTTTTAATTATGTTTTCAGCACTCCAGGCTGTAGTTTTTGATGGGTTTGAGTGCTGTAATGTAAGGACTGTGACAGTACAGAGGAAGGTTCTGCATTTTGCAGTGTTCAAAGAATAAAGGTGTAGGATAAGTGGTGATGATGTACTCTTTCAAGGCTCATCTTTTAGCTTCACTCCAATTTGCTGTTATTTTCAGCAAAATAAACATTCTGACAAAGACATCAGCTATCATGTTCCATTCCATAATGTCCTTGGTTCATGTGGATGTTGGTTATTTATGTCACTCTGCTGATAATAATAGTAATAATTTTATTTTGTATTAGCTCTGAAAGCATGTAAGATCATGATTTTTCATCTGTTGAATCAGGTTAATTCCCTCTTAATCACTTTGGCATCTCAGAAGTGCAAGACCAGAGATTCACAGTCCTCTTTTAAACCGTTGAAAGTCAAGGAAAAATTATTCTGTAGATCAGATCAAGTAGAAATCTTAATTTCTTATCTCTGGGCCAGACCATTTCTTAGGAGAAAATGCATTGCTAGTAGAAAGAATTGCTGTTTCACACAAAACATCTTACATAACAATCTCTTTTTATCAAGCACCTGCAAACTGATATTCTGATGTGCCTTTTTTATTGAGTGGCACCTGACTTTGAATGCAAAGCTGTCTCCATGTCTTTTGTATGGGAACAGAGTGCTCTCAGTCAGCACAGGAAAGTGAACCAAACACATTTTCTACAACCTGGTGATGATCTTACAAGGAGCATGGGTCATTATAATTTTCAGTCTTTCCAGCATGTGCTACGGTGACATTGTATAAAATCAGGACTTTAACAAGATAAATAGGGAAACTCCACACATTTGTTTATTTTCTGAATGAGGTTGGTTTAAATGATTCTTTGTATGATTCTTGGGTATGGATGCTGAAGTTGGCGGGGCCTGTCTTTCATCCCCAGTTTCTAAATTACTAAGTACCTTGCCCCATATTCTGTTTTCAAGAAAACTTATATTTCAGTTCTTCAAACAATGTTTTTTTTTGTAGAAATCCACTGTGAAATTGCTGCAAAGCAGGGATGATTATACAGAGAGTTGTGCTGAATTCACGGCCCGGTATGTATTTCTCTCTGATAAAGAAGAAGTTGTGTGTGTTATGGTTGCCTTGTGCTCCAAAATGCTGAGGGTAGAAACAGGCACTAACTTGAGATCTTGGCATTTGTATGTCTTAATATTGCATGCAGCAAAAAAAAAAGTTTATTGTGAAGCACTTTTATTTAGTCTGTATATACAGATTTCTAAACTCTTGGGTGAGAAAAGAAGGGTTAATGCATAATATATAAGAAAACTCTTAAGTGTAGGGGCTCAAAGGGAAGAAAGATTAGCGAACATGGCTTCTTAGTTATGACATTTGTTCTTCTTGCATTTTAAAAGATGACTAAAATATTTTGTTACTATTAATTTTTGCATCTTTTTAGTAAATATTGGATCTTTTTTCCTTGTTTCAAAGTGTTTGTTTTTTAAATTTATAAATTTATACTCTTGAGGTTTTATTTACTTTCTTGCTTACACATTTGCCTTGTTATGGATGTCAGCACAATAGTTTGAATAGTGAGTTCATAAATTTTCTGTTGTAGAAGACATTAAGTTTTGCAGGGAGCACTGTATGCTGCTTAATGCCAAAATAGTCCTAAGTAGTGAGAACTATTGTGTGACCTGCAAATAAGTCTATCAAAATGTTACAGCAGTAGTCTCCTGGAGTTGTCCAGTCACTCTGACTTAAAATATGCAAGGGTGTCTGGCTGTCTCCTTTTAGTGCCAGTGGTTCCAGTCGTCAGTCTGATTGATCCGAGGATGAAGGCTCCAGTTCTGGGGCTCTCGGCACAGTTTTACAGGTGTTTCTGGGAAGCTTTAATTTAAAGAGGTCTGTGTGTATATGCAAAGGGATGTGTGTATATGCAAAGGATGCACATGCATATGCATGTGCAGTAGCTGTGACCTGTATTCCCTCAATCCTACTTGAGTCAAAAGAGGCAGAAAGGTGAGAGTTTAAAACTGGTCAAAGTGTTTGGTCATTTGCTATTGGCAGAATAGTGCATGATAATTTTGTTATGTGAGAGAAGTCCCAGTGCATGTCTTAGTTTTGACCATTAGGGGCCTTTCAGCACATAAGAGTATACAGAACCATTTTTAAGAATAGGAACAGTTCCTGACTTTATTTTTTTAAATTTGCCCTAATTGTTCGTAACAATCATGTAGCAAACAGCCTGGAAACTGTCAGTCAGTGCACATACCTGGTACTGGCTCAGGTAGGCATAAGCTGAGATATCAGCATGTCTTCAGTTGGATGGTGGAAGTGCATCCATTTAAATTGTACTTTGATACAAAATCTGAAAGGTGGTAGGTAGTTTTATACCTGAGTAAATACATAATCTAACTTACTCTGAAAAGCACTACCTTGAAAAAAGGCCTTCCCATATTGATTAAGGGAAGCTCTATATTGATTCATTTACTTGTTTGATTTTAAAATAATTCTAGGGAAGAATGGAGTGCCGGTGGCTGAAAACTTCCGACTGGAACAAAGTACAATAGCGGATACAATCCAAGCAGGACAAGTGCGTGTTAAAACCCTCTATCTCTCTGTGGACCCTTACATGGTAGGTGATGGACTTAAGGCTGAGCCAGAATTTGTTTTATAAAATACTGTCAACTATGTGCCTGTCATGATGTTTAACACCAAAGTTACCAATTATAGGACTCCAGTATATCTAGTATAACTTAGTAATTTTATTCATTCTGATGGAGTTATATTGGGAAGGAATTCGGCTTTAATGTGCCTTGGATATTTATAGGAATATGACTTTATAGAACCAGGAAGGGACTGTGAGCCCTGGCATACCATTACAGATTTGTTTGTATTTTCTTTAAGCTTTAAAATTCTATAAGAATTTTGCCTTTCTTATATATGTATTTTCCAATTCTGTACAATTGGAGAAATCATGTGGTTGGAAGAGTTGGGGTTGAAATGAAAGTGAAGATGGGAGAAGAACCAGAGAGACACAGTCTGTAAAGTTCACTATAAAGAGGATTCTGGGCATTTATTCCCTGCATAAATGGAGATAGTAGAAAAGTCTAAATTTCTGGAAAGTAGGTTTAGCTTGGGAATTAAGAAAAAGTTTAATAATCCTGAAGTACTAACTTAGGCAACAGGGGGAGATGTAAAGAAAATACTTCCAATTTCAAGATGTTTCATTAAACAGATCTCTGTCAAGGATGGTCTGCATATGTTTGAGTGCCCTTCAGTGCACAGGCGTGGACTAAGTGATTTGTGGGTGTTTTTTGCAATCCTACATTTGTAAGATTCATTCAGCTAAGGAATGGAATTTGTAGTATTCTCATCAGATCCGAGCCAGTCATCTTGGGTTGCACAGGTGCCTTTGAGGCAACATCTGTGGTATGTGTTGACTTTGGTAACACTGCTGGGGGAGATCAAAATGGTCCATCCTCCTTTTGTGCTGAGCAAACAAGGGGAAAGAGGGGTCCAAGACAAGATTATGAGTATTTGGGGCTTATTAAGAGATTTTTGAGGAGCCCTTTGTGTTTGAAGTTTTAGACACATCTCCTCCAGTTAGAGCCTTGTCTTTCAGCGCTGCCGGATGAATGAGGACACTGGCTCCGATTACCTCCAGCCCTGGCAGCTCTCTGAAGTTGCTGATGGTGGCGGTGTTGGGGTTGTGGAGGAGAGCAAGCATGATAACCTTGCTAAAGGAGACTTTGTAACTTCCTTCACCTGGCCCTGGCAAACAGTGGCAATTCTAGATGGCAGCTTGCTACAGAAGGTAATATAAATGCAAAGCCTGGGTAGTCACTATTTCTTTTACTAAACCATTTTTTTCCCCCTAAATAACTACTGATATTAATAATGTTAACTACTGTTAATGATACTATTTTTTAGTCAAAAAGAAGTCAATATTATTCGAACAACTAGTTTTCAAAAGGCAGATCCAGTCATAGGTGCCAAAGTCTGTGTCAGTTTCTCTTTTTTCATAACAAAGAAAAATGTAAGTGCTTTTGTTGGTTACCAGGTCCACTGGTATTATTTCAACTGTTGTTTTTAAATAAATTTGCCTGAAACTCCTTCTGTTAATTAATTCTGATGATTATTCTAATTCTAATAGAACTGATCCATGAGAGTGTAGTTGTAAGCCAAAAAAAGCTTTAGATATGTTTAATTTAATTTTTTCACTAATATATGTTATTATAAGCTTTTACTTGAGATTTTACTTCCACAGAAGAAAGGGTATTCAATATTAAGTTGAAAGTGAAGAGGGAACAGTGCACTAGATATATTGTGTTGATCATTCTCTTGTAACACAGAAAGTTATTGCAGTTTGAGAATTTATACTTTCCAATAAACTCCTTCCTTTAGGACCCTTTGCCGCTGATCTTCAATCACAATGTTTGATAAAATGGTGCTTTTTTATTCCTTATAGGAATTGTTCACTTGCAGGAAACTTCTTGTCTCCCAACTGCTTCTTGACACTTCCATAATTTAAGTTTTTGTGAGTGGCTTTGCTTAAAAACTTTTTTTAAAACTATGGAAATATAGAGTTTTTATATGAACTTGTTGTTAGGATAGACCTAGTTTAGAGATAGCTCCTCCCTTACCAGTTGTGCCTTGCCTGGAAAACATCCTGAATTAGTTTTCTATCCTCAGTCAATCAAACAGCAAAACCCCACCTTAAAAACAAATGAAGACCACAAAACGCAGTTCTGTTTTGTAGCTTGTTCCACAGCTTGTAAATGGACACCTTTCCTACTTCCTGGGTGCAGCTGGCATCACTGGACTGACGGCCCTGCTGGGTGTCAGGGAGAAGGGACATGTGGCTGTGGGTGCAAATCAGACAATGGTGGTGAGCGGAGCAGCCGGTGCCTGCGGCTCTTTGGCCGGCCAGGTAGGATGGGCTTAAGACACATGAACATCCTCTGTGATCAAGTTTTGGCTTCTGGAACATGCTGGTTACTAAACACGTGGATAATATAATTGTAAACATGAGTAGGTATAACCCCTCGGGAAGGGCCAGTTTCACGGATTTGGCACGCACTCTCACTGAGAAAGATTTTAGGTGTGAAAGTAAATGTCGTGAAACTGGGATAGAAGAGAACAGCCCATGCTGATTACTTGTTGCTAGCATAAGCAAAGTAGATGGTATAAATACCTATATTTATATGGTAGCCTGCCACCTGAACACTGTCTCTGTACTGACTAGAGACTTTTTCTATATTAGAAAATAGTCAGTAAAAAAAAGTAGTAAACCCTTTGTTGTGCTGTGTTCCATGACATTCTTTGTGTTTTGAGATTTACAGCCCTTTTGTCCTCCTCAGTCTGCTTTGCACACTGTTGCAGTGTGTATATGCATATCTACAAATATATATATATAAAATACATATATACACACAAACACAATAGCTATTAAGCAAACTTTAGACCTACTAATAGAAGCTATGAAGAAACAATGCATAAGCAAATGGAAGAAGAATGTATTTACATCCATTACTGTCTAATTTTTTTCCCTTTTGTTAGCTAGTTATGTTACGTAGCAGATGTAATTGTATACTATATTTGGTTCTCAAGTGCTACCAGTCATTGGTGACTCCACAAATTAAATCTTCTGCAGTCAGTGAGTTATGGAAAGATGGCAAATTGTACCTCCCCTTATCTAAGTGTGAGGAGGGAGTGACGAGAGTCAATTGTGTCACATGAGATGGGAGTGCGTGCTGGACTTTGCTGCCTGGGAGTTTAGTGGATGGGGGATAACTGTAACACCCTCTAAGGTCTCCTTTCAGTCACTGGTACCTGTATGCAGATGAATGATCTAACTTGTTTTTATGGTTTGGGGTTTTTAGTCAGTTTGTTGTTTTTTTTTTTTTCAACTGTGTGCCTGCAGATTGGCCGTCTGGAGGGCTGCTCTAGAGTGGTGGGGATCGCTGGCACAGATGAGAAGTGCTCCATTTTGGTCCAAGAAATGGGGTTTGATGCTGCTATCAATTACAAGAAGGGAAATGTGGCGGAACAGCTATGTGAACTCTGCCCAGGCGGTGTGGATGTTTACTTTGACAATGTTGGTGGAGACATCAGTGATACGGTTATAAGTCAGGTGATTATTCCAGCTGTCAGGCTTATTCTAGGTATTCATCACTGTCTGCATGCACAGCTTTGAATTAATTCATACTAGAGTCCAACCTGTAATACAGCAGAGCAGGTTTTCCACTTCAGTGATCTAACCCAGGTGTTGATCCTTGGTCTTGAGGAGAAATCAGACATTTGAAATCAGTGTCTGTCATTTGGACTAACCTGGCAGTACAGTAATAGAAACACAATTTCTGCTTCTCGTCTCTCACATCTTAGGCCAGGAGACTTGGTAATATTCTATAAAAACTTTGTCTATCAGCGCAATAATCTTGTGTTTTGTCAACTTTGGTTTTCTGGCTTGATGCAAGACTAGTTCTGCAGGGCCTCCATAAAGACTTCATTGTTAACATACAACCACTCTGTGTCATGGCAGGGAGGCTTTGATGGCAATGCCATCTTTGGGAGTTCTAAATCACAGCTGTATCCAACAGCTGTATTTAACTTCTCTGTCCTATTACCCCTCTTCTGACAAAAAAGGGCACACAGTAAGATAACCATTTGTTATATTCCTTTTATTTAGTGCCTTTTTAAATTACATTAGGCTGTATAGCATTTGCTTTTCCACTGTTGCCTTGCATTTACCTATTTGAATGCTGTCATAGGTTGATGGGACTGCATGCCATTTTCCCACTCCTGTATAGAAAATGTGGCTCATTTGAAAGTTTTGCAATGTAATCTATTGCATCTTTGAAAAATTTAGTTTCTGAGACAGAGGAATGCAATTTTTCTCACTTTGTGCTGTCCCAAACAGATGAATCAGAACAGCCATATTATCCTGTGTGGACAGATTTCTCAGTATAACAAAGATGTGCCTTATCCTCCTCCGCTGCCTCCTGACATAGAAAAAATACAGAAAGAAAGGAACATCACAAGGTACATTTCTCCTCCAGAACTAGTGACCAGGTTCCAGGTCAACTGCACACGTGATGTTGTGACTGATGTTTGGAAGGTAGTCTGTAGATCCTCAATAGACATGTGTAATCTGAGCACAGTGTTGCCTTGCCTAAAAAGGAAACTGTAATCACAGTGTCAGTAAATGCCTTCTCTTACATTTGTCTTTATTGGCATAAAAAACCGGGAAGTGATGTTGTTACATAGACCCAAACATACCTGTTGTTGCACTTTTTTTGTGACGGATAGATTTAGTCCTGGAATTTCTAACAGATTCTTTAGTACGAGAGAAGGTGCTGCTGTGCTTCTGGTCTCAGATGTGCCTTCTCAGGCTGCCTTCTCTCAAAGTGTAGTAATTCAGGCAGAGAGAAAATCAAATATTTTTCAAGTAAGGATGCAGCTGATGCAGTGATTTTACTGAAATTACATTTTTAGTATTTGGTGTCTTTTTAGATAATGGGAGTGTAGGTGTGATATAACAGGTAAAATAGTTTTGCTATGACTCTGGAAATTGCTGAATCTCCTATCAGGATTCAGGTACATCTAAGGTAGAGATTAGAAGCAGAGTCTTAGGAGGCTTTTCAGTCATTGCTTTTCACAAAGCTGGGGAGACTTTTGATTTCTGTGCGAATGGATTGACCTCTTCTAATTAGAATTATTTTCTTGTCCCTGTTACTGTTGTCTGCAGTTTCAAAAAATTGATAAAATTAGTAGAATACTGTGGAGAACAGTCAGTATGTTGCTACAAGTAATTATGATTTTTGATGATCATTTCAGTTTCTTGATTGCTATGGAAAGCTGGATATGCAAAATTTTGAGTAGCCTGCAGTTAATTTATAGTTACCATCTAATTGTAGTCCCATCAATTATTCTATTACCAAAAAAAAAAAAAAAAGGGTAAAAAATAATAGGAATTCACATTTTATGGATATTTATGGACATTTGCTTATTCTGGTGATACTACTTCAGTTTTATTAGTCTTATCTCTGATACTTGAACAGAATTACTTGTCTAAGACTGATGTTTCTGTCAAATTCCCACTGCAGGGAGCTGTCACAACAAGCTGGCAAAGCTCTGAGCTACATCTCATTGTAATTTGTACTCATAAACCTTCAGTTGCAACAATGCTGTTTCCTGAAAATATTTGTAAAGATTTTAAAATGTTTACCAATGTTTCTTAAATCCAAACTCATTCTTTTCTTTCACAGGGAAAGATTCTTAGTGTTGAACTACATGGACAAACACGAAGCTAGTGTATTACAACTCTGCCAGTGGATCCAGGAGGGTAAACTGAAGGTGAGAACTTTTAGATTTGATCTATGGCCTTTGATATTATCTCCTCAGATCATGGTCTGACTACAAGAAGACCAATTTCTTTGTCCCTAGCTCTCTTTCTGTGCCTCAGAATTGAACAGACTTTCTTAAGAATGTGTATGATTGAAAGTTTACAAGATAGCACTGTTTCAGAAGGTACCTGTGAAGATGATCTGACTGTAGTATGACAGGCTTCTCTAATTACATGCTGCTCATGTCTGTATTCTTTATTTCAGTATAGTGTGCACTTTTGAATTAAAGAATCAGGCCTTCAAAAATATGGCTTTCAAATATCTGATCAGTTAAGTGTCCAGAATGCTGCTGAGGATCTTGTCTGAAATTTTATTTCAAGCTTTGTAATTGCCATTTATTATTTTGTGATGGGTATATGCTTAAACTATGCCTTCAGACAGAGGTCTGTCTGAATAGTTTTTGTTTCTTCTAGTGATCAGTAAGTATTCTTGGGAAAATCCTGAGATGTGAAATTTTGGAAGGGGCTAACTGAAGAACTAAACGGTTCCTGTACTGATTGATGAAAGAGTCTGGTCCAAGCAGAGAACTGTCCACTGTAACAGGAGAAATCTTTAGATTATGGCAGTTTCTTGGCATGTTTCTGAGAAATGTAAAATGCTAATCTTGTTTGAAGAAAACTAAAAGGACTTGTTTGCACTGACAGGTCAGAGAGACCATGGTAGAAGGCTTAGCAAACATCGGTGGTAAGATTTTTACATCATTTTCTAAGAATAATAATAACCTGATTAAATACAATGACATTAGACGTTAACTACCTCCTTTATTTCATTTGCCAATTCAGATTTTTGTATTTTTTAAAACCATGATTTTTATTATAATAAAATATTTTTTCATGAGGTATTAAAAGTGTTCTGTAAGAAAATTATTTTACATTTTAAAAATCATTGAATATAAATTCAGATTTTTTTTTTAGATTGCTACCTTAGCTGCTGCTGGTGGTCATCCTGATCTTACTGGTTTAAAATGCTGCCTGTTTCTTAGAACTTGTGTGTAAGAAAAAGCTATTTTGACAACTTTGAAATGATACTTTAAAAAAGCCCCTGTATCTAACAGAGGTTGTTATTGGATTTGCTAACAAAAAATAAAGTAAAAAGTACACACAAGAAAGGGCAAAGCATACTACAGATGGCTAAAGAAAGTAAGTATTTTTTTTTAACAGAACGAAATATCATGTAGCCTGTCCAAAATATTGTAAGACAGGAAATACAAAAATAAAGGGGGTCTTGTAACATGAGCCATGTGATCAAAGATGTACTGTAAGAATGCTTCCCTGTCAAGTAAGGGGGAAGAGAATGATTTAGTCTTTAGTCCCAAAAGACTGGAACTCATAGAATTAAATGGTAACCAAATCTTAGAGAATAAGATTTATTCTAGTCATTGCTAATTGCTGCTTACTGGTATACATATGTATTTTGAAGGAATTTGGTCAAATATAGCAGTCATATTTCATGCTTTCATATTTTGTTTACTCAAAGGTATATTCTTCTGTACCAGCTTGTCACACTATTATACAATATTTATAAGCCTTTTCTCTCACAAAGGCTTGTAAAACCCACAGCATTTGGGGGCTCTCCAGTCATGCCTTGTCTCTCTTTGGTGTTTGCATGACATATCACAAAAGCAGCAGACGTAATTCTTAATTTGTATAGGGTCAAACAGTTGCTTACAAATCAGTTTTTTTTAATTATGACACAAAGCTGCCCCAGAATGGGATCTCTTCTTTTCAGGTAGCTGTTTAATACGTTTGCTTCTACCATTTTTGGTTTCTTTTTTAAGGGTTACTTGGCACTAACTTATTTCATTACTTCTCTTGAAGCCGCTTTCCAGTCCATGATGAGCGGAGGCAATATTGGAAAACAGATCGTCTCAGTTTCTAAGTAAAAGTCATTGCTTTGAGAAAAATAATTGCACTCTGTCTCTAATAGTGAGGAAGCTTTTACTAATTTCCATTTTTAAAATAAACAATCAAGTTGTTCTATATAAATTGAAAGCAGAGATTTTGGGATGCTAATAAACTAAATAGAACTGCAAACAGGAATGCAATCATTTATACTCAAAATGAGTAATACATTCTTTGAGGTGATTTTGACAATTGCCAGCTATAACATTTGCACATGTTTCATGGGTATGGTTTAAAAGTTAGAACATCCCAGTGTTGTCCCAAACACAGGCTCATCACCTGGTCTATGTATGATGGCACGTCCCTCATTTTTTTTAAGTTCTTTTTCCTGTCCTGTACTACAATGCATTTTTAACCTTCTCTTGGTACTTTATTTGAAGAACACTGGGGAATAGAATAGAAGCCAAATGGAATAGAAGCCAAAATTTTTATGCAGTAACTTCAGTATGTTGACATAGTTGGCAAATGGAAGACAGAAAGCAAGAGGTGAGCAAAATTATATGAATTCCTGCATATTGACTGTTTATAGATGAATAACTCAGCTATGAAAGTTAAGCAGTGCAGGTTTGTATGACTTGGTAACTGGTGTGTATATGAGAATAAGAGGCAGCAAGAAATGCAATGATCCTGAGCACTGTCTCTAGATTTGGATTCCTGTCAACTGGATTTAATGGGGAGGGTGCTAATGGGAATACAGCCTTTCCAAACAGTGTCCCCAGTGAGTGTGCTGATGTGCCCATTGTCACCCTTTTGTTTCTTTATTCCCTTCTACATGCATAAACCTGATAGGAACATTCAGATTGAAACAGCATCACCATCACTCTATGCACCCTGTGTTCTGCATTCAGTTTCTGCCAGGCAGATTAGCCTTAGTGCACTCTAACACATTCAATCTTTCTGAATAAGCCTCCTCATCCTTACAGTTCATTCTTAAAGCAAATATGTAAATGCAAAAGAAAACAGCCCACTCCAAATACATGATCAACAATTAACACTCCATTAACTCCTCCACATGACCAACCATAACACACACATACATCCTGCAGCAAATCTGGCTTTAACCTGAGGCTCCATTGCTGCTGCTTCTGAAAATTGTTATTGATGCAAAAGTGTAATAAGAGTGTTGGGTGTGTTTTGGGGCATGATGTCACCATGGTGTTTTCCTATTTTCTTCTACCCTTGAAGGCTAACCCACATAAAAGTTACAATGTCCTATAATGTGCATTTCCCTATATATGGCATCCTCCAATATATCAATTTTATTTCCATTTCAACAGCTTGTTTTGAGAGAAATGTCTTTTATTCTTAAAACTGAGGGCTGTTCTCTTTTATTCCAGCCTGCTTGGAAGAAAGTATACATAGGGTAGTATTCAAAGTAAGCTAATTAAATACCTGGATTTTCAAAAGAGAGTTCAGCTGTGAACTGTGGTGAGTTTTGTGTTGTATGAATGTAAGAAATCAATCATAATAATAACCACTACTGAACAGGTGTTAAAATGTTAATTTTCCTTTGATATGTTATGGGTGAAAGGCTCAGTGTAATATTTTTATGTTTCCAGAATTGCATTTGTCCAAAGTATAAATTTTATTCTTTTCAACAATATTTGCTGAAGAGCTAGTCCAGAGTGAGCTCATCTCTGGCACTGCGAGTTGACACACCTTCCAGAAGTAATCATCCTCTAGGAAGTTATTTTTCACAACTGAAACAAACTGTGATAAAATTATAACATTCCCAGCACTATTATTTTTACAGCAATTGCTTAGTAATCCACACAAGTCACAAATCTATTAAGAGCTGTGATGTGAGGGGTGATGCAGAGTGAGTCATGCTGAGGTATTGATTCTTCACTGTAATAAAGGCAGCCTGATTGCAGCAGCATTCCTGTAGTTAGCTAAGCTATGGAGGGCAATACAAGTTCTAGCAGCGTTAGTCAAGTGTCTTTGGGGAAAAAAAAAAAAAAACAAACAAAAAAAGATGGCAACAGTCAAAGTAAACTTCATCTTGATACCCTCAGTGTTTAGGATTCTCACTGAAGTATTTCTTTACCTGTGAGTCCTGGTTCATGTTACTTCTTAAGAACAAACAAAAACCAAAGGGAAAAGATTCTTTAAACCAAGTGCCAACAGTTATAAAAATATTTTTTTTTCACCCTAATTTCTCAATTATTGTAATAGTGTGGCTCTTCAGCTATCATATATTTTGTACTGTGAGAGGTGTCATTTAACAAAGGGTGACAAATAACTGGTAACAAAAATCTAGTATGCTTTGGATGTAGTAGAGAGGTAACCACTGGCTGTGGAAGCACCAGTATTTGTCTCAGGAAGCTTTACCTTACAAAGGCAATGATGATAGTTCCTAAGATCTTAAGAAAAGGCAAGCATGAATTCAGAGGAGTTGTGTGACAGTTGTCCTACAGCAGGGTTATTTCACCTGGTGTGCAATCAATATACTGAATTGAGATATTTGATTTTATTGCCATACTGTAGAATAGGATGCTAGGCATCTAACGCTGTTGTTCCTGAAAAGTGGAATCTTTCACCTGGTGTGCAAAGCCAGTAGATGTACAAGGCTGAAAGGGGTGCTGGGTGGTAACCCCCAAAGCTAACACACCGAAGGCCGAAAATGCAAGCATATATATACAGTTCTGTTTAGGCAATATTTGACATGATGAATTGACACCACTATTTGGCTAACCTGCATTTGGCTTAAATTTATCTCGATTTAAAGGTGCATTCTAAATTCATTGTGCACGTTCACTGGGTAGGCCTCTTCACAGGCGGAGAGTGTCAGCTTCGGAGATGTGGTTTTCACATTATAACCTGCTAAGTTCACCCAGAGGACACAATTTCTTAAGTTAGTTATAACATTTTTAACCCCCAACCTTCACAGGCTTGTTTGGGCTGGTTTAATTGTTGCTGGTTTTAGGAGCCCTCTAAACACAGCCATGTAGTCTAGTTTAGAAAGGAGATGTTATAATTTTTACTATTTATACATTTTAGCAAACAAAGGGATTAATCTTCATTTGCTACAAGCTGCATAGTCTCTTATTAATTACTATTCTATCTTCTATTAATAATTCTCTTGCTTCTCATGGTAATTAGTCTGTATGCATAGTCATTCTCTTGAGTCAGTGGGTTCCTTGGGTCGGTGGTCGCAATCTCCCTCTGCTGGAATTACCTTTTACTCAGTCAGAGCTGATTTCAGCACAGCTGCTGAATTGGCTTAAATAGTTTCTTCCTTATCCTCGGGGTTCTGCCAAATGTCCCCGTGGCCTGTAAATTCTCCATTCTTCATGTCTGCCATCAATGGTACATCCTTCTTCCCAAGCTTTGTTACGTCCCTGAGGTCTGTGAAGCACACCAAACCCTCAACTATCAAGGCCAACAAGTAATTTGTCTTTCTAGCACCTGGACACAGCTTAGAGCTGGCTTGTTTGCTGCTGTTTCACGGATTAAATCTTCTTTCTTGTTGATTTGGTGTGAAAGTACAGAAAAGATTAAACATCAAAGAACATCCTTAAGAAAATTTTCACATATCTCACAGTTTGCAACAATAAGGCAGGACCCTGTGTCATAACCCCCTTCTCATTCGCTGTAACTCTCTGGGCAAATTGTTAACTATTTCTCATTTATGTTATGCATTTCACAGCATATTGGATGTAATTCACCAATGAACACAATAATTTCTTCATAAGCAAACAGCAACATGAAAAATTACACATGCTTTCTATGAGGGACTTTAAAACCAAAAAGACAACCAAATGCATTTGGAAGACACTGTCAGGTTTTTTTTCTTTCCAAATAATAATTTCAAGTGTACTTTTAGGTAGTTTCAAATGGGAATTAACTATCTTAAAGGAGCTTCTCCATGCAGATTAAAAAACCCACACCAAAACAGCCCTAGAGTATTGTAATAGAAGCTTTTATACTATGGAAGATTGATTTGTCACAGATCATACTAATGTCCCCCCGCAGTATGTACAGTACTTACTTCAGCAGTCTGGTTGCACGATCTGTCACTTGCTTTGCTCACATCACATAGCTCTGATTTGTCCTAATAAAGAGCTTGTAAAGGACTCTTGACTTCAACAGACCTCTGTATTCTCATGCTTACCCTGAAATAGCAGTACTATTTAAAAAAAAAAAAGAGAACTATATGCCAGAAATAATGAATGCAAAAGGCATTTGCTTCTGTCCAAGTAGAAAAATCAGTAAATATTTTTATCCACTACTCATCCATAAACTGGAAAAAAACATGCCATAAATCATGTAATACTATGAGATCTTACCCTGATGCCGACTGATGTAAATGCTAAGATACATTACAGCACAATATTGTGTTATCTCCTCAGTAGAGATGTAGCCTTTTAGAGAGCAGAAGAGCTTTATTTTGAAAGAAGACCAAACCCAGGCAATTCATCAGGACAACCCAGGACCTGTTATCACTCAAATGTCTTGCTTCAGTCTGCTATGTTGACTTGTGCCTTCCGGGCACCGCAGCAGAGGAGCAGAGGAGCAAATCCAGTTTTCTTTAAAGGGTGGCTCCCAGATTTATCATAATTTACCTGTTTACCTGCATAGTTGTCAGAGGTTTGTCCAGTTATTAGTAGTACTTTAAGTTAGTAATGATTCTGGGAAATGGGCTGCATTTTATGAAACCCATTTATTTTGTTTGAATTTGGAGGGAAAACATCCTCTGTTGTGAATTTTGTTACTTATAGTTAACCTGGGAAACCACTTGTCTACATGATAGGGACTGCTGAACTGGAAGCACAGACTAGGGGTTAGCCTCTAATAACTAAGATATAAAGAATTAAGAAATTTCAAAGACAGTATTGGTAAATAAAATCTTCCTGTGTTAAAGTGTATAGCTCAAGTAGGAAAGTTAAGATTTTCCTACTGAAGTCTTAGCATGTTGGAAAACTGTTTATGGAAGAGAAAATCCAAATTAACATGAGACAAAGTTAAGTTTTACTTTTCTGTAAAGCAACAAAAAGCTGCAATAGCTGTGTCTGTAGAGCATGAGGTCAGAGATGCTTCCTGTGTAGGGTAGAGCTCTAAGCTTCTAGAGTGTGCTCTTCACCATGACAGCAGGACAGTAGGATAGCCCCTTTCTCTCAAAATTTTTACACTATTCTCACATACATATATAACTCACACATCAACCACATTAGGAGCATGTGATTCTTATTTGGGTTGCTGGAGCCAGGGATAATGTATCTACAAACAAAACATCTTTGCTCGCCACACTAAGAATAGCATTGAGAGAGCTTTAACAGAATTCCATCCATCCACCAAACCCAGCCCCCAGAGCCAAAAAGTAAGTATTTGACAGACTGTAAGATTTTAAGTCTATAGATATATGATTACATTGAGGTTTTTTTATGTTGCAATTGACTGCTAACACCACCACAAAAAAAGTCTCACTTCAAAACACAGTCTTGACACAGGGTAGAAATATGAAGTGTTTTATTGACAGTTCTTATGCTCCCTTATCACATAAGAGCAATTGTGAAATGTTGTGATTAATTTTTCAGTAGCATTTCTCACAAATAGATTTTGTGCCCTGCCTGTGATTTTCTAACAGCTTTGCAAAACAAACTTATGTAGCAACAAATGACATTCTGTATTGTCTTAACAGTGTATTTAACTTATGCAAATGAGAGCTCTATAATATCATCAATCATTGAAGAACACAAATTAAGAGCAGGAAAACTGCCAACTTTTAGAAAGAACAAAAAGTCTTTGTTGTAATTAACGTTTTCTTCCGATTCAATTTATTTTCCTATGTTCTACTACGGTCACAGGAGCCCTAAGTAAGTTACCTCTCCTTTTTCTTTCAAGGAGCCATAAATAAATTACTGTAAAATTACCTGAAGTATTTTAAATGTTCCACTCACAGCAGTCTTCTGTAAAGCATACCAGTGTTTTCCTTCACAAATCAAGGCACCTCAGCTCTCTTGGCTCTGGATGCTTGCATTCTTCATAAATGTAACTAATTGTACTATCATTTTTGGACTTCAAAAAAAGTGAAAACAAAAAAAAGAGTTTTCTTAGGTCACTCTTTAGTGCATTTGACTGAGACCCAGAAACACAGGCCTGACCTGCTCAGTTACAGACATTGTAGGCATCAGACCACGTAATTCCTCCAGGATCTCCCATCCTGAGGATGTGGTCTCCATGGCTTTAAGGTGAACTCTGACTGCAGCTGAGAATTGCAGCAACATTCATCTTTCACTGTCTTTTCACTGGTCAGTTATGGGAGAGTTGGAAACAAGAGCAGGTAAACATGACCACAAACACACATATACACACCTAACAGCCTATAATCTGTTCATATTTAGCATTATGCACTGAAAGTGTATAAGCACAGGACTCTTACTGTGAAAGCCACCACAGCACCTCTGCAGCCACTATTACTTCATAAAGACATCTGGTCTAGTCTTGCAGTTAGTCTTGTAAAAATTTTGTAAATCATGAAATAAAAATCAAAGTTAAGCAAAAATCCTGAAACTCAAGATCTATGCTCACTTTTCCCAGCATTATTAAAAAAATAATTTAATAAATCAAAAATATTTTTCCATTCACAGTAATAGACAAACATGTCCAGACATATCCATGTTCTGTATCACAAAAAAACCCACTATTATACATTTGACTGAATGTGTAACTGTATTATATAACATATTATACAGTTTTTTGGTATAATACAAAAAAAGTGTGTACTACATATTGTACATTTACTATTTAATACAGTTCTGTAGCAGTGCAAGTGCAACTTCAGATCTTACCACCTAACGGTTGAGCTGCATGGAATTCCAGCATCAAAGTGATAGGTTGTACCTTGACAAGTTTTTAAGACAAAGAATTTGGAACACTTATACTGTACTTCAGGAGCTCTGACAGTTTTTCATTTCTGCTATATAAGTTTTGAGCTCAGATGATTTCAGTGTCCAGGTTTTATAAATGAGAGCTGAGGTCAGTGCCACCAGCCACATTCTCATTGGCGAGAGGAAGAAAGCCAAGGTCCCATAGGTTCGCTGTAGGAAATAGCAGGAATAGACCTGCCAGGCCAGGAGGAGTGCCATTGCCAGGTGAACAAGCACAGCCGTGAGGCGTCGGACGTGACGGATGTGAGAGCGGAAGCTGTGACCCCGGCATCGCAAAAACAGGCACCAGCACAGATAGGCCATTAATGGCAGGTTGAAAAACAGCATCTGAAAAAAAAGAGCAGAGAAAACTATGACAATAAGCCCAACGGGTGTTCTGGGTAACACATATGAGGGCATAGAAAGATACACGCATATAAAACTGTCCCGTTCTATGAGTTGAGTACAATTTCCAGAGATGGAACCTCAGGATGCACTTCCAAGACTCTGCAGCTGATAGAGCTGATAGTGCCTGTGCCTCAGTCTCAGGCCAAGCATTCATGTCCACTCCCGTGCCATGAGAGGCACCGAAGTGCATCTGACCTCTCTTGGAGCTGATTCAGGGTGACAGACTTGGCAAAAGCTAGTATGGTAAAAACGGAAGATCGTCATCTCAGTTCAATTCTGACCCAGCCCACTGTGGTGTCAGACAACTCCTAGCACTGGTATAAGGGAGGGAATATGAAGGAAGAGGCAACACTGGCTTGGTCTGGCTTAAATCCCAAGGAACTACACCCACTCTTTCAGATGAATGGCAGCTGGGGAAAACACTGCTGGGGAAAACTGGACTCATGTGTGCTTGGAGAGTGACACCTACTGATCTGAAGAGTTATTCATGGTGCAAGGGCTGCCCTAGCCAGTCAATTTATTTTGCTTCATCACTGCAAGCTGTGTGTGAGCCGAGGACAAAACCAGAAAATTTAGAGCAGTAAATCTATAGAAGTGGCCTCTAATCCAGACATCCAGGGAGTCCAAAGCAATATCAAGTAGGGGAAAGGAGAAGTTGAAGAAAATAATGCACAACCTCCTTCCTTTCTGCCCTTTAAATTTGCAAAAAGGTAAGAAAGATCTGTTGTAGTCAGGCATGGCCATTAATCTCCTCTGTCCTTCCAAGACTTCTTTCTTTATAAAACTATTAAAAAAATTTGGGGGAAAAAAAATCCCAGAAAAAAAGAAGTTTGTTAGCTTGAATTTTTATAAATACGTACCTGTAAAATCCCAACCACAAATGTCATACTGCCCTGTAAGAAGGAACCACCAACGAACACCCCGAAAGAAAAGCAGGCCCCCCACTGGCCATCTATCAGTTCACCTACAAACCACGGTCCTGCAAGAGAGGAAGCCAAACATAGAGCACCATCAGGAAACACAACACAGACATGGCCGTTTGCCACACGGCCTTTTGTACTCCTGAGCCCAAAGCGGTTTACTGGGGTAAGTGACTTCTCTATATTGCCTGTCCATAGTAATAAGCCTTATGTTTTCTTCTTCAACAAACAGCAAAAGTGTGAACATCCTGGATGTGAAAATATCATGGTATACCAGGGAGTCGTGGCATGCAACAAAAATACTTTTGTTTCATCTCTGTGACAATTTTCAGCATCACATATAACATCTTCTTCATGAGAGAAGTGGAAAGGTAAATCCCTTCAAATGTTAGCTTTTTCCCAGAATTACAGTAAGACATACTAAGAACATGGTCACAAACAATCCCAGCTTGGCTCAGCATAGAAGTTAAAATAGGCAGGCTGTTCCACGTTATGCATACTACACTGCCCGCCAAGAAAGTAGCTATTTTAGTAATGTAATATCAGAGAAGAAGAAGCTAAAATTGTAGCATGAGAACTCAGATGTCTTAGTGACACCTCATGTGAAATGTACCCTCCATATACTCATTTTACACCAATTTAACAATTTAAGTGTTTAATTAATTCAGGGATTCTAAGTTAGGATCTTATAAACAAATCTTTAGTCTCTTTGGACCTAAACTTTTCAAGTTTCAAATAGATTTTGTAACTTAAGTAGATTTTCATAATTCTCCAGAATATTAGAAGTCTTAATTTTCATCAGGATATGCTGTGTAATTTCAAAATACTAATTTACGTCCTCCAGTACTCTATGCTACTTACCCAGAATGGTGTATAAATTCAGAACCAGAATTGAGTAGTAGAAGGTGTTTGTTTTACTGAAGACATGAAGGGAGTATGAAGTTAAAGTAAGTAATCCTGGCTTTTCTAAAGAGAACACATTTAAGAAAAATAGACTTAATTCAGGTTGCAACCCACTTCCGATATATATACACATATAAAATACTGGTCTTTCTGAAACAAATTTGCACATTATGTACTCATTCTATTAAATAAGGAATATAGTAATATTTGGTATGTCTACAGAACAAATGCAAAGGAATGCATTTCTCCCATTACTGTGATAACTGAAAGTAAAGAAATGATAAATACACAAATCTATATTAAAAACAGCAGAGGAAGCTGCCATTCTAAATTAATACAATTACTGTATGTAAATAAAATAGAACATTCTATACTCAAAATTGAAGTTATCTGGAATGGAAAACATGGACAAAATACATATTAAATGAAAAGCAAGAAAATGAAAACAGTAACTCTGCAAACCCAGAAAGACAGGTCAGCATGGACTAGATTAACTGGATTTTTTTTTAAATTGAATCTACGTAGTGACTTCTGATAGCAACTCAGATCAAATGAAGGCTAGGCATTAAAGTGACAGTATTCTGACAAGTGTGTTAGCAGAAAAAAGCAGTATTAACTTTCTAATTCAAGCAGACAATAGATTGAGACCAAGTGAGCCTTCCTATAGAAGTTAGCTTGTGGAGTTTCACATACTATGTGGCTGCCCTTCTCACAAAGAATTAACCCCTAGAGGGCAAGCTTGACCTTTGGAAATCCACAGCCCTAACAGACTTGCTCACTAATTTGTAAAACATTTGTCATGGTCCACAGGGACCTACCTAGCTGATCACAGAGCCGGCTCTTTTCCTTTTTAGTTGCTGAATTCCATAAAGGCAACTGCAAATCTATTCTTTTTCTATGTAAGCAGTTGCTGTAGTTACCTCAGGATGCTACGTGATTATGAGTATAAAGGAAGGGACAGACACTGATATGAATAGGAAGGGAGGTGGCTTCCAGAAAAATCCCATTAGTAAGGTGTGGTTCAAATAAATGTTTAAAGGATAAGCACACAAGCTTCACAGTATTAATTTTCATTTACCATATTTATCAGAAAAAAGACATCACGTTAGGCTAGAACTGGCCTTAATATTGAGAAAGACCCAATCCTGTTCATGTTCTATGCAAAAATTAACAAAACTGTCTTTATAGGAGGAAATCTGTTTCTCCACTCAGGTGACAACTGTAGTGAAACAAGCACACATACAGAACTAATACAAAATAAAACATTCTTTTCTCTGTGCATTGGAGAAAATTAAAATAAGACTTCAGTCAATTGAATTTTTGTTTAAACAAAGATGCCTGCTCAAGTTTTTAGTTTTTAATTTACTTTGTTTGATATACTGGAGGTTTTCCAGGTACCCTTAAACATAAAACAGCAGCTTCTGAGAAACGAACCCAACCCCACAGTAGTAGATGCAAAAGGCATATGGTCATTAACAGCACAATTACTTACCTATTGTTAGCACACAGAAACAAAACAGTAAAAAGTTTAGGGGAAAATAGATTCCCTAAAACCCACAAACATTGGTTCATACCTTTGAGTACTGGCTTTTGGAGGTATCTGAAAACAACAAGCAAGGTGATCTGAATCAGCACAATCAGTCCAAAGAGCACACGAGCCTGAAACGACAGTTTTGACTCTAAGCCAGCCGTGGAGCAATAGCAGCCTTGGAGCATTCTTATGGACATTGATAGAATGGTGCAAAGATTTCTAACTGAAACACATATTCAAAGCTTGATGGTGTCACTGAAATGAGGAGGAAAAGAAACTTAAGAGTTTCTAAGTTACTGAACTTGTATCTATGTATACTGACTTGAATTCAGTTGAATGGCTGAAAGTGATAGACCTGAATCTTTTTAAAAAATGGGGGTTGTAAAACACATCCACTGAAAAAGTGCAAATACACTTCATAGGCAACACATTTTTTGAGTGCTGAAGAGAACTGCAGTTCAAGGCAGTGTAGAACATCTGTTACTGATTAACAAAACTCAGATAATAACTTTAAGCCAATTATTATACGAATACAGTCATGTGGACTTCCTTACATTGTTCTAAAAGTGCACCTAAACAATTATGACATGCACGTACTGAGCTGTAACACATCTGGATATGACCTGGAACTTACTGAAGTCGAGAGGAATTTTGCCTTCCTCTTTGCTGGAGCTAGCTATAATGTCAGCAGCTGGTGGTGAGAATATTTCCAGCATTCTTGCCAGAAACACATATTGCAACAGATCACAATGACCTTTTTTTTTGTTTGTTTAATGTTTCCTTTTCCTACCATGTCCAGTAGCTGCTTTTCAATTTCTTGCTTGCACAAAACGTATATATATCTATGCCCAAAAATGAAAATTATGACTAAATCCAGGAGGTCAACTGTTTGCATGAACGATTGCTGTACATTTCCTGTTGTATCATGCAACTTAAGAAACCTGAAGTATTTTGGAATTCCAGTGGAGTCATATCTGGAAAAAGTGAACTACATTCGAGTCTACTAGGAATTAGGAAAATGCCTATTGCAGCTCTGGGAAGCCAACATGGAATGACAGCTGTTTTGCTGAAAGTACTTACTAGAACATAGTGGTCAGTGAGAAGAATCACAGATGGCCAAAAGTCAAATCTAAGAGAGAGGTTTTCTTCCATAGCAAATATATGGCCCCGTGTGCCAATTCTTCCTGAAGCATCCTAGATTGATATAAGAGGACAATTAGATACCAGTAGTACACAAAATAACAAGTTAAAGTTCCTAATTATCATTGCAGCTTTTCTAGAAAGATCCAGTCAATGCATGCACGTCTAGCATACTGCTGTGTTAAATACTTCTACCTACAAATGATTACTTGCTGTCAATTTTGCAGTTTCAAATAACTTGGTGACTATAAGATCAGAATCTGAAACTGCTACAGATGAAGGAGAACCTGTCAGAGATTCAGCAACTGGTGGAAGACAATGACTGTTTACTGGTCCCACCACCAATTTTTTTCTGAATGTTCCATTCCAGGTAATAGTCCATGTTAAAATATTTTGAGCACATATTTGCCACAAACTGGTATTGATAAACAATGACAGTGCTTTGTTTATTCAACAGTGTGATATTTCTGCATGTGTAACTGACACCTGCAGTGGGTTGACCTTGGCTGGAAGCCAAGTGTCTACCAAAGCTGCTCCATAACTCCCCTTCCTCAGCTGGGCAAGGGACACAAAACTTAATGAAAGGCTCATGGGTTGAGATCAGGATGGGGAGAGATCACTCAGCAATTGCCATCATGGGCAAAACAGACTCTAATTGCAGAAACCAGATTAATTCATTACCAACCAGAGTAAAACAAAGAGAAATAAACTCAAATCCTACAAACACCTTTCTCTCACCCTTCCCTTCTTCCGAGGCCTAACTTCACTCCTGAATTTTCTACCTACTTCCCCCACCAGGACAAAGGGATGAGAAATGGGGGCTGCAGTCAGTACATAACATGTCTCTGCCACTCCTTCCTCCTCACACTATTCCCCTGCTCCAGCGTAGGGTCCCTCCCATGGGAAATAGTCCTCCACAAATTTCTCCAACAAGTATTCTTCCCATGGGCTGCAATTTTTCCTGATCTGCTTCAGCATGGGTCCCTTCCACAGGCTGTAGTCCTTCAGAAACAGACTGCTCCAGCATAGTTCCCCCACAGGTCCTGCCAGCAAACCTGGTCCAGTGTGGGCTCCTCTCTCCACAGGTCCTTCTAGGAGCCTGCCCCAGCGCAGTGGTCCCACGGGTCACAGCCTCCTTCAGGCATCACCTGCTCCAGTGTGGGGTCCTCCAGGGGCTGCAGGTGGATCTCTGCTCCACTGTGGGGTCCTCCAGGGGCTGCAGGTGGATCTCTGCTCCACTGTGGACATCCATAGGCTGCACTGGAACAGCCTGTCTCACCATGGTCTGCACCATGAGCTGCAGGGGAATCTCTTCTCCGGGGCCTGGAGCACCTCCTCCCCCTATTTCTTCACTGACCTCGGAGCTGTTTCTCACATATATTCTTGCTCCTCTCTTCTCTGTCTGCAATCGCTCTTGTGCAGTAACTTTCCCCCCCTTCTTAAATCCCCTATCCCAGAGGCACTACCACTGTTGCTGATTGGCTCAGCCTTGGTCAGCAGCGGGTCCATCTTGGAGCTGGCTGGCACTGGCTCTGTCAGACATGGGGGAACCTTCCAGTAGCTTCTCACAGAAGCCACCCCTGTAGCCTTCCACCATCAATACTTTGCCACACAAACCCAATACAACACCTTATCTCCCAGTACCTAAGAAATGGTTTATTTACAGATAAGGATTCAGTATGTTTAGTGTGATTACAGCTGAGATGCTATTTGGACAATCCAGGAAACAATGTACAGCAATTGAGTATTAATATTTTCTTCAGGTACTTGACTTAAGGTAACACTTCATCCTCCTGACTTACCCAAAACTATTCAGTTACTAAACGTAATACTGATTTACAACTGGAGATTAAAAGAAATTAATTTTTTAAAAATCCCATTCAGTTATCTGATAACAAGGATGTATTTGCAAGCAAACTATTGCTACGCAGGCCTGTATAACCCTCTTCAAATATTTCTCAGTTTTGTGCACGTTTTCATCATAATTTAAAAAAAAAAAACCACAACAAAATAACCACTTTCTGAAGTAAGGCATCACAGAAACTGGTAACAAGATATGAGGTAGAACACTGGGCAGTACAGACAGGCCATTAGAAGAAAAACAGTATTGCTCTTGTCCTGTGACAAATAATGCCTAGCTGGATTCCACCAATCAGGACAAAGACGACCTTCTCATCACTATTGTGCAAACGTGCAGAATGTTATAACAGTCTGATTGAGTTCTTCAACGGCCACTTAAAGGTACAAAAATAAAATAGAACAGAAGCATTCACTGAAAAATTTTTTTTGCACACAGTAATCTAGTATCAGTACAGGATCAAGCTCCTGAAACAGTTCACACACCAACTCTTCCTTCACTGACAGTGGGTCTGTGTTTCCACCAACCTGGACACTTGTTTCCAAGGCCTGAGGCCCAACACTGCTGGCAAAGTCAGAGGTGAAGAAAGTGTTGAGAACCTTTGCCACACTGTTGGTGACTAATTTACCTCTGCTGTGTAACAGTGGGCCAGTATTTTCCTTCTGTTTCTGCTTCTTGTTTATGTACCTCAAGAACCCTCTCCCATATTCTTGACATCTCTGGCCAATTTCAATTCAAGCTTGCTCTTCTGCCATGTTTTAATATATTTCTCATGGAAAAGAAGAAATCTTTCTTTTGTCCAGCTGCTTTATATTTCAGCACTCAGCAGTCAGTGTCCTTTGGCTTTTTGTAATCAGACAAATGTGAAAGGAAATCTTATCATGTATTATGTTCCTAGTTATGTGACATAGAAGGGTGATGGAGAAGCCATCACAACAAAAAAAAAATTAAATACAAAGAATGCAAACCTTACCTGGACAGTCACATCTATGTGATGGAACCCTTCACTGTAGTTTTGTGGGCTCCACTTCAGCACATAGAGAGGACCAGACACCTGATGCGCATTCCCCAAGTGAACTCTGTCTATGGAGACTTTGACGGAGACAATGGCAGAAGGAGAGAATGCCAGAATCCTAAGGAGAGCAAAATAAACAGATTTGTTACAGGACTTGCAGACTTCTCATTGCTTCCTTAAGAGAAGTCCCTGAAGATTTAGTACCTTGTACTAAAGAGTTCAAAAGATTTAGAAATTAAAATGGTGAAATATCTGTAGGCTAATGGTAACATAGTAGTAGCTCTTTCCTACCGTTAAAAATGCAGTTCTGTATGCCACTGCACAAAGAATAGGATAGAAAACTGGTTGTGGAACAGACAAAAAAGTGGCAGAGATCATAAGGTTCTGGCAGAAATAATCTCAGAACCCTTGCTGTCAAAACATTTGCTAACACAAGTGGGATGCATCCTCCTACACATACAGACACAATCAAACACTTATAGGTGGCTTCATTAAAAATTGCCGGTCTCTCTCTCTAAAGTCCTTTGTTGTTTGGTGTAGGGGTTTTTGTCTTCTTTTGCTTTTTTTCTCTTTGCTAGTCAGAATATAACTTCTCAGTCTTTGTAACTGCATTTATGAGACGTGGAGTGGAATGCAAGACTGGTATTACAGATCTCAGACACCAACAGATGTATTATCACTTGGCAGTGCTTACACATATAATTTCTTTCATTTCTGGTAATATAAAAGGCATTCCAGTTTCAGTCAAATAAAGGATTCTAATATAGTTATGGTGAACTATCATACCCAGTCATATATTTAAGATAATCATAAGAATGTTCAGATAAGGTTCTGAATAGGAAACTGGAAATAAAGACACTTACTGGACACTACTTCTTAAATGAAAAGTAGGACAAACTTCTTTTGATTGTAATTTTTCGTATGTAATACTTCAAGTGTATTGGTCTGACAGCAAATACAAACTGTTGAAAAGGGCCTAGAAATTTGACATATAAATGAAAAAATTAAATAGAAAAGGTAGAAATGGAAAGATGGAGAGATTTAAAATCAATATGAGAATTGGAAAATCAGAAAATTCTGATGTTTTAATATATAAAGGATGTAAAACTGAAAACACAAGAGGCTAAGTCTGAAGTGAATAGAAAAAACACTTAGAAAAATACATAGACAAAATCCTGATATCGGCAGAGGCAACGTGAACACATGATATAAATAACACAGATTTAAACAACACAGATTACATATTAATCTAATTCTATCAGCTTTGGTTACACCAAAAAAAGTTTAGTTGACTTGAGGGGAAATAACTGCATAAAATAAACATGAATCACTTCTACACAATTTCTTTTTCCCATATGTGATATGAAGAGAGTTCTAAGGAACAATCATACAGAGAAAAGTGAATTCTGAGAACAGTGGACATACATTTAAAAGAAAGCTTTGTGCATATACATATATATGTAGTTACATATTGTGAAATCAAGAGACTACAGGGTACCTGATATGAGTGGAATAAAGAATTTTGACTAGTGGTTCATGAGTAGAACTGCTGTAAAGGAAGGACTTGGGATTGGTGATGAGAACTACAGGCCACTCTTCGAAGTTAAGATCTGCAAAACTAAGGAGGTCGTGGTCGAACGCGAGGATCCGGTACCTATTATGAAAGGAAAAAAAAAATTGTTAGTACAAACAAATGAGCATGCACAGCTCATTCCCATGCTTCTCAAGTTCCTAAACAGAACTTCCTTGATTTTCCATTTATTCTCTTCTGTAGTTGATTCTATATTAACCAACTCTGCCCCCTTTTTAACTTCTACATACCAAGAATTAATAAAAAATTATGTACTGTCGGTATGGGGAGAAATCCCAAACTTACACACATTTTTCAAAAGCATTAATAGTAATAACCAGTCAGGCTGATCTCATGCTCCTTTCAAATTCACCAGACAGAGGGAATCACAGTATAGCCTGGTGGGCTTCATATAATAATTTGCTCACATAGGCTTTACTTACCTTCTGTTGTCCATCCAGTCTCCCAATTCAAGTTCCAGAGTGCCACCACGGTGTTGACTGTGCAACACTGGCATAAGCCCACCCATTGTATGGAGATGTCCACATAAATAGGCTGTGGCAGAACTAATAAAAGAATTGTGATGATTTGGGAGGGAAGGAAATATCACTACAGAACATCTGAAAAGTGAGAGATAAGCATGTTAAGTGAGGCAAGAAATGTACTTCAGATCGAAAACACAAAGGATAAGACTTTACCTCATTAATGTTCGTATTCCTGGGGCTGGGGAGATGATTGTTGAGGTTGGATAATGGCCAAACCAGATAGTATGGTTGCTGTGCAGACTTTCTTTTGCCATCAAAGACAGAGCTGCCATTTGATTCTGAAATGGATAGGTGTTTGAAAGACAACCAAACAAATCTGTTTAACATCCAAATAGCAAAAGGCAAGCAAAAAGAAACTAATGAAGAATGCAATTCATCTCTCTGGTTGAGTTGCTTCAGGGACCTGTGTGTGAACAACTATACCCCTAGACGTAACCCTAAAACCTGATGTTGGAAAAAGAAAATGAAAATCAGACACTCAATGCCTTCTTTGCAATCTAACACAGGAAAAATGAAATGTAAGGAAAGATGTTGGTAAACAATATTCCTATCCTTTCTACCTCTTATTTATATAGCAAAAGAGTTAATTTTACAAACATCTTTACCTTACAGTTATCATCCTTACTATTTCTTGAGTTGCTAGATGGCCTTTTACAGGCATGACAGACCAAGAACCTGTGTACCACATGCTTCAGTCATTTAACTAAATGAACTCAGATGCTGAATCTTAAAAATATTACTCAGCCATTGCTGTTAAAGTTAAACAAAAGTAACACTTCACATACGAGGTAAAATTTCTCTCCTACTTGTTTGAATTCCAATATTAAATCAATCACTTAATGTCCAGAGTGCATCCCAATACCAGTAAGCTCTCAAAATCTATTTTTTCTAAATAAATGTCCCACATTCACAACAATTTAAAAATGTAAACACTCTTTTAGACAAACATACACATTCAAAACAATTCTTCTATATAGAAACAAATAAAAATTCCAAACAAACCACTTCAGAAGTAAAATACCCTGCAAAATGGAATGTCAAGACTCATCCAATACCGTGTTTAAAATCCCAAAGAAATTATAGGGTCTCTTAGGGCCTGGGCTGAGCGTGGCATCCACACAGATGAATGAATAGTTCCCAAAAGAAGTAGTGTGGATGTAATGGAAAGAGCCATCTTTACGCCAGGCAGAGTATTTCCTAACAAAATAAAGTGGAAATATTGCTGTTAGGAAAGCTTGTAGTAATGACAACAGTGACCTGCATAGTATAAATGCAAGATTCCTTGCAAGCATTAGATCTAGCTCCTTCTTGTTACTGCAGTAGTCTCTTCTTAAAAGTCAATGGCATTGAAAACTCTGTACTTCAAACAAGATGCATTACATGGGTTATGTGTTAGGACAAGCAGCAAGTTAGCGCACAAACATTTTAAAAAATGTTAGCACAAATATGCTTTCCCTGAGCAACACAGTACTTTTTTACGGATAAAAGATAGGCCAGCAGTGTACAACAAATAAGTGACATGACAAGACAGCAGGATCTTACACAACTCTTGATTAAAGGAAAACTACAATGATAAAAAAAAATTGTCTTGTGTTTATTATAGTATCCAAAAGAATTTTTCCTTGCTCATCTAGAGCATATCAGGGACATCAAGTCTTGTTTCCACTATTTTGTTAGAGATCTCTTAAGTTACTCTGATGTAGAATGATCAGCTCTTGGCTAATGGAATATGATATTGAAGCAAAGAAGTGTTGAACTTTTTCAGTTATTTTCCAAAAGAATGAAAACAGAGACACTACATTAAATCTTATAAATAGTAAAGAAGGCAGCATTTATTTTTTCTGCTTCTTTTTTACTTCTTGACGTAGGAATCTTACCAGTTCTCTTGGTAATGTCATTATCAGTTCTGTGGAATGTCATCAGAGTTCTTTGTTCAAAGAGTAAAAGGAGAGCAGAAAAAGGGTTCCTATTCTTTTGCACGTTACCGAATATTAATTGAACTCTTGAATCTTAATCTTTAAATACTCTAAGAAAGAACTGTGAGCAGGGGAGGACTTAAAAGACATGTCAACTAATTCCACCTTTTTTTTCTCCTGTGCTTTTATCCTAATATTGGCTACAATACATGCATGTAATAATGAATACATATGTTGCCTTCTCTCCTTCCATTGACAACAGATAATTTCAGTGTTTCTGACTTAGGAAATTGAAGTGCTTTTGATACTTTATGCTAGATGGGAATTACGTACATCTTCTACTGGCAAAGACAGATAACATTCCAACTAATAGTACCTACTAAATTGCTCTATTAAGAATTGAATTCTGTAACTAAAATAATTGTGTGTAAATCTAAAATTAAGTAAAATTCATTTGGTTCAATTGGGGGGCATTTTTTAATTGTCTTTTGTTTTTCAGCTGGGCTTTCTTGTGCGTGTTTGGTTTTGGGTTTTTTTTTTGTTTGTTTGTTTTAAACTTCCTGCATGATATATGGAAGCTAAAACATTCTTGAGTTCAGATGATTAGTAAAGTTTGAATACAGAAATCCAAGAAACAGTTCATAGCATTATTCCTCCACCAAACAGAATAAACAATAAAACTGCCAGAAAGGCTGCCCTGAATAAAATAAAAGCCAAATATTACATTCAAGTTTTCAACATAAATCAATACTTCTAACACCATGGAAACCCTCTCACAATGTTTATTTTCTTGAAGTTATGGTTACCTTTATGAACATGCTAAACTTCAGAAAGAAAATGGGAAATCATAATCCTAAAACTTCTACTTTTAGACCCTCTTAGAATATGTGTAACAGTTAAATCATTCTCTGCTAATCCTGTGGCCATGAAATAGGAACCCATGGTTCTGTGTAAAAATATTGTTGTATATCAATACAACCTACTGCTTTAATTTTAATACATAATGAACACCAGAATGTGGTGGTGAGTAACTGCTTTCCCCAGCTTCTATTCTTAAAATGTTAATCTTTTTAATTATTTATATTTTTGTATATAAAAAACCAACTCCATTTCAGTCTGCCATCATCTCTCTCCTAGACTGAGACTAAAAATTTTCATAGTATTTTTGTTCTTATTAAGTATTAGATTAATAAAATTATCCCAGTATGATGGTTCTGCCTTGAGTGATGCTTAATAGTTTTTGAGGACTTTTAGTGCCCTTCTTCAATCTTTGATTGAAAGTATGACAAATCTCATTGAAGTTTTTTTTTTTGTTATGATGACTGACTATAATTGAGAAATGCCATCATGAGAACACGTTAGTTTAGCAAGAGACTTAATAAGCAAAGACTTTTTCACATGACTAAGAATTTCACTCAGAAATTCTTAGGTTGTCTAAATTGCTTTGAAATTTCACCCTAATCCTTTCCAATCCCTTTTGCTATCAGTACATCTTCAATGTGGATTAGAGGCAGGTGATTCATACATCTTCCCAAAACAGTAGGCTTCTCCAGGACAAACAATTCAGGGATGATCTGGGAAATTCACTGGTGCAACATTTTCCCTTGCATCTCACCAGGACTTCTGAGAGCAGCCTTAAACTAGAGTGGGAGACTGATACTAGATTGTCTGGCAAAAGACATAAGGATGGGCACTGCACTAGCACATCCAAAAGACTTACTAGCACCATTCAATCATCCCCTCCTGGTAAATGCCCAAGTGAATTCCATGTTCTCCTGCAAATGCAGCTGCTATAGGATCCTGTCCCACAGAATTGGTGGGAAAATGTGCTTGCTCCTGCTGGGCTACAGGGAACTGAAGCAAGCTGAACTATCAGATTTTGATCTGTGTTCTTTTTGCAAAGAGGATGGCTCAAGGGCCTGAATTGAAGTAAAATTTAGATTTCCAATTCCTCCTCCAATTACAAAGAGTCAAAATTGAAAGTGCCATCGATATTATGAGATGAGATTTTGTGTTCAGATGCAAAGGGCAGGAGATACTGAGAAGTTAAACACGATTTTCAACTGAGGCTACTTTTATAATGTACAAGCAATAGAGCCAGCTGAGGAGGGGAAAATTTTCTTACCTATCTTCACATTTAAATCTCACATGAATATCCCTGCAGAATATCTGTCCTCCCATCATCATCTGCCTTCCTACTTCTCTAGTTTCAGTCTTCTAAAATGACTCAGATGTGAGGAAACAGTTCAAGTAAAATTAAGACCCATATGACATGAAAACTCCTTTGGGCATACAGAAAGAACATTAAAAAAAGACAAGTTTTATCCTGCCTTTTTTTTTCCCCACCTATTTTAAGTACGAAAAGCATTCTCTGGGAACACCTTTTACAAAAATATATCATACAACTTCTCTGAGGAAACTGAACACAACGCACAGAATGCTTTATAGACATGAACAGATTTAACCCATTCAGTGTTAAACACAGAAGGGTAAGAGATAAGAAGTCTACACAAAGAATCTCTATTTTATCAATCTATTCTGCTCTACTAACTGACAGTGCAAAAGACAGAGGGAATAGCAGATACAATCCCGGACTATAGGAAAGTCAGTGAAAAACTGTGATAACTGAAAACAGAATATTGTTTAGTGAGTTTGACCTTGAATATAACTGCATCTGTATCATAAATAAAAGTACCTGTAATAATTCTGAACGCTATCCAGGTGTGGAATGTTGAATGAATCTGTAAGGGAGAGAAAAAGGAAATGAGGAAACTTTCAGATCAAATTGATCATTGACCCCTGTATTTAACTTGGTAGTATTAAAATATAGTGAACTCAACAGGTGCTGAAGAGCTAATTTTTTTAATGCATAAGGGACAAGCAGGATGTCTAACTGCAGAGAAGGCATTATACACTTGATGCAGTTGAGCTAAAAGTGGCAATAGTTTTCTCATTTAAGTTTCAATTCAAAGATAAAGTTGTTGTGGGAATGTAAATTGTTATTTAGTGGCTAACAGCTAAATCTCTCTCCACTTTGACCACAGAGCTTTTCAGAAGCTTTTTGGTTTGGGTAAATTCTCTATAAGTAAGACCTAACTCATTCACAGAAAATAAAGTAGCAACAGCATCACAGAATAGTGTGTATAAATCAGCCAACAACCAGGGAGGTTTGTACTTCAAGTGGGTTCCACCTCTCCACTGGTGGTAACAGAAGCCTGATAGTGAAAGGGGTATATATGACAAAGCATGCACTTCCCCTTCCCGCCCCCACAACAGTGCTAGGTTTTCTTGTTCTGCCCTTCCTGTAAAAGCTGGTTTAATAGCCTACAAGGTTGTTAACTTGAGTTTGAATGATTAAAATGTGGCAACTATGACGTGTACAAACTGCCATGAGTCCTTTCTGTTCAAAAGAATCCAAATTTTCTTTACCTGTTGGACCTGCTGGAGTGTTATTGCTCCCTTTTTAAGTTAAACCTGGGGGCCAGGGAGGGGAGAAATCTATGAAATGTAAATTGAAACAATTTCTTCAGGAGGGTAAGGTTATATTTTGCCCCTCCATTAAGTAATGTGGTATATAAACTAATGACCTGGAAAGTAACATCTGAAGGTGTGTTCTACCACTTGTCAGGGAAAGATTTACTTCTTTGGTAGTAAAACTCCAGTAAGTGCCTGTAAACAAAGTGTGCCCTCACTAGACATGTGGATGGCAAGCCCTTCTCAATTCATAATTGCCACTAACATACCAGTGACTACTAACTCTTTACCTCTATATTCTGTGATCTGCAATCACAGGAAAGGCGGATGTTTCATTGCCTTCTTACCATGATTCCCTTTGATGTCTATCCACTTGGTTTTTTCCATGACTCTTGATCTCTTCAGGATTGACTGGTAAGTTTTCCACTCTTCTTCTACCTGCTCAGACCCCAGTTTATCTCTTGTCTTAGCATCCGTCAGGTCGCCTGGAGGTGTACAAAGGTGAGATTATAACTAGAGGCCTACACAGCTTATACAACTACTGTAACTAGACATGCATCCCTGCCTCCGAGTGTAAAAGGCTGCATCCTCCTGAGTACAATCTGGATGTTCCTGGATGGTCCAAGAGGTTACCATAAGGGTAAATGCCTTCTTAATGTAGATGCAGCAGCCTCACTGGACATCTACTGACCACATCACTGCAACACTTTCACTAATGCTATGCCAAAATAAAGCAAACTGTTAGGCATTCACTATATCTGAAGATTCTGGTCATAAGAGCTACGTTTACCTTCACAGTTTCTGTATCTCTTCAAGCTCCAATTAAAGTTTGAACCATTCCCACTTCTGTTCACATAGTAATAGCAGGGCAAGAAGGAAGGTAGCTGCTAGCAAGGGATAAGGTGTAGCAACAAATATTAGGAAAACGATAGCTATCCTGCATAATTGTGTCTGTTACATATAAAACACATTAAACTCACCATCAGACTCAAGACACTAAACAAAAACTGATTCACTTGAGTTGTTATTCTTCTCTGCTTCTAGCAGTCTGTTTCCAGCTGCAATTTCATTTCCGTTGCTTAAGACACCTTAACACTTTAAAGTTCTCTCAAGACCCTCAAATGTTGCTTATTTGCTCTTCCTTTGACAGCACACTCAACAGGAAATTCACACTTTTGAATTGCTTACCTGTTGCTAGAACAAGTGCTGGCTGAATTACATCAATTGTTTCAGAACAGAATTTTTCGAAGTCGGGAGCTCGTTTGGGATCCCGAAACATGCTGATATGAATATCTGACACCTGCAAAAGAGAAGAATGAAACACTGTCCAAAGTAGAGGGTTATTGCTACCCAGATTGTTCTGCAAAGCCAACATACGAATGCAACATCAGGGCAATCATAGTGATTCATATCAGGGATACAGGGAGACACAAGAAGTGGATGGCTAGGGGAGACCAAAAGCAGAACAAGCATATGATGTTGCAACTCTAACCCCTAAATCACATTTACATCAAAAACATTTCCTTAAAACTAAGGTCATAAAATAATATGGGGAAATACTTAGCTATCCATAGTAAGTTGTGATGACTGTTATTGGCCTGCTGCCTTTCAAATTTTGTGAGTTTCTGGTGCAACAGTGGTTTTGCTGCATTAACAAGGCAGAATTATAAGGTCTAGAACAACAGTAGAAAGAATCTACCTGAGAGAAACAGGAGAAATAATTGTAAGTTTGTCAAATACTGAACTAGAGTGTCTACTCGGCACTGGGTAAGAAAGGAAATCCTGATATAAGAAAGGTGGAAGAGCAACTACTGGAAGATTGTAGTACAAAGATTAAATTTAGATCAGTTTAAGAAAAGACAGTCCTGTGGATGGGAGGAAAAATAAGGCAAGGAACTACAGGATCATCTTGGCCTCTATCCAGTGACCTAGGCTAGACCTATGGAGTCACCAGGGAGCCAGAAGCCTGTTTCCCACGAGATCATCAGGCACAACGCTGGATTTAGTGCTTGATTAATTTCCAAGTTAGGTCAATGTTAAAGCAGCTGTTAAAGGGCAAGCCTGAAAGAGAATACAACCACTTGAAAGTAAAGCCAAGTCTTAAATTATCTGTGCTGTAAGCTATCCTTGCGAGAACTGCACTTGAAGTACAACAACCAGAGAAAACATGGCAAGAGAAGCATGGAGCTGTGCATGCTGCTTATCACTATAGCTCTGCAGCTGCTATATGCTGCTGTAGTTGGCTCTTCACAAGATAGGAACTCAAGATAGGGGCTTTACTTACTTTAATTCAAGCGTACATCTTGTCTTGAAACTGACTCTTCAATAAAAATAAGCCTTAAGTCACTTAAGGAAAAATTACTGAAAAAGAACTACTTTGAAAATACACAGCAATTGGAGAGAATAAAAGGACTAATAATGCATCAGCTCATGCACTAAGAACACCATCTGCAGTTAATACATTCGGACAAAGTGTTCTTGAGTTTGAGAATAAAAACAAAACAGTAAAAGCAGCTTATTTGTTCGAAGGAAATGCACAGCAACCCTTGTGACAACTCAGCTGTCAATTAACTGCAAATATGTAAACAGCTTTCTGGCTAGGTCTACACTAAGTGCTTCGGGAACGCTGTGGTAACAAGAGTCAGAAGAGGCCACAGAAGCACTCAGACACGACAATTTGCTTCCAGGACTATGCCAGGTTAACGTGGATTTTATGTTTAACCTGGAAACAAAGCTATGTAAATTTAACCTTCTGAATACTAGTCCAGTACTAGTCCAGCTCTATTGCTAAAAATCGGTGCAACTATTTTCTCAGCCACACAACTTTTCTGAGTTTTGGAAGGGGAAAGGGACAGGCAGACCCTGCACTTCTCACCCGAGTAGTAGACAATACCGCATCAGGTACTGATGCAATATATAGTGTAACAATTAGGTGTTTTCTAACTACCGCTTCCACCTTATCTGTTGAGGAAACTTCCCTGTCCGATCATCCAGGAGCCACTCCGGCAACCTCCCTCACACCACGTGAGCTGGGACCGAAGTCCCTTCATAGCTACACACACCATGCTCACACAGTCAGCCCAGGTCTCCTTACCGGCTCGACCCCAGGTTTCCCATAACAAGAGTCTCAGAAGTCCAGATCCTTAAAATAATTTAATCGTGGTGCAATTACTAAATAACAAAATAACAGCTCGAGCTGGTGCCTCCGAGGAGGGACCTCGAAAAAAGCAACCCCTGGGCTTTTATACCCTCACAGTCTAAGGGGGGTAGGCTGGGGGCCGTCGGCTCCGGCCGTGTCTCCGAGTGTCCGGTCACCTGGACGGGCCACAAGTCCCCTGGTCCTTTGTCACGCAAAGGGTCGCCAGGTCACAGCCCCTTGCCTCGGGCTCCCGCTCCCCAGAGCTCAACCTGCAGCTCCACTGAAGCTGCACACCGAGCCACCGGCACTGAGTGTATTCCATTATCTTCCAAGCAGCCTGGCAAAACACCTGTAACTCCGGTGTGCCCGCTCTGCCCCCGCCCGGCCCCACTCACCTGCACGACCCACAGCAGGCCGGCGGCCGCCGCGCCGGGGGCGGGATGCGGGGCCCAGCGGCGGCGCTGCCCCGGGGCCAGCGGCGTCCCCGAGGGCCCGTACCAGTCCAGCAGCAGCGCCACGGCGGCCGCCGCCAGCAGCCCCGCCGCCAGCCCCAGCATCCTGCGCCGCGCCGCCACCGCGCCCGTCCCCGGAGAGCGCTCCTGCCTGCCGCGCGCCCGCCCCCCCCCCCCCCCGGGCACCCCCCCCGG
>JAWWES010000168.1:26591311-26675143 GCA_035583135.1 Lophotriccus pileatus | reverse complement strand
CCCGCCCGCCCTCCCGCCGGGCAGCACCGCCGGGCAGCACCGCCGGGCAGCACCGCCGGCCGCGGCACTTCCGCGCCCCACCCCCCGGCTGCCGGGCCGGGCCGGGCCGGGCCGCCCTGCGCTCGGCCGCGGCTAGCTGGGAGTACCGGTGCCAGCGGGGCCGGGGGTGGGCGTTCCCCTTCTCTCCGCCGTTTTATCCGGCCAGGCCGGCGGATCCCGGCTCTGCTCGCACTCCCTGCGTCCTGGGCCTGCCCGCCTTCCCCCCACCCCCCGCAGCCCCAGCGGTGCCTGGAAACGCCCCGGTTAAAACAAAACCAAACCAAACCCAGACGTACGAAGAGATCAGTGTCTTATCCTGCTTTCTTCTGAGTACAGCATGTAAACTTTCGCTTTTTTCCCCGATGGAATTTATAATTCTATCTGCTCTGATACCTAGGCACTTGACCTTTTTTGCTCCCGTCATACTTAAAGAGTATTTTTATGGCATTTTGAACATTTCTTTTTCATATACACCATTTTAAACCTTGCTATAGCAACTGCACGGATTCATAATTGCTACGTTATTTGCTATGAACTCTTTGTTTCCTAACTGGTGCCCACATTTACTATTGAGATTTTTTTCTTAACATCTTAAGCATGAGTTTAGCTGAAAAAGCTTCTGACACTTTCTTTGATATTTTATGTAGTATTCTTAAACAATTTTTCAGATATCAGAAGTTTCTAATTCAATATAATGTAACTTTCATTATATTTTCTCATGATTTGCCATAGGATAAAAATTTAATTTTTGGCATTTTTGCATTTTAACTTTTCAGGTCAGTTAAACTTTGCTAATATAATACACCCCTTTTCAGATGTTCTTGATAAATTAGCCTCTCTTTAGCAGGACTTCATGTATGTTTGCTTTGATTCTTTTTCAGCTGCCTTGCATCTTGATTGTCTGCTCCCTCTTGCCCCCAAAGAACACTCTGACAACTGCTTCTAAATCAACAGTTAGCAATCAGTAATCCTGGTAATCTTCAGAAGTAATCTTGACAACTGGGGTTTTCTCCCTTTCTTCCTGGAGCTCTAACATTTTATTTTGTCTCTAGCAGGGCTGCCAAACTTCAGCATTTTGTCTCTATTAAAATTGATCTGAATCCCTGTTTTATTCTTCTTTCCTCTGTTACTGTAGTATCCATGGAGATCTTGGTGTTTTGTGCCATTCCTGCCTGGGCAGTGGTGCCAACTTGCTTTTTCAGAGGTTCGCTGCCACTTTCTTTGCTGTCTCCCAGCATGTGGGTTCCAAGTCTTTGTTCATGTTATTTTGTTAAAGAAGTCTAACAATAAGTCTTGTTCAACTAAAGCAGTTGATTTACATCAGCATAAATTCTAAAAGTCATCGCAGTATAGTGAAACCACACTGATAGTTCAGCTAAAAGACATGGCCATGCAAGCTGCTTGTCTCATGGCACAGGGGGCTGCAGGCAGTCCTTCTGCCATTTGGCTGTGTTTGCTGCTTTCTTGGAATTCTGCCTTGCTTTTCTCGCTCAACTATGCTGAAAGGTGGATTATACAATTGCTAGTGTTGATGCTAAAACATGTGGAGGACTCCAGTAATCACAGTCTACATTTGGCTGTTGTGCAAACAAGTCTTTAGCGGTCAGCCGTGCTGTTAAAAAGGATTGGATATGGATCAGCAACACAGACAGACAAAATGAGATGAAGCTTTGAATTAATGTTTAAGTGGCTCAATGGCAAAATTCACTTTGTCTTTTTTACATTTTATGCCTAATCCTGTCTCAGTGACAATACCTACACACTCATTTTAAGTTACAGATTTCAATAACGTAAAGAAGTCTGCAGGACTTCCTAAAATGAAGATGAGTGGTAGCTGTGACAGAAAAGATACATTTGGATGTTCTGAAGATATAAGAGAAGAACTTTAAGAGTACCTGAAGCGAGGTGCAATGAGAAAAATCATTGAATGTACTGAAAAGGTTACTGTAAACTTTATCCTATCTGTACTGACAACGAAGAACATGGAAAAGCTGTTTGGAGGATAGAAACAGGAAGACTACAATGGAAGGAAGCAATCTTCCTGATAGAAATATTAGGCATTTGACAGGTGGGCAGGTGGATATGTATGCTCCCAAGGTCCAAAGCTATGGCTGTTTGCCTATTTGCCCAGCCTTAAGAAGGTACAAACACAGGAAACTGGAACTAGACTGCAACAATCCGAAAAACTTCCAGCAGCGCTTAGGCCAGGTCTGTCATATATCAGTCGAGTTCCTGAATGCCTTAATTTCCAGCAAAAGTAGCAAATGCGGAGTACCAAGAACAGTTATGATATGCTGTAGGAAGGAGGTGTGGAGGAAAAATTTTAATCTTGGAGACAGGCCTTTGCTTAAAGCTACTGTTTCATCCTACACTTGTACCTAGTTCATAGAATTTTGCCTTTGCTTAGCCCATACAGGAGACATATGGGAGCCAAGTCTGCAGGAGTGGTGTGACTCTGCACCCGTGTATATGAAATGACTTATGTTATTATCTTGCTAGCCAGGCAGAGGTCGGCCTCTTCTCCCAGGCAACTGACGATAGGACGCGAGGACATAAGCTGCACCAGGGGAGGTTTAGGTTGGACATTAGTTAGAATTTCTTCATAGAGAGGGTGATGAGACATTGGAATGCACTGCTCAGGGAGGTGGTGGAGTCACTGTTCCTGGAAGTGTTTAAGGAAAGCCTGGATGTGGCATTTGTGGCCGTGGTCTAATTGACATGGTAGTGGCTCGGTCATAGGTTGGACCTGATTATCTTAGAGGTCTTTTCCAAATCTAATCGACTCTATGACTCTGTAATGGCAGGGCGCGAAGTGAACACCCAGGCGGTGCAGTTTTAAGTGCCCGCAGAGGGGCTCCACGCACGTCACTCCGCAGGCAGGACCGGCGGGAGCCCCGCCTGCCGCCCCTCCCAACGGCCGGGGCCGCGGCCCGCGGGAGGCGCTGCGGGAGCGCCGCGGCGGCTGCGCGCGGGGCGGGCCTGGCTGCGGGCGCAGCGCCCGCTGACGGCGGCGGCTCCTTCTGGGCCGTGACGGCGGCGCCGGCCGCGTCCCTCGCTCTCAAAATGGCGGACGGAGCCGACGGAGGTCCCGCAGCGGGAGCGGCGGCCGGCCGGGCCCCCGCGCAGGCCCCCGAGCGAGCTATGGTGAGGCTGCAGCCCGGCGCGGTGCCGCGGTTCCCCCTGCCCGCGCTCGGGGGCAGCCTGTGCCCTGCCCTCGCTGCCGACCCGGCGCTCGGGCGAGCAGGGCTGGCTCTCCGGAGCTACCGAGCGGCGCCGCGGGGGGGTCGGGACGCGCCCCTGTGCACCAGCCGTAGTCGGCGGGCGGCACCGGCCGGGGCGGTGGGGCCGGAGCGGGCGGCCCGCTGCCCCCCGCTGCCCCCGGGTCCCGCCGCCGGCTGGGGGGGGCGCACCCGGTCCCGGGGCCTGCGCTGGTTGCGGCTCCGGCGGCTGCGGGGTCTGCCCTGGGAGAGGAGAGCCAGCCGTGCCCCGGGCCCGGACAGTCGCTGTCAGGCGGCCCAGAGGGAAGCAGCATCTCCCACCCCCTGTGTCTTACTTGACCTCTACGTAATTAAGTGAGATCAAACTTTAGAAACCTTCAGAGACTCTCCTGCGTCCTTAAAGCGTTGTGGTGTATAGGTGCATCTTTTATCCTTTACCTTTCTTAATTAAAGGTGACTTTACTATGGAACAAAAAAGACCGAATAACAAATTACTGTTTTGCAGAATGTGAATGGAGCAGCAAATAGTATTGTTTAGAAGGGATGTAGATGAAGACAGTTGTTTATTTGCTGAACAGGAGTGCCCTCTTTTTTTTTTTTTTTTTCATTCTCTGAATTCTGTTCACCTATGGATTTAGTATTCCGTTATTGAACAGATTTTGATGTTGACCCTGTCTAGTGTAAATGCCTTCTGTGCTTTCCTTCACAACCTTGTGCAGTGATTATTATGTTCAAAACACTTGATAGAGGAGTTTAAAACCGAAGGCTGTGACTTTAAGAAAGAAAGTCAGATGGATATGTATCAGAAACCTTACATTTTATGTTCCGTTTTTCTGTAACAATCTGCACACACGGCATAGTTTTGAAATTCTTGACTGCAGATGTTTTAAAGTTGGGCATTGGCAAGCCTGTAGAATATCTGCTTTTTGCATGATGCTACACAGTATTAATAAAAGTAGGAAGGTGTTTACTCATGGAACTTGTCTTGCATGTGGCAACCATTATCTGTTTTACTTTTCCTCAGAATTGTAAGAGTATCTGCAAATCATTAGAAATGGCCCAGTCGCCACAGACTGCATCCTTAAGTATATTTCTGTGACCATAACAGGCCTGTGTATGAGGTTTTATTCTATATTAGAAATGTTCCAGTTTTAAACTAGGAAAAACGTAGCTTGATTGCATTATAGCGTCAAAATTGCAACCTGAGTCAGGTGATTTCTCAAGTTTGAGAGCCATGTATATAGAGTCAGAGTGGTACTGAGGGTGATAATTGCAATCAGCAGCAAAGCAATGAAATCAACCTTTTGTCATCTGGGGTCGTGAGAGACTGAGTTAGCCCAAGCAATGCATAAAACTGGTAATTGTGGTATTGTGAAAACTCAGAGATGTTGAAGAGATCCCCAGCTACTCAAAGATGATGTTGCTCCACTAAGTTGTCTTAGTTTCTGTGTGATTTCAGCCAACTGAGAGCCTGTGGGCCAGAATTACCATTATTCCGAGAGAGGTGGTTGGCCACCCAGACTGTGTTGTCTGCTGTATATCCAAGCAAACCGCAGGAATTTTGTTAGGGAGTATGGGGTGAGGGTGTATTAAGGGAGAAGAGGAGCCTAGGATATGCACTTAGGTTGTGTCTGACAGCATTCATGATGTTAGATTGCAAACCTTGTTATAGCGTTGCCAGAGACGGCTGTAATCTAGAAACAGTGCACCCAATTTACTGCTGTACTAAAGATGGTACTAGTTAGGTGGAACTAACATATTGTGACTGTGCACAGCTGGTCTGAAATGTCCTTTTGCTGCGGTGCTAGAATTGGGAATTTGAGAGAGTGTGGAGCAGAAAACTGGTGAATAGCGTGAGCTTTGGCCTTACTGAACTTGTCACATCTGTCTCAGTGTCAGCCTCTTCAGAGTGTCTCTTGCTCTCCTTGTTCATGTCTGGCTCTGGGTGCTGTTGGTTGCAGTGCAGCGCTACATCTGGCTGCAAACCTTCCCAGAACCCTGGGCACATGAAGCAGGATTACCTCAATGGTTCTGCAGGAGTCAGCCTGATTTTGGAGTGGATGGTGATGACTCAGGTAATAAACTCTTCTGAACCCAGCCCAACTCTGGAGTTTCTTCTCTGCCCTTGACTGCAGCTTTTCAGGTTGAATGGCAGTAGTTGGAAATCCTTGAGTTGGTGTTTCACTGCGTTAGTTAAGTCAGGTCCCGTCTCTGCCCCCTGCTTCTCCATGGTGTGTATTGCTTCCTGAAAGAGAGTGGGCTGAATTTGGGCACTGACCTAGTAATACACCCTCTCTACTAAACTTAAGTTTACTTGCTTTTCTCTCCCAACAGGATCCACAGTCAGCTTGGCTGACTGATGGGCTGGACTTGGCTTGTCTGGTAGCTGGCTAGCAGGCACTGCTGGTGGCCTAACAAAAGCCTGCTTTGCAGGCTGGATCCAGCCCTTCGATTATTTGTCCATCTGTATTCTAAACAAATTCCAATTTGACTCCTGCCTGCTTTACTGGCTGTTAGCTGGAATATATGAGCAGGACTTAGACACTAAACTATTTCAAAGATTTTAATTTATACTAAATCTTCAAATTTTTATATATGTGTGTCTTCTTAGTAATATTTGTGAAGAAAAGGGATTTTGTTTTTTGAAAGTCCCATGTTTTGCCATCATTCAATACTCCTAAACAAAAGATAAGATGTAAGTGGGGTAGTGGTGTACAAGAACAGAAAGGCTTTATTATCTGGATATTTCCTTTAAAGAGAGGAAGATTTTGGATTTCAGGTTTGGGAAGTAAAACACAATACAGGTGATTATGCATTCGGAAGTATTTCAGATCTTTTGGGTTGTTACTGTAGATGTGTTGTAATCAAGTAGTAATATGGAGGGGATATTCATATTCATGAGCAGGTTATTTCTTGAATTTAGTGAAATTTGAGCCAGGCATCTGAGTTGGAATTGCAGTGACTTCCAGTTTTAAATCAAAACTCTCCTAAACTGAATTAACCTGCTTAGACCAGATGACATGTCTGTGTAATTTTACATCACTTTGAGCTAAATTTGTTTAAAATCTCACCTTTAGGTAAACCAGCATATCTTTTAGTGTAATTAAGCCCTGTGAAATGCATTTAGTCAAAACCACTGTATTTAGAAAGTGCAGCACATTAGCAGAACGGTGTAAGCTGTACAGTTGTGTCGGTGTCCAGGAAGCGGAGCCCATGAAAGTTGCAACAGGTAACTGGAGCATTGCCCAGGTCCTGTTTGCATCTCTGTATATTTAGCACTCTTCGTTATGGCATCGAGCAGTGCTGTGGCTTTTTTCTTTCTTGTCACTTTCATGTTTATTCATACTTTTTGGCAATATTTGTGGCTTTTGTTAGTGCAGGGGTGAATGGTGATTGTAAAGGTACCTGTTATCTTTGCTCAAGTCTGCATAAAGTGCCCAAAGTATGGTTGCTGCAATACTGTTACAGTATTACAATTGTGAGAGGTACGCGGCTCCAGGAGAATGTAGCTGCAAGTGGGTGTTCCTGGTAGCATGCGACTTCCAGAGCAGTAGAGACGTTAGGGATAAACAGGTTGGATTTGATGTATAAGGGAGTGTTTGAGAAATGCTGAGTACTAAGTACAGATAGTCACCTGAATTTTATTGCACATTCGTTTACTGCAGGATGAGACTGTGTATACAGTTGATTGTAAAATGAATGATAATTGGGAAATTAGGTGGTTGTAAGGTGAGTCTGAGTACACAGAAATTAATTAAAAAACCTACTGTTGTTGTTTCCCATTGCTGTTGTCCCCCACCCCCATATTAATGAATTACTTCTTTTTAAATATTCACTGTAGATGCATGTTTTGAATTGCAGCCTGGTGCTAAGATTTCGTAGATACCTTGCTCCTTTAAGGGTAGGAGACCACAGCATGGATGTTAAGGATCAAACAAGGAAAGAATCCAAGTATTTCTTTCCTTTGTTTCTCTAGAAACAAAAATTATCTCTAAATGGTCATAGTCAGAACTTAAAAAGTTCAAATTTTGTCTCACAGAATATTACAAATAACTCTGCAAAGATGATTATTTTGCTACTTTTCCCCAAAATATGTATTTTGTCTATTGTTTTGCTTTACTATGTGATACTCAATTCCTGTTTTCTCTGTTGTTAATTGTACATTGCTATCTACCACATGCAGGTTTCACCAAAAAAATTGGAACATGAGAGGTGATTATATTGCATACCTCAAAGACTTGGAAATTAGTTCTAGAATTTCTGACTATGTTTTGCATTTTGAACCTACTTAGTAGCATCCTGCTAACTTTGTAGCGCATTTAGGCTGGAGTGTCCGTTTGCTAGGGATGTACAACAGAGATGCCTATAGCATGGCAGAGAGAACTACAGACCATGGCTTAACTCTAGTAGTCTCCTCAGGCACCTATTTGCATTCAGGTGCTTACCCCCAGGAACTGCAGCTGCACTTGGGTGATTTTGGAGATGTCTGTGATTTAGAAGTGACCTGCAGTTTCCAAGAGGTTTTGCAGCTTGGGTCTGCTTACCTTGCAGCAGACATAAGTTTTAGCTGTCCAGCAGCTGAAATGATAACGGATGGTGCTGGTGGTTACTTGTCCTTCTCCGGCTGGTCACTGATTTACTCTGGTTCGACAAAGCTGGAATTCATTGGTGGCTACTGGAATTGAGGTAGATTCTGCTGTAGACAAAGCTTTAGTAGTCTGTGCTGGTTTTGAGTCTTACTCCCAGTGGGCAAACACCTGCATCATTAAAACACCTTTTGACGTGAAAGCAGGCAACCCTACTTTGTCTTAGAGGTGAAAGTTTAAATGAATATAGTGGTCAAACTGTTCTTTTTTGTCTTCAGATTAGAATTGATGTTTTATTAGGACGATGTTGGACAGTATTGAGTGTTACTGATGATGTGGCAATAGAAAATAACTTTTGAAACCGGACTTGCTTCTTTCAGTGTAAGTACTGATATCTAGAGCAGACCAAAGTTTAGTATGGTTTTTTAGTTACGTTGTATAAAGAAGCTATGTGACTGATGTGGCAGAAAACAGAAATTTTGTATTTGAGTTCTAAACAGTCATTTTTAAAGCTAAGATTCTCTGCTGAAACATTGGCTATACTTTGTTAGACAATGTGAAACACATTATGAATGTGACAAAACAAATGAGCAAATTTCCATTTTAACTCCGTGAACCATGCCCTTCCAGAGATGGTAGAATTTGTGCTCCTAAAAAAAAAAAAGTTCAGTTTGATTTAAGGCAGGGAAGAAGAAATATGCTAATTAATTTCTAGTACTTATTTTTGAAGCCTTTTCTTTGGGGAATATATATCTTTGAGGCTGAAACAGATTGCCTTGTCTCCTAGTTATTTTTACTAAAATAATGCATAGGTGTTCTCTACTCAAGTTGGATCTTATTTTCAGTGCATTAGAAAACGGATAATTTTAAACCAAAATAATGAGAAGGAAAAATTGAACTAAAATTTTAAAAGCAGAACCTAATATGAAAGTGTTAGTTTAAGAATGTTTTGAAGGTTCCTTTCTAAAGAATTTTTAAGTATTCTACATACTTATAAAAGAACTTGTGTGGATTTGTCCTTTTAAAATGTCTTTTATGTTTCTTCTATTGCTTAGACAATATCAGAATAAAAGTTCTCTGAGATCTGTTGTCCTGCTAATCTCTATTTCACGAGTAACAACTGTTCTGTGCATTAAAGTCAAGCAGCCTTTTGCGTTTGGTATTTACGTTGAATGGCACCTGCTTAAAATCAGTACATCCCCAGCATTTTAAGTATTTATTTTTAAAATGCTGCATCTACTTGCTGTTATGACAGGCACCTGGTATTTTCATCTCATGCTTGGCAGAGTTATGTTATACAAAACTAAGCTTTTTTTATTCCTCCTTTTAACTGGAGTATTGGACCAGGTGCAGGTTTTAGTTTGTGTTACTGGAAGTGTCTGTTCCTTCATGATTTGGTATTTACTGTTTATACATACTAACATTCATTCTTTTCACTGATTAGATTAATGTATAGATCTAAAAATACAGTCTTGAAATTTACACAGTTGCTTGTGCACTAAAAGATCAGCTTGTCAGTCAGTGTAGTTAAAGTAGAGCTGCTTTTTATAATATTGCCTAATGCAAGCTGTCCATTTGAAAAGACTTTAAAATTCAAAGGGAACTGTACTTAGATGGTAAATCAAAAATTGTCATGGAAGCAATGGCTACTGAATTAACGTACATAATAAACCTCTGCAATGATAAAGAAAGTCTCTCGTAGTGGCAAGAAATCTCATTTGATGCTTGTTCTGCAGATGAAAAGTGAATGGAGAGAGTTTGTTAACTTTTTTCTTTTTCCTCATGTGAGAAACAAAGTCTCGAGTTATGATAGGTTTTCCAGTAGGAGTTTATTACATGGAAAAAGCAGGCAGCATGCTGGGTGAGGGGAGGAGTCTTGCTCCACAACCCGCACTCCTCCTCGATACAGATACAGGGTATGTCTGGCATTTATTTTAGCTATCTCATACATATTCATTACGTCATATACATATACATTTTACAATACTATGCTAAGCATTCAAGGTATGTTTCTTTTCCCTAAAAAGCTAAGTTGTTATCTCTACAACCGGTGATGGCTTCTCTATAATTCATGCATTCTCGGACAAAAGGCTAATGGCCTAACAAAGTTCTACCATAATTCATTTTTGGAGAGCAGGGGAGGTTTATGACCTAGTGACCTAGCAACGATCTGTTTTATTTCTTTATGGGGATGCAATTAAGTTTTACAATCTGTTTGTTTTGTTCTTTTATGAGGCTATAATAATCCATTTGTTTCTTTTACTGACACGAATCATAGTGTGTTTATTACATTTATATATTTCCTTATCTCTCATTCATGTTATTATTTGTAGTATTCATAAATGAATGTGTTTGTGAAAGACAAAATTGGATATCAATATATCAGCTATATCAATTACAGTTATTTTATATCTTTTATAGCAGTATGTGTAGGCAAATGTAATCCTCATCCTCTGACCTTTTGGCATGATGCTTATTTAAAGGGTTTTTAAAAAGCCTACTAACTGTCCTTTTACATGTACAAGGAACCTATGTGTTTGGTTGGAATTCACTTTTGGGAAGATCTCTACGCTTACGTATGGGAGGAAATAGTAGTAGTCTGATCCCACAGAGGAGGACATATTTCCCATGCAAGACGAGATTATCACCTAATGATTCATTCTCAGGTGGTACTGTGAGGTACTGCTTCTTTCATAGTTTTCTTCTGAAGAGACATTAGATTAGAGTTTACTGCTTTTATGCAGCACAAATCAGTTGTCTTGGATGAAGTGGTTGCTGTGTCTCCTCTTTTGATGGAGCTGCTTACACCTGAGAAATATAGCTGTGCAGCTCTTCCTGTCTCCTTTTTTCTTCCTCTTTCACACAGTTTGAGGATTATTCTCACCTTAAAAAAGGTGAATGTGACAGGAACATGTAATTAAAGGAGGAGAAGAGATGGGCCTGGGGAAGGTTGAGTATAAAAGAGACAGGGCAAAGCATGTCTTTGACATATATTGTTCACTAGCATCAGGTTCCTGAATGCCACCTTTGCCTGCTGTTTTCAATACTTGGGAGTGCCCATGGACATGGTGTGGATGTTGCTCCTTCTGCAGGAAAGGTGGTGGTGCGCTGTTGCAGTGATAACTCCCTCAGCTCATCTGGGGGTTGGTTGTGGGGGTTTTATTTATGGGCCATCTGTGTGTGTGTATGGGCCATGTGATGGCGTGGCTGTTATTTTGGCTAACTTTCATTAAAAGTGACAAAATGACCAAGAAACCCATCAAAAGAACTCTGCTAAGGTCACTAATATGAATATTTAAAAGCTGAGAAATTTCAGAATTCAGATTTGAGATGAAGCTCTAATTTGCTTAAAATGTATGTGGAGGTAGTTTTTCCCTAAATTCAGAACGTTTTCTAGTGGCGTAGTGTCATTTGGAGTAGAGTGTATTCAGGCCTGCTTCCTCTAGGCTTTCCTCTCTTACCTACTCAAACTGTTAGTTGAGGTATTCAAACTTGAATTTCAGTATATATATACAAGGGGACCAAACTGTCATTGGACAGTCAATTATAACTTAAGGGTATGCTGTATATGTAATTTTATACAGTTCAATATAGTATGCTAAACAGATTTTTTATGGAAGGAATAAGTTACTTCTAGGAGGCACAGAGGTTATGGGATAGGTCTGATGTTTACCCTGGTGCAACTTTTAGAAATAAGAAACATAATGTTCTTGTTTCTCTTGTGAATCTAATGGGTATTTCCTGGTTGATGTATGGGATATATTTTAGTGTGTTCACCAGAAGACAGACAGCCTGCTCGAGAGAGTTCTCTTTCCTCCCTTGTTCCCCCTCCTTCCCTACTTCCTGTCCTCCATTCTCAAGACAGCATTTAAGCAGAATTAAAAGCTTTGCACAGGAATGCTTGAAATGCTTGTGAGTTAGGCTTTGTGAGAACCCATTCTACCCTTCTGGCAGATTTTCTGGAAAGCGTAGCCCTGTGTTTCTTGAAGCTGTGACGTGCTTTGGACCAGCAGTGCAGAATCTAAACTTACACCATCCCTTGGGAACATGACTTACTAAGATGGAAGGGCTACAGACTGGGATTCTCTTGTGCTTTGGAAAGAGTGTATGCCAAGGGGTCACATCCCACCCTCCCACATTTGAAAAATGCAGTAACCAAATTGGGAGGGGAATTTGCTAATGCCATAGTACAGTATAGGTGAGATAAAACAAAAGCAAACTACAGGAGGAAACGTGTTTAAGGAAGTTTAATTGTGAAAGGAGTAATTCACTTCCAGTCATCTTAGATCAGACATTTTATTGTTAATCTAGGCTGTTTCAATATGATATCTCATTTTTGTTTTTTTTCCCTTTAGATTTTCTATGTGGACAGTTTTTATACTTGTGTATGTGAGATAGACATACTGTTTTCCCGAAAATGAAGATGAATTTTTTACATGATGTTTGCAGATCTGGTTTTCAGAATACTGGGATTGCAGCACTTCTGATTGTGTATGTTCTTGGATTCATTTCTGATTTTGAAGAACACTTCTAATGGAGGTAGTAAATTAGGGAGCTGTAGGCTTATATTATTAATTCTATTGTAGTTTTAGAATTCTATTATTTGGTCAGTTATCACTGGAACAGGTTGCCCAGAAAAGTTGTGGATGCGCCATGCCTGGAAGTGTTAAAGGCCAGGTTGGGCAGGGCTTTGAGCAACCTGGACTAGAGGAAAGCGCCCTTGCCCATGGCAGGGGTTTGGAACTAAATGATCCTTAAGATCCCTTCCAACCCAAACCATTCTATGATTCTATGACCTCTGTCTTGAGTCAGTTGATGTAGGTTTTGTTTTAAGTCAGAGTTGAGGATTTTTTGCATTTCATGTAACATCATGTGCATTTTTGTTCTTTAATTTTATTTGCGCTTTCTCTCAATCTTGGTTGGTTGCTTTGCTCATTCCCTGCCTGTTGGCCTAGAGGAAATTCCCTTTAAGGCTATATATGAAGTTACCTACTTTTTTTTTTTTTTTTTTTTTTTTTTTCACTCACCTTGAGTCCTGTGTGTGGTTTTGGCGCCACAGTCTAAGGAAGATATAAAGCTGTTAGAGAGTGTCCAAAGCAGGGCTGCAAAGATGGTGAAGGACTTTGAGGAGTAGCCATACGAGGAGTGGCTGAGGTCACTTGGTCTGTTCACCCTAGGGAAGAGGAGACTTAGGGGAGACCTCATCACACTCTACAGCTTTCTCGTGAGGGGAACTGGAGGGACAGGCACTGATCTCTGCACTGAGAGAGATCAGTCACTGGTGGGTCCTGGTGACAGGACCCGAGGGAAAGGCCCAGAGCTGTATCAGGGCAGGTTTAGGTTGGATATTAGAAAAAGGTGCTTCTCCCAGAGGGTGATTGGGCACTGGAACAGCCTTCCCGGTGAAATGATCCTGACTCTAATTCTGCCACTGTTCAAGAGGCATTTGGACAATGCTCTCAGGCACATGGTGTGATTCTTGGAGTTGTCCTTTGTTGATGTTCCATGTGGGTCCCTTCCAACTTAGCCTGTGAGTTTTGGACGTAAACCAAGGTTGTGTATGAAAGGATAGTGTCTTTAGGAGCCTTATTATCTGATTTGCAATGGGGAAAACCCAAAAGTTATTTGTAAATAATGGGAATAATGTGAAAGAAAGAATATTTAGACTTGTAAGACGGAAACAGGACAATCAGAGAGAACAGTTCAGAGAGGTAGAGAAGATGCAAGTAAAATTAGGGACTAAGAACCTCAAGCCAAAACACAAGTGCTTTTATTAATTGTCTTATAAAAATGAAATTGCATTTTCATCTGGTTTGCCGAGGACTTTAAGCTTATATAATCATTTGGGCTTCTTTCTCCTTCAGTGGCAAGTGACCTCTGATGACCAGTTCGACAAGACTTTCCAAGACCATTAAGTTGGTACATGTTTTGTGACATAAGCAGGCTAAGGAACGACTCCCAAACTTTTTCCAGCTGTAGCTGCTGTTCTTTCCATTTGTTTGCAGCTGAACAGACGTTGAGATTTGTATATTAGTTTGCCTGTTGGGAAGCATGTAGTTGGAAATTCATTAGTGCACAGGTTATTCTACAGTAATATAGCACTTGCCAGCTCTTGCCTTAGAGTGTTTTAACAGAAGACTTCGAAGGAACAGATGTTGCTGTGTGGGTACTAAAAGGAAAATAGGAGAGAAATTCTTGGGAAACCATGGTTTCTTGGATTTTATTGCTCACAGAACTGACTTCTACCATGAATTCAGAAGTCTTTTCTGCATCAGAAGTGCTTAATCCTATTTTCTTCATATTTATTTTTTTATGTTTATCTATGGGTGTACTTTTTGTTGCAGTGGTGTGATGAAAGATTCGACTTCCAAGCCACATTTTTACAGTGCTTGGCAAAACATGTGCCAAATATTTACTCAGCTGAAATGGACCCCTTGCTGGAGAGACAAGAAAAAATGGTCCAGGCAGAAATATTATATCCCCTGGAGTGTTATTTGTTTGGGGAGGACCCAGATATATTCCTGGAGAAACTACAACAGAGTGGAACCTCCCAGCTCTGTGGAAAGGTGTTCAAAGGAGGGGAGACAACATACTCTTGCAGGTAAGAATGAAGGTGTGTTATCATTAATGTTCCTATGTGAGTTAATGCAGCAGAATCATTTAATTGCATATGAAAGAAGGCTCTAGCAGAGAAATGGGAAAGGAAATGGAAAGGATACTAAAAGTACTGAAAGCCATTTGTTAAAGATATTGGATGATAGGGTATCAGTATGGGGTCTGTACCTGAACTGAGGGAGAAGAGGCATAAAAATCTGTGTACAGTACTGTACTTACTCTTTCAAAGTCTGAAACAGAATCCAGCATTTCTGAGTGTCATCAGTCCTTTGCTTAAGCTGTGTGACAATGGTCATTTTTTTCACCTTTTTTCTCATCCTGGAGTATATTAAAGATAGTAGCTCGCTGCTTTGATAGAATTTACTTTATGAATTCATATTTATACAATCATATAAGCAATTAGTATAATTAAAATATTGATATAAAAAAGCCAGCTGTCTTTGTGGTGAATGTAAATATTGCAACTCTGCTGGCAATTCATTAACATTAGTGTGATGCTATTGTCATAGTTTATTCTATTTTTTCAGTTTATTTTAAATGCCTAGAAAATTTACTCAGGAATACTATTAAGGATTATTTTATAATTATAATTATAATTATAATTATAATTAATTATAATTATGAATTATACTGTAAAGTTTTAATCAGTCACATACTCTGCAGCTTTTTCTAGGAATAAGTTAGTGCTGTGGATGAAAGGAGAATAGTCTTTGAAGAAGTCCTTCTGTGTGTACTGGGAAGTGTATAGTGAGTGTGACAGTTGCATGAAGGAAAAGGGTGGGCAAGGCAGTTTAGTGCTGCTGTAACAGGAATAACTGTTCCTCAAACCTCTGTATCTCAGAAGAGGTCTGTTTTTCTTAGTTTTTTGAGTTTCTGTCTTGCAAAAATGTGGTAGTATTTATACAAGATACTGTATGTTTGTACTACTGCAACTGAAGCTAGGTATACATTTGCTTGAGACTTAAAATGCTAAAAATAATAGACACTGAAGTATTAAAGCCTAAACATCATGAATTGGGCATTCAAATCTAGCAGGCACTTCTAACTTCATTTTTCTTTCTTTTAACTCACCTTTCAGTAGATTTGTGGTAATAAATGAATGTTACTGAAGTATTTAATTATTGTAATGATTATTAGAATCTGAGGGTTTGAAAGGATTCTGTAATCAGAATTACCGTGCTATTTTAGTTGTATTGTAAAAGAGGCTTGAGCTAAATGTTGGAATACTGGTGTAAAGTAAAACACTTGATATGTTGTCATTCAGCATCTGTCATCCACATTTTGCAGAGAATGAAACAGCATTTAAAGAAAAAAGCAACTATGCTTTAAGGAAAAATGCAATATAAAAAAACGTATGTATGTGGAAAAGAAAAAATGGAATTAAATTGCCTATGAGTGTAGTTCCAGATTTTCTGGTATTTAAGTGCATGACTGAAGCTGTCGAGGTTAAATTTCAAAATATGTATTCCTGGCTCATTTAATAAAGAAATTCTCTTTACATTTTAATTTCTAATTGTTCTAAAAGTTATATATCTTAACCTAGCAGAAGTATAGCAGAAGTTTAGTTGGCAAACTGACTACAGATGTTGGAAGCAGTAATAAAGGTTAATTCAAGAGTCCTCCTGGGTTTAATAGCTACTTATTCTTAGCAAAATTAGAAGAAGTTAACAGCAAGTTTTAAAAGTGGAAAGTGAGCATGCTTTTGGCAGAATTTGATATAACAGGTTTGAATACATAGTTCAAACCTAACAAGACTATCGTCTTTCTGTGACATGGAGTAGGCAATGTTTTTATAGTTTGAAGTATTGTTAAGCTCAATTTTTTTTTCAAAGCAGCATTTTCTTTTGTGCATGGAACTTCCATGTATTTGTTTTAGGAAGTTTTCCAGTTACAGTTACCATTTTTGTTGCAGAGACTGCGCAGTTGATCCAACTTGTGTGCTCTGTATTGACTGTTTCCAGAATAGCATTCACAAGAATCACCGGTACAAGGTAGGAAAATATTATTTTAAGAAATTGTACTTGTAGCTTTGGAGAAGTTTTATTGAGTATATAATAAACTGTATATAAACCATTAGTAATTTTACTGTTAAAAAAAAGAAGGAATTCTGGGATTTATGAATTACTTAATCTCCTCTCTCTCATCTTTCTAGCTATGTAGAGCCTCTTTTAAGAACAGCTACTTTCTAATTGAAGAATCAAAGATTAAAGGAGTGTTTATGAGTGTCATTGTTACTCTCTTTGGCAGTATCACACAAGTGTAAGTCAGAGCAAAAATCTGTGACTGAAAATGGCAGTCATGTCCTAAGTCCCAGTTAATGTTGCTGGCAAATTTAGAATGAGTGCAAATACAAGGGCCATTACTTCAGCACTTATGATGGAGTCTCTACACGTCCACTTTGTTCCTCCATTTTTAGATTTACATAAACTACTTAGTGCCTTATTGTGGACTATGGTGAAGTTACACCAAATGTTGAGCATTGAATTTTTTTTTTCTTTTTTTCTTGAGGAGATTGTTCTAAAACTGGATTATTTCTTTATGATATCTTTTTGATTCTCTTTGAACCAAATCTATGTTATCTTTGAAAGATTCCCATGCTTTAATTAAACAAGGTTCTTTAAAATAAAATAATTCTTAGCTAACTTACTGCCTAAATTGTCATCTTCTGATTCCTTCCTAGGCCTCCTTTTTTGCTTGCCCTTTTCACTGAAACTCTAATTTCAACAGCCTTGGAAGCAGAAATGGAAAACAGTATATTGTATCGTTTTTAAAGTTCAACTAAGTCTGATGCAAGAGACAAGAAAATGTACAGAAACACTATGTATGCAATTTAATTATCTTTCGTGACCAAAACAGTGATAGATTTTTTTCATTTCAGATTTTCTCTTCATTGGCATGGTATCCATTGAAGAGATTTGTCTTACTTCTATTATTCATTGTTCATAAATCCCCTTTAAGTGGGTATGTTTCAATGAGACGGAGTTTGGAAGAGGGTCCTAGCAATCTCAAAAATGACTGGTATTAAAGTACAATATTCTGTCCCCCTTTGTAAGTCTTTGTGTGCCGATCTGAACATGCATTGCAGATACTGACTCAAAGACGTACAGAAGTATTTGGATAATGTGGATATAACTTCTCTATATGTATGCATGTACATGCACAGTTTACAGAGAGGTAGGATGAAAACCCAGGGAAAATAGACAGAAACGATTACAGAGCGGTTTGGAACCACAGCTGGCCTGAGGAAACTGGTGTTACTTCCCTGTTTTTCAGTAACTGCTTCAGGCAAGACATCAGATATGGAAATATGTGGTCAGATGAGAGCAAATTTGCTGCATTTTCATAGTAAATATGAAACTGAAAGAATACAGGTTATGCTCTTTATAGGTTCATAGAATAATTTCTGTTGGAAGGGACCTAAGGAGGCCACCTAGTCCACCCTCCTACTCGAAGCATGTCTAATTAGAACACGTTATTTTAAAATGTTTCAAGTAAATAACAGATTTTTGAATGTCTTTTTATTGGGTCACTGAGTTTTTTTATAATTGTTTCAGGATTGGGAATTTGGAGTAAGTCAAGGATAATTGTTTTTTGCCTGAGTTTTGTCTGAACTTTTTGCCAAAATGAAGTGTCAGAATTTGTACTTCTCTGAAAGTGCAATCCAAAGTTAAAGTTACAAGAATGTGTTTAAATGTAATCAGGTTATCTTTTCTTTGGTTAGAAGTGAAGGTGCTACTAAATGTCTGTTTAATATGTGCATATTCTTCTTTATGTTATTTTCTAACTTTATGAAGTAATTTGTAAAAAAGGGATTAAGTAGCTTTTCTATAATTTTCGGAATAAACCCAGAAATTATTATTTTGCCATTTGTAAAGCACAATTATAGGCTTTTTCACCTACTTTCCAGTTAAATTTATTTAAGACTTGCATACCTTTTTGTAGCAGCAACTGTATTTCCTCCTTTCTTTTTGGCTCAAAGTTTACATTTTACCCTGCTGCTCCTCTGATAAGCCTCCTTTTATCTAAAAAAAGAAGAATGTTGTGGTAAGTCTGTTGGTTATGCAACATCTCTTCTATTTTTTAAGTAGGTATTTATACTTGTGTTTGACTTAAATAATGTGCATTTCTATTTTTCTCTTGCTTTTTATGTGCATATTTCATGACTGAAATACGTGGTTTTTACAGATGCATAGCTCCACTGGAGGTGGATTTTGTGACTGTGGGGATACAGAGGCATGGAAGGCTGGACCACTGTGCACTAAGCATGAGCTTGGATCATCAAGTTCTCCAAAAGAAGTAAGCATATTGCTTAAAGTGAAATAATAGATTATGTAAATGTTGCCTTTTTTATTTTAGAAAGTACTTATTCCTATATGTATATTGTATAATTCATGTAGCAGGTTCAATCAAGTTCAATCAGGATTTCTTTGGTCAAGGTGTTTGGGATCAAACATGTATATTGGGCATCCTTTGATTTTATTTTTTTTTTTCATTTTGTTTGGAGACAATTTCATCTACCTATCTTGTGTATTTCAGTCTTTCATTTGGCATTAAAATTGCAGTCACTTGCTCTTTTCTTTGCTATCTGTGTTACTCAGTTCTTATTTGCAAATAATTGGTTTCCCAGTGGTTAGTGAATATTTAGATGTACTACTTGATTTTAAAAATTTCTCTTTTTTGCATTCTGAACAATTGTTTTTATCAGTTACTTCTGGTGTGTGATCTGTCACTATGACTAAAATAAGTTTCTATGCCTTGAAACTAACCTCTTATGCTAGGATGTCTCATGCTTATTGTACCTCATAAAGCAGCATTTTAACGAGAAATGTGCTATCTTATAAGGAATTCTCAAAGAGAATGTAGGCGTATCACTTGCTTCAGGTAAAATTGGGGTTTTTTTGCAGAGTGGTACAGTCTGAGATAATTAGGACAAAAAAACTTAGCATTTTCATTGCGAATAGACACCTAACTCCTCATGGTTTTGTTGCAAAACTGCTGTTATTTATGATCTGGCAAAAAAGTCAAATGGAAAATTAATAAAGAGCTCTGGATTGACTGAAAAATGAGACAAAGATTTCCTTCACTTGTTCATCCTTCAAAAAAACCATGATAATTAATGAATTTCAGAGATAAAAATAGTTGAAGCTTCATGAAGGGGTCATCTGTTTATCCCTTGGAGCTTGTTGCTGCAAAGCTTACCTGCTTCTACTTCACTGAAGTCTGTTCTGTGCAGTAGTAGCTGGTGTTCTGAAGGAAAACAGGATTTTTTTCTGAGTGCTAGATTGCTGGTAGTGTTGATAAAGACACACAGGAAGGTAGGGAACCCACGTCTACCAGCTTCAAAGCCACCTTTAGGTACACTATGGAAAATTTTTGCTACAAGGTGCTCAGTATCAGATTTCTAGCTGAATGCGGAGAGGTCCGTATCATATCACAAAGAGATTTTAGCAGTAGTCTTAACACAAAATGTTCATGTCTCAGTTGAGAATTAGCTGTTTTTCCACATGAGAACTAAGTGTTTGCAGCCAAAAAGATCTCCTTTGCTCCTAGATAAGTGATACTAGTTTTTCCACAGATCACCAGTTTGTCTTACAGACAGTAGCTTGTATTCATTGTGGATTTCAACTGTGACGGCTCACCGAAAGAAATCCCACAGATACCTGGGTGAACATGGATCTATGGAGCACATCTCAAGAAAATATAACGAAGAGACTCTAAACAAAATAGATTTTATCTCCTGCCTTTAAAATTTAGGTCTTCATGAATTCTAATGGTTGTTTCAACACTTTACTTTTGAGAATAATATTACTTATAACTTCCAACAACTCTGACCAGAGTCCTTTTTACTTCCTGCAGGGGAACCTGTTTCTCTGCAAGGTATAGATTTTCATCTCACGGATCTGGTAGCATCTATGACAGCATACCGTGCTTTTTACTTCCCTTTCCTTTAGAACGGCTCTTTCATAGTGATGAAATAAAAAACAGATGTTAATAAAAATGCTGAAACCTTTAGCAATTTTACAAAAAAAGCTGTTTCACTCTTGTTTAAAATCATGCTGTCCAAATTTTGTGGGCCTTTTTTCTAAACTAAGTTTAAGCAAAGCTTGAGGGGAAACTGCATGCGTTCAGGCCTCCTCAGCACGTTGTTAGTTTGGATGAAAGTGAGCTGCCCCGAATACTCTTCAGGGCATTTGTATACAATGGAGATAAAGGAGAGATTGGATCAGTATTGACTGAAGGTAATGCAGTATCTCTTTGCTTTCAACTTGAGAACTATAATCATACCTGTGATCATAAGGAAACAGGGAACCTCCCATACTTCTTGAAGTAATATTTCTCTACCAATCTCTGATAAAGTCTTTGGTTGGCTTGCAGTGAATTTGTTCGATCATTGTTTCTGTCATGGAGCTGTGAAAATCCAAAGATATTTTACAACTGCTGTCAAACAAACTGGAACATACTCCTACAAGAAGTGCTACCTGAGAGTTGTGAACGATAGAGAACATAATGAGACAATTATTTGAATTTGAAGAAGTAAAAGGTTGCTTATTAGTTCTTTGTTGTCAATATATGTAGCTATTATGCAGTCAGTATATGCAGACTTCCTAGCAAAAGAGTAGAAATATGACCACTACAATAATGTAAGGCACCAGCATATTAATATCTACTGTGTGTAACTATTTGAAATACTACATTGCATGACCATCTTTCTTTTTTTAATAAAAGACCTGTCTGTCACGGATTCTTTATGACTAAGAGGCTTGTGAATGTTTGGATTACCTTATAGTTTGTCCTCTGTTTTGAGAATCAAGGACATTGATAATGTAGGAATTTTCTCAGCATATAGTGCTTATTAAAAGAAATGAGTGGCAAAGCACATTTGGTGTAGATGTCTTGCATATTTCTTTTCCAGCGTGTTTTCTGGTTGTGTGGAAGTGTTTATTCCATGCTTGTCAAACAAAAAGCACTTTTTGCTGGATGATCCTAACCAGTATTCTTTTAATTACTCTTAAGTGCAGACAATATGTAATTTTAGAAAGCCCACTCCAGGCTTTTAGGAGTTATCCATTTTCTACTGATTTCAAATTAATGTCTTCCGTATGCCAGAAATATAAAAATCTTTTTGCCTAAATATATCTTTAAAACCAGCAAACTTTAAGGATTCATGTCTGAGATAAGGAAACAATACTTCCTGGGCACTTTATTTTTAAAAAGATTTTAAATTATTTTAAAACGTTGGTACCAGAACTTACTTTGTTCATTCTTCCACAATTTTGGTTTTTTGAAGCTTTACCTTGAAACTTAAACAATTGCATGGTTTTTGGGCATAATTCTGAGGCAATTTGATTTTTACCCTTTCAATTTACATTAAATGTGTCTTAATTTCATTTTACTGTGACTTCTATATTAATATGGATAGTATGGGAGGTGGCATTGCATCATTTAACTTTTCACTACTTGTATGAGTGCAAGCCCCATTTTTAATAAATTATAAATCCTTTGATGTGATTTCCTTTGATTTTTTTTTCTTCCCTTTTTTTTTCGCAGACTGAAGGAGAGCAGCCTGTCTTATTATAGAGTACCTGTGCACAGCTCTGAGTTTTCTCCAGCTCTGTTGTTTTTTCTTAACATACATTAGTGCTTAAAAAGCACTTTCTTAAGAAAAACTGGAAGAAATTAGTAAATTTACAACTCATTTCAATTAAATTGTGCTTAGCATTATGGTTTTTTTTCATTCTTCTCCAAACATAAAGATTATGGTAACTTTATCGGTCTGGGAAAAAAATAATCACCCCAGACATTTACATTCTTAATTACCAAGATCTACCATGAGCTTATCCAAAATTAAGTATGTACCCATAGTGATATTTATAGACTGTGATTTCATTGACAGAGATTTTTAGATTGCATGTCTGACTCCAAATTATTCTTCTGATGCTTATCAGGTCAGAAAACTGTTGTTCAGAGCTTTAGAAGTAATTGGTCATGTTAACACATTCTTACTTCTCTTCCACTACATTTTTAGCTTTTCCATCATATCTAGTGCATTATTCAACATGATTTTTTTAAAAAGCCATCTGCTTCATAAATCGATAAATGTGAATGTAGTTGATTTAAGAATTTTTGAAAATATGGTTCTTACTTGTATTAAATACATTGCATTTTCTGCCCTTTAATATTTAATATGTGTCAGATTGTGTATTGCAGAAGTGAGTGCCCTTAGTACTTTGGGATTTAAAGTCACATGGGAAAAGCTTTATTCCTGGAAAGCATCTGTGTTTCTTGTCTTTTCTTTGACTCTGGCAAAAACATATCTATTCAGATTTTGTAGGCATTTTTGATGAACCTAAAATGATAGGAAATTTCATGCAAATAATGTAGAACATGTCAGCTTCTGTTTCTGTGTCATGACTGTGTATGAAATTACTGGATTTTGTTTCATTCCCACTAATAAGTACATCACATATTGTTTGTTTATGTGTATGCTGAAAGGAAAGTGTGGCACAGGTCATCCAGGCCCTTGGATTACAGCCCTCCTGTCATACCTTGTCAGTGCAATGTGTCTGTGTCTTGTACCTCAATATTGATTGCTTCGTTCTTAGATACAGATTTGGTTTGATGATTTTTTTTTTTTTACTTATAACCTTAATTTCTCTCCTGCTTAAATGCTTATAGAAATGATTAATAATGTTATGTGATGTAGACAGTTCACTTGATGAGCTTTGTCTAGGTGGATGGGAAATACATCAGTTCTCAGGGATATTTTGAATGATATCTATGTATGGGATGTGATCTCTGAAGAAAACAGGGTTAGTGTTCCTTGGATAATTCTGTTTGATTGTCATAACTGTTTGATAGAATACCCTCACAAAAAAGAAAGCAATGCAGGAGAAAAATTTTGATCTGGACTGCAAACTTTTAACATCTGTGTGTGTACAGAAAGCTGTTAAACAGCTTTTTTAAATGTAAGTTTAAAAAGAAAGTGAAGATTTTTAACACATTAGATGATGCCTTTTGTAGTTTAGTCCTAGATAAAACATGGGTACATAAAAAAAAGGTAGGTGAAACTGTTGGAATACTACTGAGAGTCCTTAAGATGAAAAAAACTCTAAAAAAAATTTAAAATGGCATTGATAGAATACCTTATTTCTATATTTGTTTTAGGAAATTATCCTTTTTATAATTTTCAAGCAAATTACCCTCACCTAATTTCTTCAAAGTTCTTTTCAATATTAATATTGTCTCATGTTTTACAGAATTCTGAATGTCAGTTGAATGAAGAAATTATGGAGCACTCTAGGAGGGTGTTTCCCTCTGTGATAAAATACATTGTAGATATGCTTATCTGGGAAGAAGAGAAGGAACTGCCTCCGGAGCTCACAGTTAGGTAGTGACCTATTTCCAACTCTCTCTTCACAGCATTAGAAACTTTGAGTATAATTTTGCCTGGGATATTCTCACCCTTGTGCTGACATAGTAGTGCTGAAATCCCTGTAAACAGCACTGTAGTATTTTTGGCCTGGAGTTATACAGAGAAAACCTTTTGATGCTTCATGGGAAAAGTAGTGTGTGGCTGTGCTCCATCAGTCCCTGAAGGGAACTGCTCCTGAGCCAGGCTCATCTGTAGTACAGTGGCAGGTCTTGTTGTACAGGGGAGGAAATGCCAGGGCAGGGGAGAGACCTGCCAGGAATCAGTAGGAGACACTGATGAGGCCTGTCCTAAGGAAGAAGGGAGCAGAACAGAGCTGAGAATATCAAATAACTTAAAAACTTCTCTTTTGTACTTGATAAATGGTTTTTGTGGCTTTTTCTGGTATAGATGGCGGGAGGTCGGGGGTGGGGGGGGGCATGTCATTGTCATGAAGAACATGCTTGATTTTTCCTTTAAGATTTTTTTTTATTTGACATTCCTCTCAAGCTATCAAGTAAGCTGTTGCTCGTATTCGATAAGACACTATTTACAATTTTCTTTTTATTTGTGTGATGATATGTTACCTTTTTCCCAGTAGAGAGAAAGTAGACAGCTACTACTGTGTCCTTTTCAATGATGAACACCATTCTTACGATCATGTCATCTATAGTCTGCAAAGGGCACTTGGCTGCGAACTTGGTGAAGCCCAGTTGCATACTACTGCCATAGATAAAGAGGTTAGTGCCTTGGGATGTGGGAGAAAGTCACCTTTTAATCATTAAGAATTGCCACTATAGTCACTTGGTTATAGAGTCTTTGTTTCTTGGTTGCTGGAGCTTGAGGAGAGAAAGGCATATTGCAGAGTAATTGTTAGTAACTATTAGTCAGTGCTTGCTTCAAGGAAGTTTTGGGTTTTTTAAACCATATTAATTTTTTTTTTTCAGGACAAAAAGCAGGTTTCTTGAGAAAGGGAAGACCTGATTTATCTGAAGTTGTTCCTTTCATATTTAGCATATTTTCTTAATTTTTTCTTATTTCTCAGCTGCGATTGTTTTATTTTAGAGGTATTTTTCTGAAAAATAGTCAGATGTCAAGAAATACACATATTCAGGTACATTTACTCAGAAATGTAACTTATGTTTTGCAAGAGTTACTGCTTGTTCTGGCTCATACTTCTTTTGAAAATGTTAGAAGTTCAAATTAAGGAAATAAAACCAGTAAGAATCCATGAAGGAATGTGGGTGAAACTAACAATTTTACTATTTCATTTTTTGAATTAATATCCCATGTAAAGACCTTATACTAGTAATGAGAACTTTTTTTCCAGTGGGGTGGGAAACAAAGCATGAATTATCTTAATTGTAACCATATTTTTTTTACCTCACAGAAGTATAAAAAAAAGTTTGCACATAGATAAACTTTGTCTAAAGCTGTATATGTATTTGTTGTATATTTAGATATAATACATCTTACTAATATCAGAATCTTTTTTTAATATGTAAAAACTGTTTTCTGCTTTTTTCTCTTTTGCAGGTAATGAAAGTTTAGTTATATTTAGTTAGCAGAGTCAGTCTTATGTAATTTAGAAGTCTTGTTCTGTAGTTGCAGGTTTATGCATATACATGTATATACAACCATGTTTATAGAATAACTTCCAGAGGTTTCCCTTATGAGGATTCCTTTTGATTTAAGTCTAAATTTTGGATCAAGAATTTATCAGGCTGTTCATTTTACAAAGTGTCTGCTACAGTACAGGACTAGGTTATAGCATTTTAATTTTAACAGTTCTACAACATAGAGTTGCTTTCTCTCTTCTGGTGTGAAGTTCTGCTGTGTGGAGAAATTGCTAAGGAAGCACATACTTCTTGTTTCCTTTGAGTGGAATTTGAGGTCTAAGCTGGATCTGTTCTTGGCTTTATTGGAAGAGCTCTTAAACCCAGGTTGTAGCGAAGCAATTCAGGATGAGTGTACTCTGCTAGGAAGAAAGGTGATATGGTTTGTATTTAAAGTAATATGCAGAAATCGTTCTCATCTGTTTTAATGTATACATGATTTTTCATTATCTAATAATATGAACACACCTAGACTTTACTTTGTTATTCTGTTGTTAATTTAAATAGCTTTTTTCTGTAGACAGTTATGTGAATTTTTATATGCTTCTAGATATCTAATAGCATCATGAGTGATGTTGGTTTCTTTTTCTGTTATGTATAAAAAACATAATAGAAAGGGTCAGACTTGTCACGTTTTGGGTTTGCTTTATATTGGTCTCAACATTTTTTTAAACAGGGTCGTAGAGCTGTTAAGGCAGGACATTATGCCTCTTGTCAGGAAGCAAAAGAAGAAATTAAGGTAACTTCCTAAAATACTTTTCTCATTAAAAAAATCAGCCTTATCATTATTAAGAGTGAAGACTTATTTGTCTTATTTGTCTGCTTTAAAGTCTTTAACTTAGTACTTCCATGGTTTTGTAACTTGCCTGTGAACATTTTTTAAAATTTAATTTACCCCACCACATTTGGGATGGATAGATAAATAGATACATAGATAGATACCTTCAGGAGTAAAACGTCAGAGTGTTTTCCTTTTTTGATTGGGAGAGATAATGGGTGGTGAAATAAATAATAAAATGAATGTTATCTTGATTTTATATGTACTAATACTTACCTGACTCCTAGAGGCATTCTGAAAATGTTTCTCAACGACCACTTCACGTGGAGGTTCTGCACGCTGACGTTATGGCACACCAGAAGTTTGCTTTGCGCCTTGGTTCCTGGCTGAACAAACTCATGAGCTATTCAAGTAAGTGTACCTGATTAGTAATTCCATGGCAGTATTTGAATGACTAATTCTTTCAAAAATGTCTTTAGCAGTGCTGTATATGATATTACCTTCATTAAAATACTTTCATGTTCCTCCTAAGTAGTAAATACATAATACAGTAGCATGGGTGCTAATATCCATTAATGTGGTTATGAATAGTGGTACTTTTCTGTTCCTTCTTGCTGAAATAAATGTCTTTCCCCGCTGTATTTGCTCCTCTAAAAGTTTTATTATTCTCAATTTCAGCATCACACACCCTGTTACTTAAAAGCCGCTATCCCCAGTGCTGGTGGAAAGCTGCAGAACATCTCCATCAGTGAAAACATTCTCTGCCTGAATTAATTCCTGCTTCAGATTTGGTAGCTGTGATTAATTAGACAGTGTTAGTAAAATAAGCAAAGTAAAGCTTTAATTTAAAACATTATTTAGTAGTGGAAAGTCTATTTTAAGCTTTCAAACACTGTTCTAGTGTTTGATGATGCTCATGGTTTTAAAGAAGATTTCTGAATCAATGTACTTTTGACTTTTGTTACTGTTTTCTTCATACCTGTGTTTTTTACCACGCTAAAGCCATTTATAAAATTCCTCTGCACGGTACAAATATGCATAGATTAAGCTCTACTCACTACTTATCCTCCTTCTTGATAGGGTAAATCTGGCTTTAGCTCTTTTGTAAGGATAATAGAGTGAAATTCTTACCTTCTTTTTTTTTTTTGTCTGAACACTTGCCAGTCTTCTCCTTGAAATACATAGATCAGAATTGTACTTCTTTGTAATTCTTTATGGTAGCTTACAAATTTTAGCTTTCTGTTCTTTTCAAATTTGTATTTTTTTTCACCAATGATATTTTCTTACTGGTCTGAGTTCCTCAGTCCTTTTAATCAGTACAAGTTTTTGATGTGGTTTGTTTTGATGTTTCTAGTGAAAGTTTGATTTTTATCCACAGCTTTCTTCCTGGATAGTTTTTTATATTTTCAGTTTCATGATGTTATCTAAAATGGCAACTGACAGCTCTTGCTTCAGTGTGATTATAGGCAAGTTGGTGTCAGTGTCAGGCAAGTTGGTGTCAGCAAATGCCCAAAACTTTAGGGTTTTAAGCATTACCTTTTTAGCTCATGAGTTAAACTAAAAATTAAAAAAAAAAAAAAAAAAAAGAGTGTCCCATGTTGAGTGTAGCATTTTAGGTTAGGAAATAGTTGTAAGTCAGTAGACACTAATATGTTGTAAGAGATTCTTTCGGTACAAAGACTGAAGTCAAGCATTTCTGTCCTGTTCTGGATTATATACATAGAGGCTTTAAGAGCCTGAGGTTCTGTACCCAGCTGGAACTTTTTTGTGGCCTCGTAGTTCCTGTTCTTTTCCCGTTTTTGCTGGAAAACAGGCTAGAATATGGATGTGATAGAATATGGATCAAGAAACATTTTATAATGTTTATTTCCAGGTTGTCAGGAACTTGATTCATGACACTTTTCCTTTTCAAATTAGTAATATAAGGCTTCATTTCTAAATGTTAATAACCCACAGGTGACTGCAAATGTTCATCCACAAAAGTGCTTCAGCAAGTACTGTATTTACTGATAGGTGGAAGAAAATGTAAAGTAGTTTCTGAATTTCTACATAAGACTGACTTTCAAGGCCCAGGGCAGGGACCAGCACAGACTTGCCTAGCCTGTGCATTTCTGTGCAGACATAGTGAATTCTTCTTATGGCTCTGCGTTGCAGAGCTGTCTGAATGATTTTAATTTTAAAATACTCTCATGCATCACAGGATTTATTAAATTAATCAGGTAAGAATAATAGGAAGATATTAGTAAAGGAAAGACTATGTGGCAGTGTATTAATTGAGAAAAAACATTGTTAAAAATAACTCATACTGAAATGCTTTCTCTTTTTTATCTTTTAAAGAACAGAATTTTGTAGTTCTCATTTTCTTGGGTCATATCATTTAATTATCAAAGCTTTCTTGTACAAATGAATAGTTTTCTTCCTACAGGTGACTTTCGCCAGATCTTTTGTCAAATATGTCTCAAAGAAGAAGCTGGATCTGAAAAGCCATGCTTTATAAGCAAGTTGATGCTATGGGATGCAAAACTTCATAAAGGTTTGTGTATTCATATTGCTATAAACTGAAGGAGCAAATCAATTTTTCATGTGTGTGTAACAAACAGATAAAAGTAAGTGCTAAGCAAGTAGAATTACATTTCTTCATAGTTTTTATATTATGGTTTTTATACAGCCTTTTATTTTACAGCTGAGCTAATTGATATTTGGGCTATATATTTGCCCCCTCAATTTTTCCTGCTTTATGTATTTTGAAAAATCTTTACCCAAGATGTAGCCTTTGAGTGACTTAGTGCTTACTCAGTGTTTTAAATGCATACCAATAAATGTCAAACCCAAAAGAATAACTTTCCTCATATACTTCGTAACCATTTCAAAGCTTTTAATGATTTTTAATTATAGTTTAGTAATTGGTTCCATTTTTCCACAAAAAGCTGCATCTTAGTATGACAAAATGACATGCACTGTATTGGCTTTTTGCAGGGGCAAGGAAGGTTCTCCATGAGCTTATCTTCAGTAGTTTTTTCATGGAAATGGAATACAAAAAACTTTTTGCTGTGGAATTTGTGAAGGTAAGTGGTTATTTAGTTTGTATACTATGAATTTGTACTAGCTTTGTAAAATTTCCCCCTAAACTGAAAATTGTTTCAATATAAATAATGAATTTTCAATAAGCAGAGCTTTAATAAGTAACTTGGCTTTTATAGAGTGCAGTTAACTAATTCCCATGTCACGGGTTTGTTCGTTAGAATCAGGTAGGTATATATACTTATTTGAATGCCATTAGTATTCTGAGTATTTTTTGAAATGGCAGGTGAACTGCAACTGAAACTGGCGTTTCGTTTTGAAAATTAGATACAATAGTTTATAAATATACAAAACATAAGACAAAGTGTTGATTGTTTTATGGTGAGACCTTTTAATTCTGATAACGACGAATGACACCTTATGGTTTTCTCTGGACTGAAACAAAGCAAACAAAGACTTTCATTAATCATTGTATATGTCTTTTATAGACAGCTGTTGAATAACTATCCATGCAGCTCATTGCAGGAGGAAGATTTGTTTTATATTAAGTTAATGTCTATATGGATTTTTTTCCCCCAGATATTTAATATCTTTTCTTGGGGAATATTGGTTGTAGTAAAAAAAAAATTTTGTTTCCAGTCTGGCAAATCCGTTAAATTTGTGTTTATCTTTGGTATTAAGGCAGTGGGGCATATACTGAATTGCTTTGGTGCATTGAGGACATTGTGCTGTTTTTGTAGTCTGAACTGCTTCTATTAGGTAGGAAGAAGGACATTGAGATGTAGTTCTTCTAAATAAAAAAGTAAACATTTTTATTAACATTTGTTTAATGTCCCCAATGTTATCTTTTTCTAGTATTACAAGGCATTGCAAAAGGAGTACATCAGTGATGATCATGACAGAGTTCTTTCTGTGACAGCACTCTCAGTTCAGATGTTCACTGTACCCACTCTGGTATGTTCAGCCTGTCTCTGCAAGAAATGCAAAACAAGTTTGAGAATTGCTAGCAGTACCACCTTTGCAGACTGTGTGATTGGCAGAGAGTCTATGCATTGCTGAGTTTGAATATGAATGAGTTTGAAATTTGCTATGGGGCCAGTATGAAAGCAGGAGCTTGAGTTGATGTGAAAATTCATTACAGAACATAGAGGGAATGCAAATAGATATAAGTTTTAGGCACATCATAGCCTGCATTAACTCTCCATTTACTCTCATTATTTACTGTTCACATTTACCTTCCTATGTAACCTTAAAAATGGGGCAAGGGGTAAAAATTGGTTAAATGTCTTTTTGTGGGGGTGAAATATGTTAAATCCTCTGTGTGTGTTTGTGTAAATATACTTGTAGGTTTTAAAAGTTATGTGTTTCGTGTCTGAAATACTAATGTAAAAGTCCTTTCCTACATGATCTTTCAAGGAAAAAAAATAACATATCCATTATATAAATGCTGTCAGAGTTGAACAAACATACAAAGTTGATAGCAGCCATGTTCCTACATAATAAATACTGAGTTTTTTATCTTGGTCTCTTTGCAAATGCTTAAAATAATTTCTAATCAGAAAGGCTGAATTCAAAGGAAAAAATATTTTCCCAGTTCTTTTCAACAAAACAATAGGAAGAAAATACTTTCATTTTCTTCTTACAGGCCCGACATCTTATTGAAGAGCAAAATGTAATCACCACAATTACAGAGACACTCCTAGAAGTGCTTCCAGAGTACCTAGACAAAAATGACAAGTTCAACTTCCAAGGCTACAGTCAGGACAAACTGAATCGGGTATATGCAGTAATACATGACCTCAAGTAAGTGTAAAGCTGAGAAGCTAGAGCAATTCTAAGAAAATTGGTAGTAGGATGAGGTGTTTCAATTCAGAAACTGATGATAAAACTGCTTTAAAAACAAACCCAAACCCAAACCCCTCAAAAACATATGTGAAATTTTAATTTTGTTTGTTTGTTTTCCAGTGGAAACTCAAAATATTAACTTTTTAAGTTAATATTAACTATTAATATTAACTATTAACAGTGGAAACTTAAAATATAAAATTTTATTCTATAAAGACATATTTTGATTTTCACTGATATACAATTGCTTATAACATTTACATTAATAAAATATATCCAAGACAGTATGGAAATTTGGCTCCTATTCATTACCATTCTGAGAAAGCTGTATAATCCTTATCTGTGTAGGATTTTTCACTCATACAGGTACCAAATTAGTCTAATAAATTGAGTAATGTAAAAGCAAACCACCCCAAATACCTTGGAATTTAAAAAATCTGTTAATTTCAAATTATGGAGTCATCAAAACTACTATCAGCTCTAGTATTTGGTGAAAGTTTTCTGAGTAGTTTGAAATGGGGAGGGTGATGTCATGTGACAATGCAGTTGACTGTATTAAAGCAAAAAACATTTGCAATACAAGCGTAAGCAGAAGAGAAGTCTGGGCAAAGGATGATAATGTTTTCTTTGGGGACAGGTATGTCTTAGTCAGCAAGCCTACATTATGGACAGACCGCCTGAGGGAGCGTTTTTTGGAAGGATTTGTTTCTTTCCTAAGGATTCTAACTTGCATGCAGGTACAATGCATTTTAATAATTTCCCTCTAATATTCTGTTATAAAGGTATTACAGCTCTTCTGTTTGCTCCTCTTTTTGTCCATAACAATGTTGTGGATATAAACATGAAATTACAGTGGCAAATTCTTCAATCCCTGTCTTGGGTGGGTGCAAAAGTCGTGTTTACTTTATAGAAATAATACTCACCAGTTTTAACTATCCAAACAACCTGGATTTTACTATTTGCCTGTGGGATTTTGTGTTGTTTTAGGCCTGTGATCAGTGATTTAGCTTGAGTATTTTGTGGAATCTCCATTTCAGGGAATGGAAGAGATAAAGAGACAGATTGGTCAGCACATTGAGGTGGACCCTGACTGGGAAGCTGCTATTGCTATACAGATGCAGCTCAAGAACATTCTTTTGATGTTCCAGGAGTGGTGTGCCTGTGATGTAAGTGTATCAGTTTTCTGTGATTCTTACAAGCGTGCCTTCTGTGAATATTCCTCAGGGTTTTTTAAATAGAAACCTTTTTAAGAAGCTGACTATTTTTCAATATAGTTCTTCACAAAAAAATGAGCCTGAGAGAATTAATCGATGGTGTGGCAAAGAGAGAAAGGATGTACTCCATGATTTTTAAATATAACTTATGCAATTACTTTAAATTCTAGGAAGAGCTGTTGCTCAGGGCCTACAGAGAATGCCATAAAGCTGTGATGAGGTGCAGCACAAACGGTCGGTCCCGGGAAAAGACAGTGTTTCACTTATGTGGCCATACCCTGGAGAGCAGACCTTACAGAGTGTCTGCAGATCCTGTCAGCATACATTTGCCACTGTCTAGAACTCTTGCTGGTAGGTGGTGTATTTTGATTGCTGTTTAAATTGTGTTTATCATCCATCTGTGTTTCTTTACTCCAGAAGGCATTTGGATTCAGTGTTTCACAGCTGAGTTTCTCTCTGACTTTCTGACATTCTCATGATCAGGCAAATGTGTTCTCCATATGTTCCACTGTGGGAAAGTTTTTCTCAAAAAAACATTTGCCATGGGGGCCGGAAGATGGGTTTTTTAAACAGGAGAGGCAGAAGGAACTCAGACAAAAAGGAAAATTTTCCCTTTTTAATGAGATCATCAGTTTTCTCTGGACTATTTGAATTTATGTGGTTTTGTTTCTATTTCTACCTGCTTTGTCTAAATGAATGTTCACTATTATTACTGTATCTCAAATTTATTTTCCAGCCAGGTATATCTTAGGACTGTTAAAATGCTCCTCCTAAAAGAGATATGTTTGCACCATGCCAGGACAGATTTCCAGTCAGAATACAAAGGACCACAGCAGTGGGTGATGACTGCTTTCTGTAGAAAACAAATGAAATCATATGCTATTAAGCTGTAGATTCTTTATCACATCGTTTGATATCAAGATACCATCTGTTAAGCCTTGTAGTCTTGAAATTCATTTACTACTGACATCTGATTTAAATGCGAAATAAAAATTTTGCTAATACTATTTAGCACCTCAGTTTAAATGGTGTTAATTAATTCACTCAATGAGTAGACTGGTGAGAACTGCTGAGCTAATGTAGTAGATCTTCTATCTTAAAAAAAAAAAGGGAAGTATGAAGTCTCCTAAATAAGCTGACTTCTTTTCTGTAATTCTCTGAGTTGTAGATGATTTAGCTAACTTCTAGATAGGGATGGAGAAGAACCTTCACTGATTTTGATTTATTTTCTAATTTTTCTTCCTGTTGAATTTTGTAGGTCTTCACGTACGATTAAGCAAGACCGGAGCCATCTCAAGATTGCATGAGTTTGTTTCTCCTGTAAGATTTCCTTTTTTTTTTCCCCCTCAAATGCTTCTTGTGATTTATGCTCTAGGAAGAAAAAGACTAAAATTATATCCTGTAACCTTCATGGCTCACACACGTTATTTTGCAGCTGTCAATATGTCTTTGTTCACTAGAACGTACCTTTCTGAATTCATCAACAGACTTATTCTTGCTTGATTTTTTTTTTCTTTTTTCTTCTTTTTTAAAATCTAGGAAGAATTTCAAGTGGAGCTGCTAGTAGAATATCCTTTGCGATGTCTTGTCTTGGTGGCTCAGGTTGCTGCAGAGATGTGGAGAAGGAATGGACTCTCCCTGATAAGCCAGGTACTCCCTTACCATATTCAGTGGCAAGTTGGTCCTAAGGCGTATGCAAGGGTTTCTCAGTAATGCTCCCAGGGGTGGTTTCATCCAGTGCAGAGAGGGGTCACAGGGGTCACTCCTACAGTAAATGTTTCTAGATGGGAATTTAGATTACTTGGTTTTATTTCCAGCTTCAGCAATGGCTTGTCTCCCTGGACCCATTATTAGATGAGTATTTTTGTCTCTGTTATGACTGTTTCTTAGTTTTTGAAACTGTAGTAATGTTACGGGTGTCTACTTGTAAGGTACTTCCAGATCTCATAATCACTGTATAAGTACTGTTAGTACTGGTGTTATAATTTTCTCTTGATGTATGGAAATTATTATATGCAAAAGTTAAACTGTTTTAGTATCATAGTTTTGAGAGCCATATAGCTGGACATACAAACACTTTCTAATACTTGGGATTTTTATTTGCAAGACTAAACATAAAAGGAAGAGTCTACCCTTCATTTGCGTGCTTTGGCTTGACTTTGTTCTTTTTTCTTCCTTTGATGGCAGAAATTCTCTGCTGATCTTGCACAGGACCCTTTGGTGAAATCAAAGTAAATATTGGTAGCACCCTGTAAAATTGTCTTTGAGAACTGGGGGAGGAGGAGGATGTTTCGACTTTAATTAGTAGCAGCCATTAGAATTATGTTCTCTTGGAAGGGGGTATGAAGTTTGGCATAGACTTTCTCTGCATAGGTGAAAAAACATTTAGCACTTCCATCAAAGTACATGTTTATTTTGAAAGAAATATTCCTTTTCTCAGTAATGATGTGGTAGAGTTTAAAAAAAGCCTCAGAGGTTAACTGATCCGTATTTGATAGTCCATTACTTTATATCTCTACTTAAATTTTGTTTTCTTGTTCCTCAGGTATTCTATTACCAAGATGTTAAATGTAGAGAAGAGATGTATGATAAAGACATCATCATGCTCCAGGTATAATGTTTTGAATCATTGCTTTCTTGTCTTCTAAAACTTCCATGAATTTTTTAAAAAGGCAGTTTTTAAAATTTATATTGAATTTGCATAATTTTAAATTTTTTCTCTTGATGAAAGGCAATTTTTTTTTTTGTAATGACTGAATAACTGTAATGGTAACTGATGTTCTTATTAGTTTGGGTTTTTTGATAGATAGGTGCGTCTCTTATGGATCCCAACCAGTTCCTCCTGTTGATGCTGCAGAGGTACGAGCTTGCTGATGCTTTCAAAAAGATCAAACCCACCAAAGATCAAGTAAGTAGCAAGTTTTCCTGATGGGTAGTTTGTCAGCTCTGAGTATACGAAACACTAATAAGAAAAACTAGCTACTGTTGATAACTGCATTTGTATGACCACACTAGAAGTTAGTAAACACCAGAGCTAATGGTTAGACAGATGATTTTGTATTTGGAATTTGTAGAGGCTTACTCAAAATTAGCAGACAGGTTTTGCTCCCTTTGACCTTTATTTCATAGAGCATCTACCAAAATCCATGTAAATAACTTCACTATAATATTTCCATGTCTCTTAGGCTATGTTATGTGCTTTTATTTTGGCTGGAAGTTTCTTGGGTTGTTATTCTACTTATTGAGGCTTGAACTTTGATATGACCCTTCATTTAGGATACATTTTTAGCTCTTGTTTCTTTTCCTGCCTCTGAATCTTGGACTTCCGTTGCTGAATGAAATCTCTACAAGTGCAGACACTTTTTCCAGCTTGTTGGAGTTTCTTCTTACAGTACGGTGCTTCACTGAAGTAGTAGATCTGAAGGCTGATCTCAGTGTCATTTGACAGATTTTCCTGCAGTTTTGTGGAGTTTTTTAAACTGATTTCTCTAACTCTTGTAGGATTTAATCAAACAATATAACATCTTAATAGAAGAGATGCTACAGATTCTCATCTATGTTGTGGGTAAGTTTAATTTCTCTTGTTGTAGCAATGGATTATTAATTTGACAAAATCAGTTTGACTTTCTTTAACATAGATGGTATGGAGAATATACTGGAGAGTGCCTATTTTAAATACATGATTCAATAACACAAATATTTGTCAACTGGAAGCAATAGGGGTTGCATAGTGAAAAAAGTTGTTAGATAATATCATAATTAACATTAAAGTAGAATATGAAGAGAAAGTCCATCTCGGCCCATTTTATTAGGAAGCTGGGCTTTTTCAGTCACACAGTTGGGACAGGTTTCTGACCAATGGCAATACTGCAACATTCCAGCAATAGCAGTATCACTTCAGAAAATTCGGGTTTGCTTTATACCTGTCATATTTGCCATTTTCCTTTTGATTCACTCTGACAGGGGAAAGATATGTTCCCGGAATCAGCAATGTGACAAAAGAAGATGTTATAATGAGAGAAATCATCCATCTGTTATGTATTGAACCAATGGCCCACAGTGCAATTACTAAGTCTTTACCTGAAAATGTGAGTCCTGATTTATTTACTTTTTTCCTTCCTTTGCTTTTTCTTGGTTTGTCTTTCTTCTTTAGCTTTCTTAATATGGAAGCATTTTATTTCTGATTAAAAGCTTAAATGTTGGTTTCAGAATTACAAAATAACATGACAAAGGGGCTTACACACATTAGTGATGTAAAGGTAAATGTCATAGTTTCAAGCATGGATGGATCTGGAAAGGCTTATATGGGAATTATGTTTTTTGATTAAGAGGTGGAATTTTTTAGAATATTTAGCTGTAGTTCACAGAATCATGGAATCAGCCGGGCTGGAAAAGACCTCCAAAATCAAGTCCAACCCTTGATCCAACACCGCCTTGTTTACTAGACCATGGCACTAAGTGCCACATCCAGGCTCATCTTAAAAACTTCCAGGGACAGTGAATCTGACACTTCCCTGGGCAGCCCATTCCAATGTCTGATTACTCTCTCCGTAAAAAATTTTTTCCTAATGTTCAACCCAAATCTCCAATGGCACAGCTTAAGACCATGCCCTCTTGTCCTACTAGTTCTCCTAGATTCAAAAAGAAAAGTTTTAAAACTTTTTGTGTTGGCCCTATAGGACCATGCAGCTGAGTTCCATTCGGCCCTGTGTGCCATCAGTAAATTTGATCCTATAATTTTGATCATTTAAACCTGTGAAGATCAATTCGAAGTCAGGTGTTGTGCAGGTCTACTTGAAACCACAGATATCGTGGTCATTCTGTTCCAATTGTTGAAAATTCAAGCAAAGCAGAGAGATGTCGATTAGATTTTATAGTCTGTGCAAGTTTTGAGGGCTGGCAATTAATGCAAAAAGCTACAGTTTATTGTAAATTAAATAGCCTGGAATACTATCATAATATCCATATTCAGTGTTTTAAAATAACTGAACCTCCATTCTTCCCTCCATTGAGGTTGGGTAAGTACTAGCCTGTTTCTAGAGATCAGCTTGGTTATTAATAAAGTTTTACATGATTAACTGAAAATATTATCCATTTTTGGTACTTCCTTGGAACTTGTCAATTATGAATATCTGCATTCTGATTAACAGTGGGCAAAATGAATTAGGGAATTATCTAAATCTGTTTACCTATTCTTATTACACATAGCAAAATACTGAAGATATTCGTGTATTTATTCCAAACTAATTTTTTTTACCAGGAGAACAATGAAACTGGCTTGGAGAATGTAATTGATAAAGTGGCTACATTTAAGTAAGTTCTTAATGTTGTTTCATAAGTGGCTTGTATGTGAAGTGGTTTATGTGGGTTAAACAAGATGAACTGCACAGTCTCTGTTCAGCTAATATTTTGCTGTCTTGAAGTATATATGTTTGCAAGTATGCGTAGGAAAGAAAAGAGTATGGAGTATCCCAAGTTGCTGCTGCTTCTCTCCTTTTGCCACCCTTTTTCCTCAAATTCAGTTTGAGGAGTCTCAGGAGTTTAGTAATCTCATGTCCTAGAATGTTCAAAAGGTTTTTTTTGTTGTTGTTTTTTTTTTTCCTTTTTTTCCAGAGATGGCTAGGAACATTAACAACTCTTTGTACCCTTGACAATTGCCATCTAATTACTGGTTTAAATGTTACTTAGTTGCTGACTCTCTGTTAATTTTGGATAGGAGTTAATTTATATACATGTGTGTTTATATATATATATATGCAGACATAGAACAATCAATTGTAGTAGTTGAGAAACTAGTTCAAATGTCTGCTATTTTTGTGAGAAAAATATCTTGGTTTAATTATTTTAGTATACTGTACTTTGAATTTCATGTCTTTTTTATGTTTAATTAAGAACAACTATAGATGTGCCTAGGAATTTTACTTTGAGAATTATATGAATGGTTCAAAAAAATCTCCCTGTCTGGAAAGTAGCTGTTGTATTACTTGTTTTGTAGTTTGGTTAAAGAAAGGAATGAATTTTATACAATAACATCCAGTGTCTGAAATTCTAAGCTGTAAAGTTTAAAAGAATTTTCAGAGGCTATATTGTGTACTGTAGATGATGTATAGACTAGAAATGTTTTGCTGCTGGATGGGATTTACAGTAGTTAACAGTCTTGAAAATTAAAGACTGATAAATGTACTCACTCCCTGCTTTTTTTAAGTTAATGAAGTAACCATCACTACTCTATTCTCGTTAGAAAATAAATTGTGTTACTGGTTTGTTTACATTTAAAGATGTGCTGAACACACATTACTAATCTGTATGTCATGAAATATTTCTCTGTAAGGAAACCAGGTGTCTCTGGCCATGGAGTTTATGAGCTGAAAGAGGAGTGCTTGAAGGAATTCAATATGTTCTTTTATCACTATACTAAGACCCAGCATAGCAAGGTAAGTGGCGTAAGATTCGCTCTCAAAGGTTAAAAAATAGCATGCGCTTATCAATGTCTAAAGAACTTTACTGAATCAAAGGAGGCAATGGAATGTAAAGAAACTGATTCAGTAAAGAGTATATGCTGCTAACTTTAAATGTTTAATGAAGTTAAGATTGTCAATACAAATTGTTGTGATATGGTTTGCATTAGTGTTTCCCCTATGGTGACTCCTATATTAACTCTGTTAACTCTTTATGCTAAGAAAAAATGTGATAAGAATTATCTTTGTACTAGGAAATACCAAACTTTGCTTTTGTAACTCTTACTGAGGAAGCAAATATGTCCAGTTATTTGTCTCTGTTACAAATTTAAATGCAAAATGTGATGTTGTTAAACAGATCTCAGTTAGACAACCAGATATTCACTATTTATCTTGCCAGATTTCTAGTGTAAGGTTTCTCATTGTTTCATTGTGTGCTTCTGTAGAGGTGCTGATACAACAACACTGCTTTCTCTGTAGGCTGAGCATACACAAAAGAAAAGAAGAAAACAAGAAAACAGGGATGAAGGTAAAAATTTGAAACTGATGATTCAAAAAATGTGATAATTTGGTAGCGTATGTTCTTGTATGTGTATAATGAGCTTTGGGAGATGTGACTTAACTGTGGATAGTTGAGTTCATATTAAATTTGTGTTCATATTAAGATTTGTGTTTAGAGATAGAATCGATTGTTTAGCTTAGCTTGCCTGTGGTTTCTATAAGTACTTAGTTTTGCTAAAGATGACAGCTGTCTTAGGTGAACAGTTGTGTTTGTCATGGCTTTATTAATTCAAAAGTCCAGTTTTTCTTCACTGAAAGTAGTCTTTTTGCGCTCTCTACTTTTTGCCTGCAGTCTTGGGTGAAATGCCAGCTCAGTAATGTATCTGCACATCTCCATTTTCTAGCACTGCCACCACCTTCTCCTCCAGACTTCAGTCCTGCCTTCAGCAACGTGGTGAGGATTCTGAACTGTGATGTTATGATGCACATCCTGCGGACCCTTCTTCAGAGAGCAGTGGAACTGGAAACCCACTTGTGGACTGAGGCTATGATCCAAATGGTATGGTCAGCCTTAGTCATCTTCCCATGGCCATTTCTGTACTGACCATGTTAACTGCTTATGATATGATCAAAATATGTAAAGGTAACTTGGAATAATAAGGATTTAGTTGTTGTTCCCAAACCTGCTTTTATAGATCTTACTGACAAAGAAAATATTTCTAATTATCTGTCTCCATTGTAAACTAAAAATATAGTACTCAGTAGTATTAAATAGGAAATATTCTCCAATTTTCTATTTTTCTTTCCTACCTTTGTTGCCTGATCACTGAAGCCTTTTCAATACGTAATTCTACTTACCTCATCTTTTTCTTGAAACTTCACGTGCAATTAAGTAACCCTTTGATAATCTTAAAGAAATGAGTTGCTTCATTTTCTAAGCACATAAATGGATTTGGGGCCTCAGTGATGAAATGAAGTAATTTTTGTAAGTATTTAAACATTTAATTTTACCACAGTGACTTTATGCTTTAAAAAAAAGAGAATTACAGACATTGTTGAAGGTATTTTTTTGGGTGGTTGGTTTGTTTGTTTGTTTTTGGAAGTTGTAGTTATAATATTTATAGAATTATAGACCTGAATTTACAGATTAGTTGAAATAATTGGTTTTGTTCATTAGAGTGCATGGATTGTTTAATTGCTTTGCCTTAGCTGCTAATTTTTGGGTTATAGAACTAAGCAATTATAGATTTATGTCAGCAAAATGACAAGCTTCACATTTAATAATGTGAAGTGGGTGCAAGTTTGTTAGTTGTAATGCAACGAATACACGGTAAATTTATCTTGTGCATTTTTATTGCACTTACCATGTATGATCTCTGCACTTTTTCAGGTGTTTTATCATGGTTGTAATCAGCATATAGTACAGAACTCTATTAAACTCCCTTATTATAAACGCCAGTTTTCCTTATCTCTAACACTAGTATTTTTCTCTTTTTTTCAGGTGCTCCATCTCCTTTCTTTAGGGTTACTGGAGGAGAAGCAGCAGTTACAGAAGTCTCCAGAGGAAGAAGTATCCTTTGATTTTTATCACAAAGCAACACGTATGTTTTATTTTCTAAAATAAATAAACTAGGAGAAATTATTCAGTGGTTGTAGTCAGAAAGATTTTGTTTTTTGCTTTGTATTAAAATCTGATAAAATATTTTTAAAAAATAATCAAGAAACCAGGTTTGGACTAGCTCTTTTGTTCCCAGTTGCCAGATGTGTTGAAGAGGATATGTGTTTCTCTTTGTGGAAAAGAAATTGAAAGTAATGTTAGTGTTACATACCTGAAAAATGGTTTTTCCTTCACAAGAACACCATTGAAGTGGAAATTAAGAAATCCTTGAAAAATGGCAGTGGATTTAAGTAAACTGTCTCCATCTTTTGTACTCCTGAGCTGTACAAGTATAGAATTACCTGCAAGTTACTCTTTTACTGTTGTAGTGATAATAGAAACAGAAACTTGGTGGCTGTGGACTGTGCTTTTTTCTCTTTCAAGTCCCTGCTAAGCACTTCCTAATCTTACGTTTAAGACTAGTGAGTGGGTGTTGGAATCTGATCTAGAGTTTCTGCTTCACTGTGTTAAGAACAAATAAAAAAAACCGTTATCAAACTAAACATGATTGTCACTTGTGAGATGCAACAGAGATAAGAGTTGTTTACATTGGAAAAGACCTTTAAGATGATTAAGTCCACCGTTTAACCTGCCACTGCCAAATGCACCTCTAAACCATATTCCTAAACATACCTCCTACGTGATTAAATACAGATTACATACTGAAGTACCTTTATTTAGTTTTTTAAAAATGTTGTGTTTGAAATGTGAGTTTGAAAAATACTCTCATTTAACTTTATTTTTTAATTTTTTCTTATTGTTGAGTAAAGAGAAGTATCATCATGACACTGAACGTATTTCTATTCAAGAAGCTTCATGTCAACTATAGGAATAAATTCAAATTAATTAGATGCTAGAGAATGTTTTGCCACCTTTAGTTTTGCATAACTGGAAAAACCAAAACCCCATTTACACGTGAAGGATGCAAAAATAATCAGTATTTTTGTAAGAAGGCTCTTACAGAGAAGTGATTTAATTGAAAAAACTTGGGTTTAATAATGTATTTGTCTCCCTACTAAAAGTGTGCTAATTAATTTCTTGTGGAATGTGCTGTAGTACAAATATTGTTGAAGGGAATGGTCTCAATTTTAAAGCATTGTTGTGTTAGAGAAGGGCCTAGAATGCTATGAGCTAGTCACCTAGTTATAAGGAAGGAAATAGTTCCTGTAATAATAGGAGTTTGTGGGATGGAAATAAACTTATGCACTCTAAGCTGTCAGCAAACTTAGATGAGCTACAGGAGCTTTACTGCTTCCCTTGGAAGTGAAAAGCAATTCTTTGTTAGGCAGAAATTTTTAAGCAAAGATTTTCTGAAGCAGAAATTACTGATCTACAAGGGGATAAATTATACTTTATATAAATGGAATAAACAGATGAAATTAAACCAGAAAAGTGTCTAGACAGGTCGTGTTCATGTATGTGTGTTATATAATTAGCAATATTTTAAGACATGTCCATGATTGTAAATACATGAAGTCCCTTTTCTATTTTTCACTTTGTGAAGGAATGGGGAGCTCAGCCTTAAATGCTGTGAACGTATTAATGCTTCTGGAAAAATTGAAGAGAGTTCCTCAGTTAGAGGCACAGAAGGACACAGTCAATTGGATACTGCAGGTACAGAAGGGGCAAATAAGTTTGATCTGATTTCAATAATGAAAGCTGTTATGAAAGAGGGTATGATTCCTACATACAATCCAGTGTTTACAGCTGCAAGGATTTCTCAAAGTTTAATCTTTGGCAACATTTTTTTCCCCACAGACTAGATGGTTTCTTGAGTACTGTGTTAACACTTACAAGTCACTACACTTGCTATTGCTAGTTTCAAGTGCTGGGTCAATCTTTGCTAAGAAAAGGACCTTAAAAGTTATTTAGCTTCAACCCTCCTGCCATGGGTAGGGACACCTTACATGAGACCAGATTGCCCAAGGTCCCATTGAACCTGCCAAGAACATTTTCAGGGATGGGGCGTCCACAACTTGTCTGGGCAACCTGTTCCAGTGCTTACATATTGCGATATTGTAATTGTATTAATCTATACAGTAATAAGAGCCAAGTTGCATTTTATTTTTAACATCTAATCTCTATTTTTAGATGTTTGACATGGTGAAAAGATTGAGAGAAAAATCTAGCTTGACAACAGTAGCAGCTGCATCTGCCTCAGAAGCTACAAAAGGTGATGAGGTAATGATAAAAAAAGAAGTTCAGTGGAAGCCTTGTATTTAATGTTTTGAATGGCTATTTTCAATAATGAGACTAAATTTATTGTTGCCTAAAATGAGAATTAAAAAAATTAATTTCTGATACCTTGTCTACAAGTAGGATTTTAATTCCAGCAATAATATTTTTAACAGATGAAATTTGTGCTAAACAGGTTTCATGGAATTACCAGCACCTAATATGTTCGGTTGTACTTCCAAGTTAAGTGAAATAACTGAGTGGGGTGAAGGAAGTAATTTGTGTTCATCTTTCCATTTCTTGTCTTTATGATCTGACCACCTTTTCTATTATATTGTCATTGTACAGTAATTAGAAATACAAATCCACTTAAAGTGATGTGTTATAATTTACGTGCCCCGTCAAGAGGTTAATCTGCTTTGCCTTGATTGTGTAAAGACATGAGGCTTAAGTATTTATTCTGTCTATCAGTCTCTTTGCACTTCACTCAAAATAACTTTTTAATCCAGTGGTCAAGTGACACAATGAAATGGAGGTTTCAAAGCTTACTGCAGTCCCGTGGACTTGTTGTTTTTTTCAGTTGGCAGTTGAACAGAAGAGAATCTAATTACCCTTAGACAGTATGCAGAGACCAGGCCAGTTTGCTCTTACGCATTTTGTTTGGCGACAGCTTGCTGCCAAACAATTTCTTGGCTGGTCATTGCATGCAGAGCTCTAAACTTATCACAGCATATGCCATGTTTCTTTTTTGAGGTAGGTGTCATATGGTATCTGGTGCACTATCAAACAAAATACAAAAGTCAGTAAGAAATTAGTCTCTTACAGTTCCACTGCTTCTGGAGCAGTTTGTTGTTGTTTGGTTTCCTCAAAAAGTAATGGTATTATCCATGGAAGCAATGTTTATAATGTTGAATTTCTCCCTTAAATAATAGAATAGGAGGAGTTAGATTCCATATGTTTTAATTAAGGCTGCCTGTTTTTTGCATTCTGCAGTTCTAAAGCATAGAAATACCTTGTTTATAGTTTTTGAAAACATGATAGATGAGTAAATACTGGAAGAAGAATAGTTTTCCGGTGTACTGTAAAGAATAGTGAAAATACAAAACACAGATACATAAAAAGCTGCTACATTTGTTGTGTCATTGATAGTTCAAGGTCAACTTTTCTTCAGTTTTGTAAGGAAGATACTGAATATTTGGCAGGGGTTTCACTTATGGGGAGAATAACAGAATGCTAAACTTTCTTAAGAACAGACAACTACTCAATTAAGATGGCTCAGGTATTACTGATCTTGTCTTTTGGCTAGGGGTTGTACTAGTAACCTTTTGTGGACCACAAACGTACAGTCTTCTGACTAGATTCATTAACCTAGTCACATTTAAAGATTTGAGTTTTATTCATTTTTCAAATAGCAGTAAGCTTTGTTTCCTCATTAAAGTGTTGTCAGTTAAGGACTTGTTGTCGGTGGTTAGAATGCCTGTAGCTGGGGAAAGAGTCTTCTCATTTTTTGATGTTCTGGGTTGCCTATGATTTCTTTATGCTCTTATTGTAACATAGACACAGAGCACTCAGGATAAAGAGAAAGCTGAGCGGAAGAGAAAGGCAGAAGCAGCAAGGTTGCACCGTCAGAAGATAATGGCCCAGATGTCTGCACTTCAAAGGAATTTCATTGAAACCCATAAACTCCTGTATGAAAACACGCTGGAGGCCCAGGGGAAAGAAGATGCTATTATGGAGGAAGAAAGGTGAGAAAAAAGGCATCCGGAGTTCTGGTGGGAAGAGTTCATTACCTGCTACAGAAATTCATTATGCTTCATAAAGTACATAAGTAGGTTCAGGGGATAGATGTTGTCATTCCAGTCAACAAACTTGTGTCTCTATTTACATTTAAGTCATCTTCTGTTAAAGAATTATATATAACCTAGCACGTGTATGCTGATGTAAGAACAGTGGATTGCTTTGTAGAGCAGCATAAGATAAACTATCAAAAAAATCATTTCTTCAAATGGTGGATACTTGTAATGATTAACATTTGAAAAAGTATCACTGGAAACCTGCTGAGCTGACACCACTGTAATCTTGGAGGCAACTGTCAACCTTATATGAAAATTTAAGTGTTTTATTTAGAAAGAATCTGAAAGCCAATGTGTCTTAAGCTTAAATTACAAGAAGAAAATATGCTTCTTGTAGCTTAAATCACTGATATTTGTTTGTTAGGTTTTAAAATCTTATTTCATACTGAAGATGTTTGATTTCTGTTGGTTATGATTTTGTTGGTATAGATTGCTCCTTCTCTAGAGATAACTTCAACAATATAGTATATGTGATACAGCTTACAAGTTTTGTGTAATTGGGGCTTCACAAAACTAATCTGCAAAATGGAGATAACTGCTGGAAGAAAAGTACAGATACTTCCATATGCTTTGGTCTTTAATAAATTGTCTTCTGTAAATCATTGTTGAACTTTGGAATAGGGAATATTTTAAAAATATGTGGAAGCTTATTGTGTCATGAAGCATTGTTTTAAGATAGTGGCATTCATTTTCAACATGTTTTCTTCAAGAATGGAAAACACCTTTAATGTGTCTGTAAGACTGAAATATATTTAATCCAGTCTACATTGAATACAGCTTCTTGAATTTCCAGAATCCATTTCACTGTGTTACTCTATCTTAGCTGACTTCCAACATTCTATTTTTAAAGAATACTGCGTTTTAGTAAGGATTGAGGAGTTTCTTCACTGCTTGGTCATCATTTGGTTTTGTAAAGCAATTTCATATAAAACCAAAAAGGTTAGGGAGTGTACGACCTTGTTAGACGCCTGGAAGAATTAAATTTATGTAGAAAAAGCCACTTGATTATTTTCTGTCTGTGTCACTTATGATCTTACAGCATGTCTTCGACAATTGATTACTCCAAAATTGCTTTGGGTCCCAAACGAGGTCCATCTGTTGCTGAGAAAGAAGTCTTGACCTGTATTCTTTGTCAGGAGGAGCAAGAAGTAAAATTGGAAAGTGCTGCCATGGTGTTGTCTGCCTGTGTCCAGAAATCAACTGCCTTAACTCAGAATAGAAGCAGAATTCCTGAACTCTCAGGGGGTATGTGATTTTTCTTCTTTTAGATTACAGGCAATTCTGTACCTAGAGTTCATACCCTTTGAACCAATTAAACTCTTGTGTTTGGTCAGATTGCTGAATGGCTTACCCTACTTAAGAAATAGAAGGTGCAAATTTTTAAACTGTTCTAAGATCGATTCTTTAAAACTTAAATGAGAAGTGTGTGAAGGTGTAGATTTGTTGCTGGGGGAAATCAGAAAATGCTTCAATCTCACAAGAAGATTTAACCAAACATGTAGATTTGTTAGAAGTTGCCCTGGAAAAAATCCAAGACTGTTCACAGTTTGTGTTTATTTGAAGTACAATAGCAAAATTTCCCAATATGGAGGAAATAAATGAACAGTATCAGAGGCCAGTATGGCAGCCTGAAAAGGGTTTGGGTATTTGTTTCCATTTGTGTTTTTTTTTCCTCACATGTCTAGGAAATAATAAAAGCAACAATATAAAAACGTAGAAAAGTGTAAGCAAGGATCGGTATCATCTGATGAGTGGAAAGAAAAAAAGAATACAAGAAAATTATACAAACACAAGAGTTAGATTTGCTTAGTAACATATTGGTAGCAGGGAACACAAAGACCAACCACAATTTCTTTGCAAGTAGCAGTTGATTAAACATGGTAGAACTTTTGCTTAGTTACTTAAGGAAAAAAAGAAAATAAATAGAAGTATAAGGGAAATTTAAGTATTCATTGACATTTTTGCATTTTCCCTCTCTTTTTGACAAAAAAAAAAAAAAAATTCAGGATCAGATGCTATCAGCTTTTAGTTTTAAAAAAGAGAAATGCAGTCCAGAATAGGATAAAAAAAGTTGAAACAGTACCTGGAGAGGGAAGAGCCCTTTCTTCTGTTCGACCAGTTGGCTGTTGGTTTTGAATTTTGTCATCTCTTTCTTCATAGTTAGTGGAAAGCCTTCAGTAGTTCAAGTGGGTTCTGTCTTGTGATTACTTTCCTGGATTATTTGTCTGGAAAAGTTAGCCAAATGGAGTTTTAATGTGACTGTGCAAACTGTAGGAAAATAAAAACGTTCATGTTCTACGTATATTCTTGTTCGTTTCTCTTCCTACTGATGGGAAGTTATGTTATTGTTCTTTTGATAATTTCTTTCTGCCATGTCTTTCTAGATACACTAGATCCTCTCTTCATGCACCCTGAGTTACCTTGTGGGACCCACACAGGAAGCTGTGGTCACGTGATGCATGCAGCCTGCTGGCAGAAGTAAGGATGTATCTTTGCTGCCTTTTAATGGTTTTTAATTAATCTATTTTCCAAATCATCTAAGTGCACACTGAAAACACAGGACAGTAAGTGAATATTTAATAAGGCATCACAAATATTTGTACTCATCTAGAAATGAAATATGACACGAGAGATGTTTTGACGTGGTGAAGAAAATCATCAAAACTTTTTAGGCTCTCTGTGACCCAGAGAAGAATCTTTAAGGAGTTACTAATATGCAAATAAAACCAGTGGTATAAAACTGATCAAGAATAAGAAACCATATCTAGTGGGTTTACTTTCAGCAGTCCAGTGTGAACCAGTAGGAATCTTCCTACAGGTGAGCATTCAAGAGTAACAGTACTTTAAAGGTCTGTCACCAGGTCAGTACTTAAAGGATGAAGCTGAGTTATTGCAGTGAATCTTTAGATGAGATTCTTGCATTTAGAATAGAATAGGAGTGGTTAAATCTACCAATACTTTTTTGCAACCCCTCTCATATTGGCGAACAAACCCTTAATAAGAGGTAAGGACAAAGAATTGATACAGTGGCTGTAAACTTTACTAGATTTCTGTGAGTTGGGGGACCCACAATTTAGACCAAGTGTATTGGATTAGAATGCAGCCTGAATATTAAAAGACTGAATTCCCTAGCTTGCAGAGTAGAGTCATCCTGCATTTGACTCCACAAAGGTCTGACAATTCTAAACAAGATAAATAGTGTGAAAAAATAATAGAAATAATCCCAGTGAAGTATTATCAACGGATAGAGAGTTGGGTCATGCAATGACAGCTACTCTTTTTTTGTTGCATGTTATAAACAATCTCTTGAGGTTTGTTGTTTGTATTTGTGCCATTTTACTTCAAAAATCTTACTAAACTTCTAGTTCTTATCATTTACTTTTCTAGATGTGTGTATGTGTAGTTTTTTTACAATAAAACATTGGTACAGAATAAATAGGTGCACACACTTAAAATGATACAGAAGTATGTTCCTTGAGTATAATACACCTGCTCTTGGCAGATCCATCTACATCTGCGTAGATCTAAGTAGTGCAACACTGGAGCTCAGTTCCCTTGCTCTTTTTAAGAAAAGATGACTTGCTGTATGGGTTAATGGGATTAAAATGGACAACAGGCTCTTCTCATACGGGATGGCACAGAAGGTTTGAGTATAGTCTTTTATTTATTACATAACAGACATTCTAACTTACTAATATTGCTCCAAATGATGCCTGCCATACCTCTCTATGTGCAGCCTAAAAATACTGCCAACCCTCTAAAACAGTCCAAGTTCAAATGAATGGAATATCCTTGTAGTTACCATGTATGAGGAAGGGTAATTGCTTGCAAAAACATTGTTGATTGAATGTGGGGAAAATAAATGTATCGTTTTATTGACCGTAACAGAATACATTCCTAAATAATCTTTGTTTATTAGAATTTCTGCAGATGCCCCTGCATGCACACTTTCTCTTATTACATAAAAAAATGGGATTTTATTTTATTCCCTTAATATGTATAATTTCAAGCAAAGAAAGAGTAAATCTTGTATTACCTTGATGTGCAAGTTAGGTATATCTGCCTCTAAGTTGCTACATACCCAGTTGGAACATTAGGACTGAATTTAGTTGCATGTATCCAGACAAGAAGATTTAAATGCTGGATCTTTTTTTTCGTAATAATACCACTGAGACTTTAATGAAATTTGAAGGCTTACATCCGTTGAAGGGGCAGAATTATAATGAAACCTGTAAAAAGATCATAGTTATTTCTTAGTTTCCTGTTGAGTTTAAAATAGTTGAAATGTGATATCATAAAAATTTTCTTCTCTTCCTGTTAAAAGAAGGCTACAGTTTCATTGTCTTGTCACGAGACTCAGTTGTTGCAATAAGTAGCTGATCAATTATTTCTGAATTGTTACCAGTAGTTTTTCCTAAAATTAAAAGAACAATATGTGCAATCCCTGTTTCAAATTTACTGTAATGAGTTGCATATGAGAGAGATTAGATACAACATTTTGTTGTGTCGAAGATAAGAGGGAAGAGTAGAAAACGTAAGGACTGTTTTTCTGTAAAATGTTAATGACATTTAAAAGGATTTGATAAGTAAGGAAAACTTGCCATGGTTCATCCATCAGTGCAATACCATTCATTTTTGCTCAAGTTCATCTATGTGCTCAAAGATTTTATTACTTTCACATCCAAGGAAGAGACTTTTTTTTTCTCTTGAGTAGATGTTTGCTGTATAATAACACTTTGAACATTTGTTTTCATGTCGCATTTGAGCCGTTCCACTTCCTAGTAATTTCCTTTTCAACGTTGCAGGTACTTCGAAGCAATGCAGCTGAACTTTCGACAGCGTCTGCACGTTGAACAGATATTTGACTTGGAGAATGGAGAGTATCTCTGTCCACTTTGCAAATCTCTGTGCAATACTGTGATTCCTATCGTTCCATTGCAGGCTCAGAAAATAAACAGGTAAAGTACCAGATTGTGTGACTCCTAAGTAAAAAAAAAAAAAAAAAAGGGGATAAATTACTTTGGGATTGGTTGGCTTTTCAAATTTTTGGATGGAAAACTTGGTTTGAGCTTCCTAATCTGTATAAAAGACTGCATATCTCCGTATTGATTATTCAGCCAGGTATACTTCTTTTGGCAGTAAATTTTTTATTTTTAAAAAAGCATTTTTTGATTGGCTATTCTTTGGAGTTGATATCGAATGAGAAAGTACCTAGATTTAGTATTTAGTGTAGCACTTCATTTTGTGCTGTTTGCTCAAAATGTATAAAGCCAGTAAGCCCAGTAAATACTGAGTTCATGTGTTTGGATCTAATTGTGTCTTCTGTTTTTAAAGTTCAGGTGATCCTTGTGAGTGTTAAAGTAAAATCTGATTTCTGTTTTTGTTTTCAGTGAGGATGCAGAGGCAGTAGCTCAAATCTTGTCCCTAGCTAGGTGGCTGGAGATTGTCACAGTCAGGATATCAGGCTACAGCTTGGAAAATGCCAAAGGTTTGTTTTAATTGTTAAGCTATTCTGTGGGATGTGTGTCGGTACGTGTTTTAACTAATACCAACAGAAAACTTAAAATAAAGAGTACGTTTGGCTGTCAATCAAGACAGTATCAAATCAAGCTGGGGATAAAGTCATAGCCCTTTCTGAGTGGATGTGTTGATTTCACAGTGTCCTCACTGATTTTTCTGGTTTCTGTTCAATTCTTTCCATCTTTCCTGTAGAAAAAATTATGTGCATTTGGAGAGGATATCAACAAACTAAAGCTCAAAGTAAATTAAACTTTTGTATTGAATTTGAGGTAGTAAAAAAGAGAAACTCAATTAAAAAGGCCAAAATAAAAATATGTATGAGTATTTAGGAAGCGGAAGATACAGAGAATGAGCTGCTGTTTTGGGGAATAGAAGCAAATGTTACTTAAGTAGGAATCATACAAGATAGTCTGGCTGGTGAGGTGTGTTTACAGTTATTTTCTAATCAATTTAAAGTAAAAAGAAGACTTCTGTTAGTTTGTTATAAAAAATGTAGCAACTTACTTGGATTTTAATGTGGATTTCTTTATTTGTTTTTTTTTCTGGAAGGAGACAAGCAAAATCTTCCAGCTTTCACCAACAAGGGAATGGGGAACTCTGCTTTGGAATTCCATTCCATTCTTAGTTTTGGAGTTCAGTCCTCGTAAGTGTTACTGAAAGTGTTCTCTGCATTATGTTAATTCTCTCTTAAATAACCTAGGTATACTTCAGACTCTGTATTGAAGAAAAGGCATATGACTTGTTTGGTCCGAATAGTGGCTTACTTATTGTTTTCCATAAGCATTCACTGAATATCAGGTCTTTGCAGAGCTAGGTGGATCTTTTGGTCAAACCCAGTCTGGTGGTTCTTACGTTCTTGGTATGAAGCTAGAAGTCTGTAATGTTCTAATACACAATTCCAGTGATTTGGATTACTTGCTGTGCCTCTAGGCAAGTTCTTTGCTGCCTGTCTGCCTTAATTTTCCTGCTACACGTTTGTTTCGGGCATAGATTTCACTTTGTTTTGGTTGCAATAGTTTAATAAGGGTTACTCAGAGGAATACGATTGTGTGGTCTGTTTCTATGCCAGTGGGCAAAAGCACTCGCCCACTAAAACAGAATGAAAGGATAAATACTTTTCAAGTGTGCTCAGCTGCCTCTTTTTAGATCACACTGTGAGTACTGTGCTTCTGCCACTTCTGACTGATGTGATTATGCAAAGTACTCACACGTATCTCTTACTTGCACAAATGTCTTCAGAAAGTTGAGTCAAATTTTTTCTTGATAACTGATCTCCATGGGGAGGATTCTTGAACTTAAACAGTGTGGTGTTTAAGTATGAACTTGACTAAACCCTAGACTTTATGGTGCAATTGTTTTTTCTGTAGACATATGGAGAATTAATACAAATGTCAAATAAGTTCTGTGTATGACTTGGACAAAAATGCACAAGCCATTAAAACTGCTAAATGCTTTCCTACATAAAACTTTTCCCTTTAGCTCAAATGCTAAAAAATGTTTTAAAATAAATTTGAATGTTTTAAAATACATTTGAAACGTTCTTCTTTCCATTTTTAGTGTCTTCTTATTTTTGTTTCAGCACTTACAATTCTTAAGAAGTTTGTTGTCATTGTATTTTATTTGGCTTTCAGTGGTTGTGTTTTTCACATGCGAATTATAAGGTAATATACAGAAATAATCTCTTCCCAGCCTGGCAGCTCTTAATCCCTCAATTTGTAGAGCCTGTTATGTCAAGGTACTTGTTTACTACTGGAAACTGGTGATTTTTTTCTCCTCTACACAGACAAAGGGTCGTTGTATTTAAGATTTCTTTCACAAATAACTGATTTGGACTTAGACTTCTTTAGTGATTAACCAGTAAGGAATAAGCACTATTAATAACTGAGACTGAATTATCTTGTCTTGCTTTTGCAGAGCCAAATACTCAATCAGTATCAAGGAGATGCTTATTCTGTTTGCCACCACCATTTATAGAGTTGGGCTAAAAGTTGCTCCAAACGAAGCTGATTCCCGAATTCCTATGATGACCTGGAGCACGTGTGCTTTTACCATCCAGTGTATAGGTAAAGCATAATTTGGGTTTATTCTTTCTCACTAATTGAAAATCTTATGTTACTTGATTGTATAATTTTATGCAATCTGATTGTATAGATAATAGTTCTAAAAACCTCCCAATGAAAACAAATAAAAAAATTCCAAGTGTTCTGATTCATCTCTGAAGTGAATAAAGCACAAAAACGTTTGAATGGGTACCTTTTTAAGTGATTTCCTATTTTTATGAGCTTATTTTATTGTTATTATTCCTTCATAACCAATGCACTTAGGGGGGAAAAGACTAAATTGTGTTTCAACTTGAGACTTTTCTTTTTGAAATATTTTTGTTAAAGTGTAGTCAAATGCAGTAGCGTCGGTTTAGCCAGGTTGCCCAGGGAAATTGTGGATGCCCCAACCCTGTTCGAGTCCAGGTTGGATAAGGCCTTGTGCAACCTGGTCTAGTGGAAGATGTCCCTGCCCATGGCAGGGGGGTGGGAACTATATGATCTTTAGGGTCCCTTTCAGCCCATTAACATTCTATGATTCTGTGCTAAACCTGAGGGTAAGATGGCTGTATAGCATCTCTGTGAATGTAACTTGGTGGGTTTGAGCATTGCATAAGGGTAACTGGACATAGAACTAAATCCATAGAATGAATGTGTTATCTTCATTCATGTGAAAAAATGTTCCTTTAAATCCTTAGTTAGCAAAATCTGAACACTTGAAATTATTTAAAAAGCTCACTACAACCATTTATCTGTGAAACATGCAGTACTATTTAAGTTAGATTTCTGCCAAGAGAGTTCTTTTAGCAGTATGAATTTGAGCTCTAAGAAGGAATACATATACTAAGAATAAATTAATATTAGGTGCTGTAGAACAAAGCAACTTAATGTTTTCTGTGTTTAATTTTAAGAAAACCTCTTGGAAACAGAGGGCAAGCCTTTATTTGGATCTCTGCAAAATAGACAGGTATGGACAAGTAAGATATGCAATATATTTTAAACAAAAACGTTTATATATACACACATATATAGAACTGTTGAAATTGCTGACATCAAGATCATTCTCTGTTGAGAGATATCTCCCGAAATGTTTAGATTGGTAAAGTAAAGAACACTTTGGAAGAATAATATTTCAACTTACACGTGGGAGTTGATATTAAATTAGTTTATCCGTGTGTTTTCTGTTTGTAGAAGTAGACATGTTTTTAGAATTTTATTTCCATATTATATCTGTCCTTTCTTTCCTGTTCAACCATTTTCTCTTGCGCTCTAGCACAGTGGCCTTAAAGCATTAGTGCAGTTTGCAGCTGCTCAGAGAACAACATCACCACAGGTCCTGATTCAGAAACATCTGATTCGTCTTCTAGGAGGTATTGTATTCCTTTTATTTACTACCTTTGTATTACAGAGATTTCTATTCCAAAATGGCATACACATTAATAAAGCACAGAAAGCAAGGGTCAGGCTGCTTGACAACAGTGCTAACTTCAGTTTCTCTAATGTTGCCTGAAATCATGAGGTGTTGATGGAACTTAAGTAATCAGTAATTCTGTTAATTAATAACACTGGAGTCCCCAGAAAGTCCTCTATCCCAGATTACATAGGCCCTGAGTCTGGAATATTTACAGTTGGTCAGCAAACTATTTCTGGCAATGTTCAAAATTACTCAAATTCTGTTCTAAAACAGTGGATAAAGCCACAGAACAGGTATTTCTCTCTCAGTTATGAGACTTCATCTTCTCAGCATGAGAAGGGAAGTCCTTGGGAAGGCCACATTGTGGCATTCTTAAGGGGGCTTATTGAAAGGGGGAATGATTTTGAACTAAAAGAGGGCTTTTTTTTTTTTTCTTTATTTTCCTCCCATCCCTGGAAGTGTTCAAGACCAGGTTGGACTCTGGGCAGCCTGGTGTAGTGAGTGACATCCCTGTCCATGGCAGGGGGTTTGGAACTAGATGATCTTTAATGTCCCTTCCAACCCAAATCATTCTATGATTCTGTGATTTCCAGTACTTCCAAGAGGCTGCTTGCAGTGTAGTTTAAGCTGTTTTGGTCTCAGGGAGAGCACATAACTATCATCCACATTTTGTCCTGGTAGGGTTAGTATTTTGGCCTTTGTGAACCCCACTCTTGGATTTGCCTTCTATTTGATAAGATTCTTAGGTGTGGTGTTTAGGCTTTTGTATTGAGTAAGATTGTGAGGCATCTAATCTTACAGTGCCTAAGTGCATTCACCCTTAACACGGTGGTTTTGAAGAAATGTTAATTAAAATTGTGAGCTGTTTGGGCATGTGGAAATAAGTAAATAATCAATTAAATAAGTGGTAAGCAGTTAATTAGATACTTCCTTAGTTCAGAGACTTGGACTTTCTTTTGGTGAAAACGTTGAAATTATAAAGGCTGTAAAATCAGATTCTGACAGTTCAATCGAAAAGAAGAAAATGTGTATCAAATGTATAACTGATATCTTTGTTTTGTAGTTCTCCTACCAAACTTTAAAGTGGAGGACACTCCATCACTTTTAGAAGTAGATATGTTCCACATTTTGGTAAGCAGGTTCATTTTATTCTTCATATTAATACTTTTTGTTTGAGCATAAATTTTTGTGTACTTTACCGTGTAGATAGTCCTGCATTATCTGTTCACTTGCATGAGTCAAATGATTACATATGACATATGACTGCTATATATGTTTACTTCTTGTTCTGCTATTCTTCTAATTTTAAAGTCCTTTCTGTCTTGCTCTTACTAAATTTCATGCTTGCAATCTCAGTATTCTTTTTACCGCCTCCATTGTTATTAAACTTAAAAAACTCCCAAGAAATGCACCCATTCAGCTTCTTTCTCTGTTTCCCTTTGTCTCAATCCGTATCTCATACCTTTTGATTCCTTCATGTTCTCTCTTATTACCTCCTCTTAGCATCTTGTTTCAGTTCTTAATACAAATCTCTATTACGGTTTCTTCTGCTGGAAGCAAAAACCACACAACAAAAAAAAAGCCAACAAAACCAAGCTCACAAATAAAAATCTGTTTTGCCCTGGTTGCTGTTCTGTCTAATGCTTGGTCTCATTTCTCACTTTTTTCAGTGTGCTTTGTCTTATGTCAAAGAACAGAAATTAAGCTTTTTAGGAATTGGACAGCCTGTTCTGGTGTATCTCTAAACTGGCAATTAGTTAATACTTTCCAGTGAGTTTTTGCTACACTTTGAATTAAAACTAGCAAGATAAATTAACATATTCAAATAGACTACACAAAATTAAATATAAATATATAGTGAAAATGTAATTTCTATTGCCCTTGTAGTTATTACTAAGTTTTTGTTCCTTTAATGTTTGCCTCTTCTTGTTCACTATAGGTGGGAGTTGTGTTATCCTTTCCATCTTTATACTGGGAGGATGCTGTAGACTTGCAACCTTCATCAATTAGTTCAGCCTATAACCACCTCTACCTCTTCCATCTGACAACACTGGCACACATAATGCAAATTGTCATCTCTTCAGCAACAGGTAGATGTGTATTTGGGTTGGATTTTTATGGCATTTTTATATGGTTTCTGAAAAATAATGAATTTACACCAATACTGTTTTCCAGGTGTCAACTTTCTCATAAGTTACAGTGCTAGGTAGTAATACTGTTTTCTGGTAAAAAATAAACAGCACTATATAATTTTTAGAGCATTTTATTAAACCACTTGTGTGTGTTTAGCCTAAGAAGACAAAACAATTACTGATATGTCAGTACTTGCTTCAGTCAGTCATTTCAGAGGGGTAACTTTCCCCTCTTCACTCCTTGTAGGAGAAGCAAAGCTCTGCCAAGCAGCATCCCTGAGCTGTGCAGTGACAGCCAGTAAGCACTTGGCAAATAAATTTTTCTTTACCCTTCAACTGAGTAAATATCCAGATCTGAAATACAGAATCCAGTGAACTGATAAGAGAGAATTTCACTTTTCCCCTGTATTTCATAATACTTCTAAAAACTGTTGGTAACCTATATGCTTTCTAGCTACTACTTTCCTTTTTCTTCAGCATGATGGGAATGAATAAAAAAAATTAAAAATTTTTAAAAACTCCTGTAGTTTAAGCTGTGTAGGACAATGACTTCAAAAGTTCAAGGGAAGGAAGCAGCTCTTTACCTGAGGATGAGGGAGTTATTCTGATTCGTCCTTATAGAATGCAGTCTTAGGAGAACATTTTTTAGGCAGAAAATATTAAATAGAAAATAATTAAGCAAAATAAAGGGAAATACTTCTCTAATCCAATAAAATAAATAGGGGTCAGTATATGTAAGAGAGAAGTATGCCACAATGAAATACATTTACACTGGATTCATATTTTTGTGTGCAGAATCCTCCACTGCTTGCTCACCTGACAACAGTGAGGAGGCACAGTCTGCACAGTCGTTCTGTAGAGAGGTTTGCCAGTACACCAGTGGGTAAGTAGCAGTTCAGTTATAGCATTACATTTTCCTGGTAAGATGGCAATCCATGGGGATTCTTCTGTGAAAACAGGAAAAAAATGATCCCTTTTGTATGGGGAGTTAGGACAATGCCCTGTGCTTTCTTCCCATGTTCCTGAACACTGAAACTGTTGAAAGAAACAGTTTCTGTTAAAGTAGCTATTTTTTGAGGACAACTGAGTAAGTTATTAGTCTGAGGATTGAAAAATACCTGTATCCATCTGGAGAGAAATACAACCAACTACAGTATTTATTTTTTCTTTGCTTTGATTATTTTGTTTAGATCTCTCACAGTATAGGTGAAATCAAGAAAGAAGGAAATGGTTCTACTATTAAAAGGGGAGAAAGTGTAAAACTGAACACAGTTGTTCATTTGAGTGTTAGTGCTCATCTTTCAGACTTTTCTGATAGGTATAGCTGCAGACTCTAATTTAGACTAAATGCTCATATTGCACAGACTACAGTAATAATTACTGAGATGATTATCACTCCAGTATTTTTTGTCAAAAATGGGTTTGGTATAGCTTTATTTTAAGCAACCTTGAGTGTTTGTTGTGATTTCCATAATGAAGTATGAGTTACTAATTTTTTTTTCTCTTGTTTTCATTCTTCATGAAGGGTATTTATTTATCCCTTAAACCAGTGTTTAAGGGATTTTTTTTCCTCATCTTTAACTGCATTCAAAACACCAACTGAATCAAAAAGTTTCACAATTTCAAAAAATACTGACTTTTGGTAATAAAATACAGCTGGTGTAGGAAACAATTGCTCTGTGTGATGCTGTGTTGCACAGTGTATATCAGATTATCTTGAGTAGCCTAGAGATGGACAGCAATGTATTGGCTATTTATTTCTTATAATTCTGACAAAAATATAAGTTGACATAATTTGAAGACTTAAAATAAGTGTTGTATATAAACTCAGTACTTATTCTTTAGGCAAAGGACAGTTAGAAGTTAAGTGTCGGTGGCTGTTTCACAGAATTTGGGGTACATCAGTGTTGCTTCTGCACAGCTGCCATTCTACCAAGCGCTAGAAGGGTTTGCAACGTGAACTAATGCAGCTGTTTCTCATTTGTGTATTACAGTTGCTTTAGTCAGGATATTCCAGGTGGGCTTGTGTGGGACTGTGTTAAAAAAGGCATCATGCCTTACCTTCGTTGTGCTGCTTTATTTTTCCATTATTTGCTGGGAGTTTCTCCACCTGAAGAACTGCTACAAGGTAAATATGAGAAAACAAATGCATCTATATATGACTGGTTACTCTTTTCTGAAAGAATTTTAAACATTCATAGTAACTTAACAATAGTCAGTGCATTAAAATAAGACTTGGAAGGTAAAGAATTACTAATTTGTATAGGTAGGGACAAGCATGAGAAAACTGAGTTGTCTTGGCTTTACTTGCATAGAAGAGTCTTACTTCTCAGTATGTGGAAATATGTGAACTGTCAGCAGTGTGTTGATAGTATTTGTGCATAAAAAGATTCTGTGATTTAAGGATAGTCTAAGGGGTTTAGATTATGTCACCTGAGAAGTAACCTGGAGTATATTTTTAAAAAACCCAAAGCTTTTCAGGTAGTTGCTAATGATGGTAAATGCTAAAGATACAGGGATTGAGCAAAACAAAGCCAAGAAGAAATAAAGCACATTATAAAACTGAAACTTTTCCTTAAAGGATCCTAATGCATTACAGATACTAAACCCAAAAATACTCTGTCTTCTGTCAAAATGCAATGAAACACAGAATCATCAACTCTTTGGAAAGGAGGACCAAAATTGCTGTGAATAACTAAGGCGAAATGTAACATATACAAGAAAAATATAAAATAGATTTATGTAAACTGTGAACTAACTTTGCATTTTATTATGATATATGAATAAAAATCTCTGCACTTTGGGATATGCTATCATCCTTAGCATAGAACTTTGATTCTATAGGGAGGAGGCTTTCTGGTGAATCAACAATGCCATTTTCTGTAGCAGAAATAATAAATGAGCAACCAGAAAACTATTAAATTAGCCCATCTTTATGTAATCTGTTAGCACTGACATGATTATAGCAAAATTTAATATCATTCAAGGCCATAAGGACAGTGAAAAGCTAAAATGCAAGTAGAGAAATCTACTGCACTAAGATATTAGTTGGATCAAGGGTTGGACTTGATGCTCTCGAAGGTCTCTTCCACCCCAGTTAATTCCATGATTCTATGATTATGCAGTAATGTAAACAAGGAATTATGCTATTACTGTAAGTTATGCATGATTTAAAAATTACTTAGTATATATATCAAATTTGTTTAAGCATATCCTCAGATAATCCAAATTACTGTAGCTCTCATTAAGTCAGTGGAGTAACATCCAATAGTAGGATAGGAGCTATGCTGAAGCTGAAGGATACATGTTACTCAATGGAAAAGGGATCAGGAGATTTCTAGTTTTGACTGAATTATTCAGCAGTGCTGGAACACTTAAACAGTTGTTCATGTTTTCTTTTTCTTTTACAGATTCTGAAGAAGGGCAATTCAAGGCACTTTGTAGTTACCTCTCTCTACCTACAAATTTGTTCCTGCTCTTCCATGAATATTGGGACACAGTAAATCCACTGCTTCAAAGGTACTAACTGGGGCTGGACAGGCCATATTTTTCTGTTGTGATTCCCTGTGGGAATTCTGGATCAAATTTGTTAGAAAATGGTTGAGCTCAAATTCTTACTGAAGTTCTAAGCATTTGTTTGTTGTGCATAGGTACATCGAATCTCTTAAAGGCACTCCCAAAACACAAAACGTTCTGTATTTTATGGTAATCCCAGTATTAAATAATTATGGTTTAAGGGACTAGTGCTTTCAGACCTGTATGAAACCATACAGACAGAAAGGAGTTATTATAAACCTTTGCTTGTGCGATACGCCACTTACTGTGCATTTGCCTGTTTTTAATCTGTCTAGAGCAAAAGTACTGATTACATGAGCTATAAAATGAGAATATGGAAAATTGTGTAGCTGGCAGAGTGAGGCTTTGTACCTCTTCTCTGCATTTCCAGTATAGACTTATGGATGTTGAAATTGGCTTAATCGTTTAAAGGTACAGTTTGAGTGTTACATACACTGCCATCTAGAATCATGAAATCCAAGAATGTTAAGCGTTGGGAGGGACCTTTAAGATCATCCAGTCCCATTTCCCCCCCACCATAGGCAGAAACATCTTCCCCTAGACCAGATTGCTTGAGGCCTTATCCAACCTGGCTTTGAACACTTCCAGGGCGGGGGCATCCACAGCCTCTCCGGACAGCCTGTTCCAGTGTCTCACCATCCTCACAGTAAAGAATTTTTTCCTAATATCTAACCTAAATTTCCCCTCTTTCAGTTTGTGAAAAAAAACCAGCAGTAAGGAAAGAATTTGTTAAATTCTGCATTCAAATACTCAAGCTGAAGTAAAGAGACAAACCCTCCCCCCTTCCCAACTACGAATAATCCAGCTATGTTGTATTGGAGAATGTCTCTGTATTTAATGTGACCATTTGAACACTTGGTTGCATTTGTAATAATTCCCGATTCTTGGCAGAGTTCTTTTGACTCTTGTTAGCTTTTACTGTGGTGTTGTTTGGTTGGGTTTTTTAACATCTGTTCTGTTTTGCTGTCTAGATTTTTCAATTTAGGGACATTTTGAACTGTTGGCTTCCAACTTAGAGTCCATATAGTTGACCTAAAGAATTACCTAGATACTATGAGCAATTCCTTGTGTAGTATGCATAATTACTTATAAATTAACTTTCACAGATAAATTATTAAATAAGATTTTCTTACTTGTTCCTACGTGTTTGCTTAAAGACATAATGGTGCTTCTAAGAGAACACAGAAGATAAGTGCTTGCAAACATTGGAAAATGATCACTAGAGGCAGGATTAGCAAATAGTTACAGTGATCCTAATCAGAAAGAGAGGTTTCAAGTAGGAGGCTACATATTTAATGTAATAGTAACAGTTGCCAAATCATCATGCAAGTTCCCATATGGTCTCTCACAGAACTTATTTCAGAAGACTAAATATGATGATTGTTGAGAAATGTGTTAAATGAAGCCTACTAGATTGACCATCTGCTACAGTTCTTTCTCCCTTCTCTTTTTCATAAAAATAACTTAAAAGATGTCTTAAACATAGCAATTCCTCTGTTCAGTAACTTGACCATATCTACCATTGCTTTGGTAGACACACTGGCCATTCTAAGCAAGCATACAACATGCGATAAACCATTGTAAAATAACCATTAGGTGATGATTGTTAAATAAAACAATAAATGTTTTCCCATTAGAGTGTATGATATTTATTTACTCTATGTCTTTCAGCACATATTTTCCAAAAGGTGCCCACCTTTTGTAGCCCACTTCGAGAACTTGAAGATATCTGAAGGCTGCTTGCATTTAACTTTGTTAACCCAGTGTTTTCATGTGCGTGATAATAATTTTAAGTGTTCTTTCACATAGGTTCTTCCTCTTGTATACAAGCTTAAAATCGTCTCCTGAAGCAAAAGCATAAAAAAAGCGCTGTTTCTCATTGTGAATTCTTAGCTAGACTGTTAATGCTTTATTGGTGTTCTGCATTTGCTTATCACTTGGTAGTTTAGTTTAGTGATCCTGAATGTATATTTTTATCAAACGCTGTCATCTGCAAATGTTTGTTTGAAATAGGTGGTGTGCTGACCCGATGGTGTTAAGTTGTTTGAAGGGGAAAAGCATTGCAATAAGGTAAGCTTTTGGTTGTTTTCTTCTGGTTTTGACCTAGAACAGTTGAAAGAATTAAGTGCTTGTTGTGACCAAGTTAAAGAGCTTCTGTTTTGTTCCTCCTGCTTTACTACTAGAAGTACATTTATCTTTAAATGATTGTATATTATTCCTCATGCAGTGACTCTCCATTGGGAATGTACAACATTGTTAGACAAGTAACCTAGCCTGCGGTAGGAAAAACAAAAGCTAACTGAAATATGGAATGTCTTCATACATGTAGGTTACATATGAAATTTAATTTCATCACCTTTTCTGGAATGTAGAAATGTTGGGATTCTAGAACTGAAGAATTGCTCTGGAACTGCAGAAGTTTGCAGAAAGGACCGAAAGCTTAGCAGTAATTCGTAGTTACTTGTTTTGATCTTTGTTATTCTCATAATAGTTCTTTTTCACTTACCCAGGTATCCTAGGAAAAGAAATCATTTAATAGAGCTTCCCGAAGACTATAGTTGCCTTCTGAACCAAGCCTCTCAGTTTAGGTAAGATGTGACATATTTAGTTCCTAGGTGTTTTACCACTTCTAGTGACTTTTGTATTCTTGCAGTTACTGTAACTGGTGTAAAACAATCCAGAAATTATTTTGTAGAAGTGAAGGCACTGTTACGGATATACTGGCCAATGCTAGCACATGTTCATTTTAAATCTGAAACTCAAGAGCTTAGTAAATTAAGTGACTTGTGATAGATAATATAACATATAAAATTACTATAGCTTACTCCTGGTCATTTTTCTCCAGTGCAGTTTGGTTTGGCTGTAGGCCTGAAAATTATTTTTTGCACTGGACACAACAAGCCCAGATGATTGGCACTGTTTTATGCCAAAAAGAGTGAATCATAGGATAATTCAGGTCAGAAGGTACTTCAGCTGAGAATCTAATTCAATCTCCTGCTCAAAGTAGGTATCTTGCAAATAAAATATTTTAAGCAATGTAAAAACACAGCCAAAAGAGGCATATATGCGAAATGATTATGACATAGTTTGTCTTAAGTTTTTGTTTGATTGTGGGATTGGGATTTTTTTGTTGGTTGGCTGGGTCATTTTGTTTTTTGAGGAACATTGTCCATAGTTAACATTTCTTTTAACATTTTAATTCCTGCTGTAATGTTCTGGTTACACTTCTTTTAGATGTCCACGGTCCTCTGATGATGAACAAAAGCATCCAGTATTGTGTTTATTCTGTGGGGCTATGTTGTGTTCCCAGAATATTTGTTGTCAAGAACTGGTGAATGGAGAGGAGTTGGGAGCCTGTACTTCTCATGCTCTTCAATGTGGAGCTGGAGTCTGTATGTTTCTCAAGTAAGTAGCTGGCCAGAATTTAATGTGTTAAAGAGTAAAGTGAAATATTGGAAGTTCAAAAATCACAACCTTGTCAAAGCACTTGATTCTTTTTGTCTGAGATGGAGATTGTTTTGATGTAAATTATAGCTGACCAAAAAAGTGAAGGATCTGCTTAGAGTTGTGTTTTAAATGTAGCTTTCTTTTTCCCTTAAGAATCAGGGAGTGCAAAGTCGTCCTTATTGAAGGTAAAACCAGGGGCTGCTTATACCCTGCACCCTACTTGGATGAGTATGGAGAAACAGATCCGGGTCTAAAGTAAGTAAATGTTTAACTTTCTATATTTCTATTTTTGTATCTCTTTCTTTCTTATACCCCCTGGACAACACATTTTTCCTTCTGTCATGTGCGGCACTGTAATATGTGTCGTGGCCTGGTGAACTTGGTTAACTTCAAACTCCTGATAGCAGTTTCCAGTTGTGAATGGATAGTTTATAATGGGAAAAAAACAGTTTTTGGTACTGTTAAACTTTCTTACTTTCCTCAAGACTACTTTGTATGCTTTTCATCAGGAACATGCAACAGCTGCTATTGCTGAAATGTCATCTTGGAAATGACAGTTGTTGCTTGTCACATGTAGCTTTTTTTTTTTTTTACATTTCCAGTAGACTTGTTGGAATTGGTGTTCATGCAAGTATTTTGTATAGTCTAGTGTTAATGTTAGATTATGAATGGAACAGTTTGCAGTTGGTATTTTGATATGCTAACTGGTTATTTTTTTTTTCCTTCTATGAAGAAGAGGCAATCCGTTGCACTTATGTCGGGAGCGTTACTGGAAGCTCCATCTGCTATGGCAGCAACACTGCATCATAGAGGAGATTGCCAGGAGCCAAGAAACCAATCAGATCTTCTTTGGATTCAACTGGCAACTGCTCTGAGTCTCTTGATTTTTAGCGAAAACTCTTACCTTCGGCAGTGCTTTGGAAAAGGAAAGGAGGGTGGCAGTAAAAAAAAAACCTACTCAAGTGAATTCTGTAGTTCAGACACAATTGATGGATTCTCTAGGTTGGATATATCACTGATATAATGAAACAGAATCTCATGTCATATGTTTTCCTTGTATTTTTTTCTCCTTTCTAAAAGGAAAACCACATTCAGTAATTACTACTGAATATTCATATCCAGAAATATTTCCACTTTTTTCACAAATTGTAATTATTTCACATATTTTCATGAGGGCAGCTTCCCAAATGCTGTGCTTCAGAGCACACACCACAATTCTGTCTCTTCCATGCCTTGAGAACATACCAAAATGGTGTTGCCAAGAAAAAGCCTCCTTTACTTTCCTCCTGGGTTCTTTTCCCAAGTTTTAGTGAAGGTTTAAGTAGGTCAAGATAATATTGGAGTGCCAGGCCTTTAGTCATCTGTAGCAACAGGTACAATAAAGAGTAAATTTTACAGAAATAGTCTGCATTTGGCTATACACTGGGATTTAATGAAGAGTTTTCATTAATGAATTCTTCAGATGAGAAGTGTGGGATAGAAAGTGCATGGTGGGAATTAACCATCTTGCTTGTTGCATCAAAAAATTAAGTCTGTGCTTTTTGCGTTGCCAGAACTGCACTTTATCTAAAGAATTTGTCCTCTCTTAGTGTTGTATATCTTAAGAGGTCTAGGGCTACAGTATTTGGCTAGGTTGTGGTTAGTTTTACTTTTTTACAGTTTGTCTTCTGAGGTTTTCCCCAAGAATCAAATGTGAAAATCCTGGTGCTGGGTCGTTGTAGTGTAGCTCTGCAAGTTATACAAGAGCCAGAGACTTCCAAAGCTGTCATTAGACTAAAATCAAGGCCCAAAAGCAGCAAGTTTTAGAATCAGAAATAATTTGGCCCATATTTGAGTGATTTTTCCATTCTTCATCTTCTGTTACTATTGTTTGGAGCATGTTTTGGACCCTGTGTAAATGAAGTGGTGTGTTTTGGGGAGCATGTTCAGTGGTTCAGTGCCAGGTAGAGCAGAAAAGGGAAAAAAAGGTGACTAAGTCTGTTTCTTTGCCCTCCAGTTAATAGCACATTGTGATTGAACTCTGTCTCAATGATACATTATTTTGCTTTAGTTCTAAATGTTTGTTCTGTTTTCTGAATTTCAACCCTAATATACATGAGAGAATTTGTAACATGATAGGTAAAAATGCTTTCCCAGGAAATACCATTTCCACGTGAAAGTTTCAACTTTTCATTACCCTAAATTTCCTTGCCCCTTTGCTGTTTGGATTCATTTGTGCCATTTTAATAAGACTTTCAAGGGGAGGTTTTCAAATTAATGTCTGAGAGCGTGTTTTTGTATGATGTCTTTTCTTTTAATTTTGCCACTATTGTATGTGAAATAGTAGAATCACAAATAATGATTTAGATTTAAATATCATTCTTCTCCTGTTTGTGTTTTTGTTTTGTTTTTGTTTTTTTTTTGGTTGTTGTTTTTGTTTGTTTGTTTGGGTTTGTTTTTTTTAATAAAGTTTTTTGAGTATGTATGTATAAGTGCACTGAAAGGCACCATAACTAATGTAAAAATGGAATACCAATGAACACAAATATTATTCTAGTTTCAAATATTTCTTAAAAACTTTTGCTGTGATCCTTCCCTGGTGGTACAAAAAGTTGGCTTTGGTATAGTTTTAAGGCATACTGTTTCTTGAAATTAAGACCATTCTCCTTATTTTGATTCTATCAGATTTTAAACCTTAATATTAAACTCTTTTAAGACACGCATTAATTCTGTTAGTCTTCACATACTGAATTTAGAACAGTTGTCATGAAAACTTGCATGCACTGGTGATTTTTATGTCATCAAAACACTTCTTACCAACAAAAAGATTGAATTAATTACTAGCAGATATATGCCTCATTGATACCAAGCTGTATTCTCTTACTGTTTCCCTCTGATATTTACTAATTAATTTATCAAAAACTTTCAGTTATCTCACACTTCACTGATACAAAAATTCCATTGTCAAATATGCAGTGAGATCACTTTATTTTGTTTTCTGTCTGAACTGTACTATGTAAGAACAGGAGTTGGTTATGAACAGGTGAGCTCGTTTAAAGCTCTAGAAATTTCTTTGTAGCTGAAGAAGTGGGAGAAGAAAGTTGGTCTTTCTGCACGTTTGCACATACTAATTTAGCAAATGGGCTCCCATATCATTCATGGACTAGCGTGGTCATCTTTCATTTCATAAATTACTATGCAGTTTTGTTCACTGTGAGTATAATCTGTATTTAGTGATTGCAAGACGCTTATGCCACTGATTTCCATCCAAGCTGACAGAAGTTATTTGATAATGCACATACTGGTATCTTTAATTGCAAAAATGTAAATTTGAAACTTGTATAATGTTCTTGTGCTTTTGAAATAAAATATCTTGTATATGTATATTTAAAAAAAAAGAAATAAAGTAACTTCTCCTAGATGATTCAGTTTTTATTTGACACCTCACAGTTCTTTTTACAAGAGCATCATAGTGGTCAGTGTCTGTCAGTAGGAAAAAGGAGAAGACTTGGTAGACAATACCAGTTATCCCTGTAGTCTGCATCGTTGTTGTTCCATTAGGAATGATGCCGTGCTTTATCTTACATAAAGAAATATGCCACTTGAAACTTGTCCCAGTATTTTGTAGATGCAAATTCCTGTAGTGTCTACCTGAATTTATAAAATAAGTCTTAAGTGCAAAATTTAATATTTAGATGTCCTAGAACTGATTTAGTTGAGTGATTCTGGTTTTGTATCTTGTCAAATAAGAACTGTTTGTCAGAACAACCTCTAGAAAGGGAAGCCTTATGGGTGTTGGTGTAATGTGCTGTGTGATACATGTTAAAAAAAAAAAGGTATTTTATTATAGAGCTAAGCAAGCAGTCAAGAAATCTTTCACATAGAAATGGCCAGTAGTTCTTGCTCCTTTTTATGTTACAGGCTGCTGACTGTCATCACATTCAATGTTGTTGTAGCTTTGAGCACCATTAAGCTTACAGAATTTGGATGTTGGTGGTGTTGCTCTTTATGCTTATTCTTAGTAAAGCAAATATGTTTTAAAAACCAGTTCCTAGAAAGGTAAAGATAGAGGTAGATAGATTAAAGTCTACCAGTAAAAATGTTCTGAAGAATATTAGAACAAGAATCCTATTAATTAGGAAAAAAAAAGAAAAAAGCCACAGCACTATTTCTTGCATAGTGAAAATCTCAATGTACAAAAAATATAGAGGAATATTTTGGCCATCATGTGCTGTGCTTTATGGTTGAAATACACTTTATTTTCTAGCCAATATCATTGAACACACTCTATTGTACGTTAGTCAGATTCATGGTACAACATTTGTTACTTAGATTCTTCTAACCTATTAACAAGATCTTCAAAGTTACTTTCTTAAAAAATGGAAGCTGTTTAATTTTTGTGGCACAAATCTGTCAGTTTTTACGAGTGTTTTGCAGGTAGGCTAAATTTGAGGGTTGATACAGAAAACAAATGGCTAATAATGAAAATCTACTCCTATACGAGTCAAATCTAGTTATTCCTAATCCTAGCTACATTTCTCTAAACTTACGCAGCTTTGCTTTCGACAGTACTGAATGTAAAGGAAATGTGCATTGAAGGACAGCGAGCTGAAATTCCAAGAGATAAAATACATGATTTTCTGTAATGGTGAATAAGAGGAGACCAGGTATGAAGTTAAATATGAAATGTTAAAATGGGACCTGAATTTTCTTTTAATTTCTGTGTCAAACAACTTACAGTCCATCAGACTTAGTTTTAGGAGGTTTCTAGACTTCATGCTTGAGTGAATAAGCTGCAACAAAATGCTATGAAGCACAAAGTGAGGGCTGTGGATTTTATGATTGTTTTGAGTCCTTGCTATATTTGTGAAGAGCCATGGTTAGTCTTTTTCAGTAGATTGAAGAACCTTTTGTTTCCTCCTTCTTAAGTGTGCCTGAAATGTGATGTTGGCCTCTTGAGGTGGGTACAAGTGTTGAGATGCAGGCTTAGTGCTCGGAGAGAGCTCATCCCAGTGTACCAGAGTTCCTGCTTGAGCTATGTCCAGTGTTCATTTTAACAAAACCCTAAATGTGCTACATTTTTACATTTCTTGCTAATTATTTTTTCTTTATGATCAATGTAGAGTAAGTGTTTTCAGTGGTAAAGCTTTAGAGTATTGTAATTGCAATTTCTATAGAAGCTGTCATAGTGTCTTCAGCAGAAACTGAACATTACAGTGTTTATCTTATTTTGTTTTAATTAAGAACTTGATAAAGAAAATAGTTTTATGCATAGATGAGTGCCTTACTCTGGAAGTTGCTATATTGTTATTAATTCTGACTGGATGAAGTATTAATAACAAGTAGGATAAGAAGTGTACCTTAAGTCATATTTATTTCTGTATCTGAGCATATGCCCTGGCTTAAAGGCTTGGCTCCCTAATGCCGTCTTTGTCTTTAGCAATTACAGAGAATTAAGGTGGAGTCTGTGCTGCTACCTGAGTTTGTTGTCGTGATCCCGTGGCTGTGATGTTAAATACTGCAGGAGGTCCAAACTATTGTGACAGGTGCTGTAAAGGAAGCTGGATATATAGGGTCCACTTCCACGTTCTGGGGAAACCAGTAAATACAGAGCAAAGAAGGAAGCCTTTATTAAGAAAAGTAAATGTTATCCTGATTACTGTGAAATGAGCTATCATCTTTTTGTAGTGTATCTGTATTGATGGAGACTGAATGCCTAGACAAGATAGAAATCAACAATCTAATGACTAAGTAATCACTGGTAATAGGCCAGACCAGGACTTTTCCCTGTATTCTGAAACTCAGTTAATTTCAAAAGCAACCACATTCCACTGCTGCAGTTTCTGGCAGTTGGCTGAGACAAAGGTTAACTTGCTAAATGCTAACTGGTCTTTTATGGTAAAATGTGTTCTCTTCACGTGCAAATAAATGAGCTTGTGTGGGGGCCAGGGAAGATGTGTAGCTAGACACTTACACCTCTCTTCTTCACGATAATGTGTTACATCAACTACTGCTTGACATTTCTGTGTCTTTAAAGAGATTCTCAAGCTGCATGATCAGTTCCAAATCTATTTTTTCAGAGCAGATTCTTGACAAATCCATCAACTAGAAAGTTACCAAAAGAGTGAGCTCACTGTTCTTGTAATTCTGCAAGTTCAAGGTTTGACCGAGAGATTTTTTAAGTGGTGCAAAATGTTTCATCTGTTTCTACAGTTAAATGTGTTTTGCCATTAGGAAATGTGGAAAAAAAAGTTTTTCCTAAAATACAGAGTAAGATTTTCTTTCTTTATGCTCTGGTATCCTGATTTACAACCATCTTAATCACGCTGAAGCATTCCTCTCTTTTTTTAATTGTTGAAAGCATTTTATTTTTTAGAATTTGCATATTCTTAGATCTCTAGATTCAATTTTTTTCCTAATTAAAAAAAACTTTATAGGAGTAATTTCTGGTTTTCTGAGTTATTTCTGATTATCTTACAGCTTTTGGTTATTGAGATCTGTTTTTCCAAATGTAGAATGACTAAAATTATGTTGGGGAAGTGACTGCTCTTGACTGAAAGTTGCACTTTGCATACTTACCTGAAGAAAAATATATTGCATTTATAAAACCCTATACGCTGTCAGGAAATCTGATTAATTTGCAGTATATGACTGTCTTTTTCCTTGATCTCTCAAGGCACTACAACTTTCTGTATTAATTCTTTTCCAGTCTGTCTCAGCTAATTATAGAGCAGCTGGTAAGTATTTTTGACTCTCAGAAGTGGCTGAAGGAATTATGCACCAGTTGAGTTTTAATTCCACATTGGGCAAAGTGATTGCAGTGAAGACTAGAAGTATAGGCAGAAAGGTAAATGCAATGCAAAGGGAAGGGTTAACAGCTCTTGTAGAAGGTAGTCTCAGCTTACAAACAAAAGGAGTTTTAACATATTTAAGTATAGACCTAAAATGTTAAGCAGTGAAGCAGTTGCATTTGAAATTATGGTCATGCCCGTAGCCTGCTTGAATTACACTCGAGATTATTACATCGCACAATTTATTTACAATATATTCTTGCAGTATAATCCTTGCTTTTTCTAGTGTTACAGAGTACAACAGTTGTTAGATAAAGGAATTTTTACTGTTACTTCTGCACAATTTCAAAAGCAGGAATAGTTCTGTTTTGAATATCCCAGTGAGACACCTTCTTTTACTTGATTATCCACAAAGAACGCACTCACAGCAATAACAAGTAAAATACTTTATTTGGTCTTTTAATCTCTATTTTGTATCAATATGTTTTTCCTGCTTACTACTAATGATGAATTAGTGTCATAGGGCATCCTGTAACTACAACTGTCGTGGGCATTGAAGGCTTTTACTCTGTGCATTGACAAAGTTCCCGAGCGCTGTACTAGCAGTGTGATGGGAGAGCTGTCATTCTGACTTTGCCTTCATTGATTTCACATAGTCCCTTATCTTCCTGCCCCTGGATCAATGTGTTAAGTACTTTTGAAATGAGGACCTTGTAAGCATGTAGGATCATCAGTGTTTGTTTTAGGGGAGGTATCTACTTGTTTTTAAACTGGGGCTATCACATGCTACTTGGGATTTCAAATATCCTTGCAGGAGCTGTCAGTTTTCTTAAGCAGAGAACTCCTTTCAGCAGTACCCTTTGACTTTCAGGGAGGTGTGGCAACTGACTTTCCCTAGACTATAGAGGGGGAAAAATGAAAACATACTTCAGGCTTTTTGGGAAAAATAAATGAAATAGAGTAACTTCCCTTGCCTTCAGTTTCACCTAGCTAGTAGGTTCTGTTAGAAGGGCTGCAATATAGATACATTTCAGCTAAAACTCTCCTATCTTGGACTAACAGAGCTGTCATTTCAGTTTTTGTCTTTTTTGTAAAGAACCTTTTTATCAAGTGTAATAATTTCTTTTGGGATTTCCCCATTGCTGGGATTTCTGTAGGTGTAATGACAGTAACAACAAACTCTGGTACATATTTGGCTAAGCTGTATGTTGGTAGATGTAGACCTATCCTCTCTGGAACATTTGCTTGTGCATAGTGATTACTCTGGCATGTTCAGACCGTGAGAGAATTCTGCAGTTGAAGGAGAGAAAGTGGGAAAAATTCCAAAAGTTTTGTGCAGTGTTGAAAATCAGGGATTTCTCAGTAAAAGTGCATCCATCCAGAGAAGTATCAGCAATTTTGGAGCTGTCACCAGTCTGTGGTTGTTCAGTTGTCTTCATTTTTTTTTTCCTTTTTTACCCCACCAGTGAAAAATCTGGTAACTGTAGGACTGTAATACAGCAAAGCTACACTTGTGATGTCATTCCTTTAAAGATTTGCCTACCTAGCTGCAGGGATAGATTTTGTTGTAACATTGTTTTTGCCACAGTCTGTGTTTTGAACATTAATGTTAGGATCATTCATGCCTGATACAGTGGAGATCTGGTTGGCTTTGCCGAGGTTCTTAATGATACTGATGTTGTATTTGGCAGTTTCCACAAAACTATTTTCTAGTAACCAACCATCTGATTCACCCTCCAGATCTCCGAGCAGAAGGACATTCTTCATGGCTGTTTGTAGGTACCGAACACCAATAAGTACAGAGAGCTGTAAGAAACAGTTAATGGTTAAACAGTGAGTTGAAATCACAGCCTCAACCCTACCACTAAATCAGCTTTCTGACTTGCGTATTTGGAGGCCTCATAACTAGTATTGAGTAAAGCAGACAGACTCTGTCCGAGCAATAAATCTAACCACTCTACCAGTTAATTGCATTTTTTCAGAAAAAAAATATACAAGGAAGAGATGGATTGATTCTCTCTTCATTCTTCAGGTAACAATCCCCCTTGCATGTTATTAGCATATAAATACCTAGAATTACTCGGGAACCCTGTGGCCTCAGAGACTGTAACTAATTGATGTAGAATGGATGATCAATTAGTGGACCCATCTGCCATTGGGAAAAAAAAATTGTGCTATGTTAATTTCCATGGATTTTTTTCCCCACTGACCTTGATTAAATCAATATTTCCTCCAAGGAGGTTTAATCATTTGTATGTAAGCCATATATGTCTGACATGCCAAGGTATGAAAATTAAAAAGGATGGCCTATAGCAAAGGCTCAAGTATAAGTTTTGGGAAAAGCCCCACTATCCTAGTTTCTGTTACAATTGAGATCAGCATGCCTGGCTTGTCAATATTTAAGGGAGCACAGAGAGCACAATTTTTTTCACATACTGCCAAAGGCTTGTTATTTCTGGCACCACCACCTAGCACTGCTTGAGGACTGTGAACTATTTTAATTACAGTGCTAATATTTACGTAATAGAGCAGTAATCAGAAAACTAAAATTTAGTAAAAAGACGAGAAAACTCTATTGTGGCCTGTGCCACTGGGGTCCTTTACTTGTGGATGACAACATCGAGATAACTCTCTTAACAGACATTAGCAGGAAGACTGCAGCTTTGCAGGGGTGTATGCTTCCCTGCAGTGTGCTTATTTTGATTGCATTATCAGCAGCATAATCAGTGCCATGTTTGCAAGTACTCTTTATATGGTGAATATATAATGTAAGAAGGAGGCTTTGAGATATTAATACTTATGCTCAATTTTAACTATAAACAAAATTATTAAGCCAAAGACCTGCTTTTTTGTATATGCTTTGTTAAAACAGACTTAAAACAACTCCCAGACCTTTTCACATAATTTCCTTGCAGTTGTGCCAGTGCATATATTGTCTTGTTTCTGATCCAGTAAGTTCTTCAGTGAAGGAAATATTCTGTATTCTATTGAAAAAGCTCTGTAAATATACAGAATTATATACATAATTTCTGATAGCCCTCATCTTCAATGAGATTTGCTTCTGCTCTGTGGACTTTGGGACAAAGTCCTGTACTAAAGGAAGTCCTGCAACATTCCTGAAGTGCCTGTGGACTTTGGTTGCTGAGGCACTTCTCATGTTACACCATATTTGTTTCCCGTTCTATAGAGACAGAAGACTCTGATAAAGACCATTTTTGTGACACTTACCTCAAACAACCAAATAAGCAACGCTGCAATGCCAATGGATCTCATAATGGTGGTGTAGTAATCCAGCAGGGCCTCTCGGCACCCCTTCACCCAGATATTGAGCTCCTCCGTCAGAAAATCATAGTTGTAGTGAGCGCTGTTGTTGGTCAGCTGGTACTGGATGCAGGGCCGTGGGGAGCTGGGGTTGCAGCAGCTGAAGGGTACTCCATCCACCAGGAACTTCCCGTCAACATTGCTCTTTAGGCGGCTGCAACAGGACAGAAAGTTTGGGCATTACAGAAGTCGTGTCAGCAGCAGGCGGTGCCTGTGATTTTAGCAAAGGAAATAATGCAAGTCTGCTGCAATGTAGGCCTCTCCAATGTAACAAAAAGAAAATGGGGATATATTTTCAGCAGGAAAAGTTGCTTACAACAGGAAAATGGAATTTTTAATGGTCTGGTACGAGCACAGCACCTCACCTGGTTCGTGGTGCTGCGCCACAAGACGTGAGTTCAGTGTTCGTGGAGATGTTGCCTTTTTAGGTATCTTTGTGCTGAAAATACTAAAGACAATTTCTGAACCTCTTTATCTTGGTGCAACTCTAATGGAAGTTACGTCCCTGCAAATCCTGTTTTACTACTACTGTGTTGATTTTCAATTCAGTCGTTCCTTAGGAGAGAACCTAATACAAGAGTAACTTTGCATGCCACGAGAACCACTGGAAATTGTCCGCTGGCCTTTCATCAGTGTACCCATTGCAATGGCTAGTTCAGTACATATTCTGAAACTAATTCACAAGAGAGTTTCTGCTTCTTGTGACTATACCCTTTGTAACTTTAAAAAGCATATTTATTGCTAAAAATTATTCCTTTCCCACCCCCATAAGAGCAGAAGGAAAACATGGAAAAAGAGGAAAGATATAAAATAGGAATAAGAAAAAAAAATGGGAATAGAATGGGGAAGAGAACACAGTCTCAGATTAATCACGATTTTCTGGAATAGTGATGTTAAATGAATCTGTGATATCTGTTTTCCTTGTATTACCTTCTCTTTAGCATGAAGTCTTGAGTATTTTCAGCACAAAGATGCTGCTTGGAAACAGAAGTCCACACAAGAACACACTAGCTAAAGAGAAGTACTTTCAAATGAAACATAAACTCCTAGGAAGCTCAGTATTTGTGGCAGTTCTTTGATGGCAGAATAATTGCCTTTATTTTATTGCTGTGACCCTGCTAAATACAACCTCCTTCCCCCGTGCCCTCTATTTTTCCTTTTTTTTTTTTCTCCCCTCCTTTTTTTTCCTCCCCTCTTTTTTTCCTTTGTTTCTTCTCATCCTTTTTCTCATTTCTGTTTTGGTGATGGTGTGTGTTTTGTTTAGTTTAACGTTCTCTCAAAACCATCTTCCTCAAAGATCTTTCCAGGTAAGTCAGGAAATTCATCTGCCATTTCCCACCTAGGGTTGAGATAGGCATGAATTCTTCTCCATTTTCAAGCCTAGCTCTTCACTTTGTGGCCATCACATTCCTGGTAATGGCAGCAGAACGAAACCAATGCAAAGAACCCAAATAATGCACTGAAACTATACTTAAGTGTGTGAGCTGTGTCATGGGCACAGGCAAAACCATGAAAGGGAAATAAGCAACCGAATCAGAGAGGCACAAAATGGAAGACTTGAATGCTAGAGGAGGAAAGAAAACTCTCCAAGGAAGGAGAGGAACACTGGCCATTATGAAAGGGAAGCTTTTACCAGGTTCAGGAAAATGCCCTCTGTATTTTAGGGCTTCATGTATATTTAATGAACCAGATACAGTAAAGCATCTAAAATGCATAAAATACAATCTCTTAAACTGGGTCTTAACCTTTTCTTTTGATCCCAAGCATCAATTCAACTATTTTTTTTTTAATTCTTCCTGCCATATGTTATAAAGGGGAATCTTCTTTCTCCTGCCAACAGCATCATTTTCCAGGCTTGCGTTTGTCATCTTGCCATTGTCTTTTCTCTATCAGTGGCAAATTAAAGAATGTTGGTACTATTAGAAGGGAAAACCTCAGTGACTGTGGTGAGTGTGCGAAGCATTCACTGCTCTTTGCTGTTGCAATTCAAAGTTGTTACGGTATTGTCAAGCAAAAATTTACTTTTAAGGCTAAAAAAAAGATTATTTTCACCTAATGAAAGTAATGACAGGATTGTACTACTGTAACCTGCCTCATCTTCCAACCATTCCCACTGACTGTCTCCATGCCTTGTCACACTGAGGTGTTGGCAGTGGAGCAATAGAAGAGGGTGAAGGGAAGAGGGTCATGAAGAAAGTTCAGTTCTACAAAGGTTACAATGTGACAGTATGTCAGTTCTCAGCTGCTTTGCCTCTTAATCTTCCAACTGACATATAGTACAGGTTGAAACCAAAAAAAGTTTGATTCCTTCTCCATCCTTTCTGAACATTACCAGCTGTCTTTGCTTCCAATGATTTCCCATTAATTAAATATTTCACTACCAGAAATCATGCTATAATGTGGTTATACAGCACCAACTTGGATCCTGGCAATCCAGATGAAATTAACCAATTTATACACAGCAAAAGAAGTTCTGAAATTACTTTCCTCACACACATTTCATTGTCACCTTCTGCCAAAATAGGACAAAAAGTAACTCACAGTGTACTCAAAATAATTTGCAGAGCACAGGTGACTCTACAGAAGAAAACAGTTTAGTTAAGACCCTGGATAAAACATTCCTGTTTCTGCATGCCTCGCAGAAATAAAAAGCAGGATATTTTACTTTTGAACCTCACAATAAGATACTACTCTTCAGTTCTTTGTTGTCATGTCACTTTTCTGTGTGGAACCAGGATTCAAGACATCTCTGGATCAGTCTGTTCTATGTGATACTTCCTAACTTCTCTCTTGAGAACACTTAAATTTTGCTTTATTTCTGCAGACAACTGTCTTATGCAGGCTAATAACCTCTTATCTGTATTCTCCTAGGTCCTGCACTCTGGCATATTTGCAACTCTGTATATACACTTTGCTATGATGGCAGTTTCAAGTTGCAAATTCTGATAAAATACGATCTTTGGCCTCCCTTTCTCTGCTTTTATTGTCACCGATTTTTGAGTTCAACAAAACAAAGCACTTGACAAATGCCAGTCAAGCTCTTTGTGTTTGCCTTTCCAAGGAATACAAAGCTACTACACTCTTGTCAGTGAGAACTTTTTTCAGCTTTAGAAGAATTATTACATACTAACTTCTCTACTTATAGAAACTTGAATTGTTATTTGTTCTATTGTCTGTAAGTATTACCAGACTCTTCTTTCTGAACATATAATTCCACAGTTGCTACACCATGTGAAGCACTACCACCAGAAAAAAAGAAAAAAAGAAGAAAAGGTAAAGGGTTCTTCTCCTTTTTTATTCAGTGTACCTGGTGATTGACACTTCCTCACATGTGAACATACAGATTTGAACTTGGCTTTGCAGAATCTAATACCTTGAAGGAGAAAGGCCTTTCAGTGTTTAGGATTGACTGTGCAATGTATTGATAGTACAATCCTTTTTTTCTTTCCATTATCAGCTCACTGTAACTGAAATTTTTGTGGTAGCTAACTCACCACATTAAAAAAGGAAAGACACATCTTTGCGTTGCTTAGCATCCCTAAAAGGTTAGCAAAAGGCAACCTTTGATTGTGCATGTAGTTAGCATATTTTGCGAGCAATGTGGTCATTCTACAGGTTTTTTTTGGTTAAGATAAAAAGGTCCAGTAAAAAGACTTGGCCTTCTTGAATGAATTTTTCTCCTAGATTTTCTGTTATGACTGGTAAATACTTACTCTTGAACCTCCTTAGAAGCCATATTCAGATAACGAGGAGATACCCACTGAATTTCAAACCAGTCTCTAAATCCATTGTTTCCACAGCAGTGGAATCCAATTTGTAACAAATCCACTGTTTTCTTTAAGAAACATCGTCCAGGTATGTCTGTGTCTTTATAGAACTTAATGGCATCTCTCAGTCCCAGGTAGAGTGACTCTTCCAGCTCGTTCTTCATGGTGTAGCACATGAGAGCACCCACCAGGATGCAGAAGGTAAAACAGAAGGTACATATGATATATGGCAGCAAAACAAGTTTCCATCGAGAGAACTTGTTGGCATCTGAGCAGTCATAGCAGATTTTTCCACCCAGAAAGTTGATGACACATGCTATGACCCCCACAGAGATCAGCATGTTGGGGACAGAGTTAATGTCCCCTTTTGCCATCACTTCATTGCGCTTCTTGATCTCTATTTTCAGAAAGAGGCCAAGGCTGAAGAGGATGATCCCGCTCACTACAGAAACCCAGTTGAGTATCCATAAGATCTGGGCCAGTTTGTCCCTCTTAGTTTTGGTGAATTTTACTTTGAGAACAGCCATACTCAGATCAGCGTTAGGAAAAGAAGTGTAGGTCAAGGGAAGCTTGTAAGCTGATTAGGGGCATGTGTCCAAGGCATGCAGTAGAAATCTGAAGAAGAGAGAGAGAGAGATTACTGTCTGTTTGACCAGGTATTAATGACCATTTATAGAGACTACAGCGAACTTCCTGTGCAGCCTCACGCACTCACTCTCAGTCCTGCCCAGGGAATGCCCCAGTGAAACTTATTGCCTAAGTTTCATACATTTAAAAAAAAAATAAAAATTCCAAGGACCAATTAGAGCAATTATGAACAAGAGAACAGTACAACCAATGACTCTTGATTTCTGTGGATTTTTGTCAAGGACAATTTTCTGTGCAGGCCTTCTGCTGTCTAGAAGTGAGCGGGGTTGCTAGCTTTCCTTCCAGAACATTCACGGTGTTTTTTCCCTTGAACTTGTTGCCTGTATGTTCTTGACAACTATAGGTATTTATTATTCTTAGATTACTGTATTATGGCCAGGTTTGTGTTAAAAAGTTGAATAAGCAGGACAAACACAAATATATACAGCATAATCATATAAGCCTTTTTTCCCTATAGAAAAAAAAAAAGTGAAAGTAACAGAAACAGAGTATGTTATAGGTATTTTTAGTAATTTCATTGATTATGTGCAGTAAAATGTGATTTTGCTAGCAAAAAGCAAATATTATCCTTACACGTACAGTACTAAGATACGATCACTCTGGCAAAAAACTGCAGGGGCAAAATTACTGTCGTTATCAACAGAGACAAAATATTATACAAATAGTTAAACTATCAATGACTGTGCTGGTTTTCTAGAAAATATCAAAATTTTATTAACTTCTAAGTTAATAACCTGAATATATTTTTGTGAACATCCTCCACTGCATTTTTCCACTTGATCTGGCATAAAAGCACTACCATTTTTATGTGAAGTAACAAATCACCCTACAAAAAAAAATCAGAACATCTTCACACCTTAAGAAAAAAATCAGCAGTTTAGGATGTTCTATTTTTTCTCTATCTGATAGACCTTCCTTTCTTTCAGAAAGTTCTTATTAAAAAACAGTTCTTGGAATAGCATGATGTATTAAATAAGGCCTATTTAATCTTCAGGGAATCCCCATTACTGTCTTAACCTCTGCTTCTGCAGCTAAAGTTGCTTGTTCTTTCTCTTTGTCATGAGAACTGTCACAATCACACCTTAATCCAACCGTCCTGCCACCAACCATAGGCTGGTTTTCTTTCGGAGCCCCCCATATTCCAGTCAGAATCCGAAATGTCATTCCCACACAGAATGGGATGAATGTTGATTTTGATCACAGTGTGATAATCGTATCGATGATAGACACCTCTGTGCAAACAAGTCCAGAGAGTAGTCATTTATAAAACTATAACACTGTCTTCACACTGTTCTACGGTATCTTTCAGACCTTATTTGAAAGGATCATGCTCTGCTGGCACAGACTTAAGCCCCCATATGAATTCAGCTGACAGCCTGCCTGATAAGCCTGGAGACGGTATCTTTGATTGCTTTGCCAGTTAAGCAGTTCGTGACTTGACCTTAAATAGCTGTAGATGACGCCTGCTAATAGGTTTATTTGCCCCTGATACGCAGGTCTGGGAGCTCACAACAGAGAGAATCTGTTGTGAAATTCCCTGACTGCTGCTGCTATGCAGTTCACATTCCATGGCCAGTATTTATGAATGAATGCATCATGCACTGTTCGCTTCTCTGAAATATATGTATGTACTTGTAAAATGCCTCTAAACTGTTAGGCACACGTATAGTTACAGTGTTACTGAAAGCACCCTACTTGTCAAACATATTTTGCTTTAACATTTCAACAAAAGTTGTAAACAGTTCTACCTTTACTTAAAATTCATCTACTCAAGAGGCATTGTTGATTTTGGAAGATGTAAGTTTCACAGAATCATAGAATATCCTAAGTTGGAAGGGACCTAAATTGAATCACTGAGTCCAACTCCTGGTTCTGCACAGGACACCTCAACAATCCCACCATGTGCCTGAGAGCACTGTCCAAATGCTCCCTGAGCTTTGCCAGGCTTGGGGTCATGACTACTTCAGAGAAGGCACCAGATTATCTAAGCTCAGGGAGGGTCCCTGTGGCATAAGGGGAGACTGAGGCTCAAGTGTAAAGCTGAGTTTAACAGACTATTATCCTCCTTTGGGGGAAAGTTTTAGCTATTCATTACTGCAAGCTGGGAGACTTTTTAATTTGAGACTTTCTGTCATATTCCAACCATAGAGAAATTTGAAGCTGAATTCCATAAGCAGGAGTATATTCCCTCTCATGTAGCTATTCTGATGTAGCTCCCTCCCCCATTTTCAGATGCCTAAAATTAAAAAAAAAAAAAAAAAAAATTCTGTGCAAGAGAAACTCTCCTAGTAATTCCTTGCCTCTAGTAATTCTCATATGGTTTTTCCAGATTCCGTGGTGCAATTTTAGTATTGTTGTAAGACCAGATTACATGGAATATTCATATTCATCTAACAGAGGTACCCACACCACAGTCCTCCAGCAGCATAAGATCATATGAGCCCTAGTGCCAGAGAAGGGGGGTTGTTCTATGCAGTAACCACTTGTTGACTGATTCTGGCTGTCACTGATACACCTGGGATTGCACAAAGGATCTCTAGGACACACTGTGCTGCTCATGGAACTCTGAGTGCATTGAGTTTGGGACAGAAGAACTAGTTACCCATTCTATTCCTGTGTTCCCAGCTTCTGCATGGATATTTATCTTGAGATTATTTTTACCTATGCTAACAGTTCACTGAATTTATTTCAGATAACAAGAACTTTCTTACCATCATAATTAATTTTGTAAATAAACCATAACATTTTTCTTTTCCTAAGTGTTTAATGAAGGATTGCATGAATTTATTGCATAAGATACACTGCAACACTAATACAGCTGCGTAGTAGCATTTTTTTGAGCACCAGGAAGAAAGTTCTTCCAGATGAAAGAACTGAAGTGCAGTTATGAGCTAAAAGTGCCAGTCTTCCTCTGCAACATGTATCTGTTCTTCTCTGAGTTATGTTTGGCAGCAGGTTACTGTAAAACCAACACCAGCAGTTCAGTGGAACTAACACCTCTAACAAACTAACACCTCTATCAAAGCTCTTAGAAACCTGTGCCCAGAAGCCACTCCAGAGTTATGAATCATATACACACAGACACTTTTTCCCTGGCTATGAGAACAAACTGGATTTTGTTGTATAGAGGGAGAAATATTTCTTTCAACAGAAGAAGCCAAATAAATGTGTAAACTTCTCCCCTAATATCAATACTGTTCTCAACCTTTTCTTGTCTAACTAACTTTAAACACAGCTTCTATCACCATACAGTAGCTTTTTGCTTCCGAGATGCCACCTGCCTGTTCCTTTGCTATCAAATTCCCCTAACTACAAAGAACATGACATAACACAACTATTTACTTGTTAGTAACATTTACTTATTAGATAAAAATTGTCCAAAGAAATTTGGCTTGCAATTTTGCCATAAACAAATCACATCTTATTTTACTAACTTTGCTAAAATCTGCCATTGTAGGTAAACACACATTCCTATTTGTGACAGTGTAAAAGATACTACTAACCTGCTTCAGAGGACTGAACAGGAACTTGAAACTGGTAACTTGATGAATACAAGGAAGAAAATACCTGAATCAGACATCCTGAGGATGATGGAAATACTACTCTCCTGATGTCTCTTTGGTTGTCCTGTCTTCACACTGACTCGCCAATGGAGACAAAGACTTCAGCTCTCTGCCTGTACTAATCTGTCTTTCATCTCTAATCGTAGCTAAGAGATTTATTTCCAGGTTCTTATGCCACCAGGTTAAATCCTACAAAACAGGCCAATTAACTGAGTGGGGACTGAGATCTCACCAACAAAATGTTTTATAGGAACTACTTTTACCTTTTTATCGCTCCGGAGGTTTGCACTAGTCAATGACAGAGACTGTTCTTCAGTACCTGTTAACATCTTCAATAGTTCTTAATTTGTTCTTAACAATAAATATGCCCTCAAAAGAGAAAAAATGAGAATAATGAAACTTTGTGATTCTGTGGGAAGGGAAAATCATTCACTATGAAGTGCCTTACCCATCATTCCATATTTTGTTACTTTGGATGGAATTGTCCATCCTCTTGTTTACTGAATGCAACTGTGTGCGAGAAAGAAATTCAAGTAACCAAGAGCAATTGGATCATCCTGTATGAGTCACAGTATATTCTGGTTTGGGAAGCTTTCCAGGTTCAAGAACAATGTAGTAGAAACCTCTGTTCCTAGACTCTTATCTAGCTCTATTCCAAGCCAGAACCAAAGGCAAAAGCATCATGTGTCCTCTGGCATTTCTGAGCCCAGCACATAGGAATTTACGGGACGGACATGGCTGGGTTGAACTGGCAACAGTAGTGGCAACAAGCTGAGTCTGCAGCAATGCTTGATCAAGTTAGTGGTGATGTCAGTCCCAGAACTGAATCACTAAGCAGGACCAGGTTTGGGCTATAGGGTCCATAACACATCAGCACAGCAGAGGGAGTTCGGTGAGCACAACTGACTGCAAGGGACCTTGCACCAAGTTGTAATGTTTATGAATATTCTCAGAAGCATAAACTGTCCTCTCCCAGCTAATTATAAGCAGTAAAACAATACCCTGATAATACTGTAATTCTAACTCTGTATTCTGGGAATACACCTGCTCACCTCATTTAGGGTCTCGTAAAGGTAGACACTCCTCTGCAGGCAGCAGTATTATCAGACTTATTACTGCGGAAAGGTTAAAGATCAGTTATCAGTGCAACTCACTCTATCAAAGTCTGGTGTAAAGCAAAGACTGGAGTATCTAGCTACAATATTCTAAAAATTAAAAACAATTGAATCTTGTTCATTTGGCAGAAGCCATTTCATATATCACTGGATGGAAGAGGGAGGCTCATAATTGTCAGCATCATTCTGTTGTGCCCATGTGGTGAAAATCCCCAAGGACATATTCCAACAGGATAAAGTCATACAGTGAAATTCTCTCCCTTTTCAGTTTTTCTGATACAATCAAACTCATATCTAATGTTTGCTCCAAGCTCCAGTAATGCATTGTCCAGTACTGCATGGCAAACATACAGACCTGCTTCCTTGATGTGGGGAGGAATTCCCTGGAGCCATACAGGCTCAGTGTGCCTTTTGCTGGCAACTTTGGTTCGGAAAAATGTAATTTACCATAACTTCACCTTTTTAAAGGAAGTATTTGAAATAGGGCTTCCAGCTTTCTACCTTGCTTATGTGCTATTGATTCAGAGCACATGTGATACATCTGGGACCTGTTGGATCAACTGCAGTTGGACCACACAAATGCTTGCATACGATCAAATATACCCCAACTGCATTGAATTACTCCCCTGCACATGAATCATTCATGCTTTGAACTTGCTGTGCTTGTGCAAACCCCAAGGGAATATGTTATATCTGTTCAAAAGTGTACATTTATGTCCAGATAAATCTACAGAAGCATATTTAACAGGTATAATGTGTTCCTTGTGTACAGCACAATACAGAAATGTACACATTTTGAGCTATTGTTCTGTCTGGGATGTGATATTTTAGAGAACCTGGACAAATAACTGAAGTCTTTTTCTATGTTCAGACAAAGTTCACTTGTGAAAACTGTCCATATCTATGGAGCTCCAGACATACATTGTCCCTGAGTATTAGAAAATGTTGCTGCCTTAGTTACCTATTGGCAGAAAAACGCACTTTCCCTGTGGTTGCTTTGCAACACAAATCGAGTATTTGCATGCATGAAAGCAAGCAAGCAGGAGATGGCACTGCTGCTGTATGTAGGCTTTTTCTACTCTACAAAGTAAGCCTTTTTCTTTTAATTTGTGTTAAAGAGATTAGAGGTCATTCACAGAGCTGATAGAAGCTCAAGAATGCCTCATTTTAAGAAATTACCTAAGTCCAATCTTAATGCAACTAGAGGTCAATGCTACCTGTATATTTTGTTCCATCTCATATTGGAAAATGGTTTCAGCTGCACAGTTAATATCAAAAGCTGAGTTATTCAGAAATTAGTTCTGTTTCATGGCAATCTATAATTAACCATGATGCATTTTCTCACAGACCTGCTGGGAAGCCTGGGCACCCAGACCACAGAGCAGCATTTTGTAACTGCAGGAGTGGCTGTACACGTGGGGCTGACATCTACCACCCAGCGGTATAGAAAGAAATCACTGTCTCCGTTTGAGTGGGACACAAGTGTTTTGTTGAGACCAAACCACAGGGGAGACCCAACACTCCTCCCCCTAAGC
>JAWWES010000168.1:26534518-26591211 GCA_035583135.1 Lophotriccus pileatus | reverse complement strand
TTCTCCTCCCCCATCTGAGCAAGGGGAAGAAAGGGACAAATTTTCCAACTTAGTTTTAAAAGCACAAAACCATGACAATCACACACTTTCCTGCTCACAGTGGACTGCTGTGCTGTGGCTTTGGATCTGAAAGAGGTAAATCTAATACATGTTTGGCCAATTACTTACCTATTTAGTGCCATTCAGAAAGTCCAGAAGCAAGGACAGATGTGTTACAAATCAGTGTGATGAAATAACTAGTCGGGATGACACATGCTGCAAAGTTTAATTTTACATCTAGTTTCCAAATTTCTTTTTTTTTAATATTTGGATGGATTTTAATTTCCTCATGTATTTAATGTAAATGATAACTAGCGATATGAGATTTTGGAGTACTGGGCTGAAGCTGGAAGCACTCAGTGAGTCTGATGCAAGCAGGTACTGTATGGCCTTTCTTTAACATGTCAGTGCTTCAGAGCATAAGTCCATATTCAGGAATAGATTCTCATGGTATGTGTTAACATGGAGGGAGCATGAACAAGGGAATTCAGACCATTTGATTTTTTTTGCATTCTGTAAAGTTTTGAACCACAGGGTAGATACTGAGAGACTGAAGTTATTAAGCAAATACAAACAACTGGGTCTTTGCAGAACTTTCATTTCTCAATTACATTTCTGAACTTTTAGGGAAGGAAATATAGTGGTATTTAGATGATTACGGTTGTTTTAGTTAGATAGGAATACTTATGTTAAAACAGAACATTTGAAATTCTTATGGAATTGCAGAGTTGAGAGGGAGAATGTCAAAACTCAAAGGCAAGAAGTAATGGCAATAGACAATAATTTAAAAGAACCCAGTTTATACATTAAAATGTACATTAAAATGACACAAAGCTTATTGACAACTAAGTCAGTTACATGTTTTTACAACTACAGCTATACACTGTATTATCATGCTGTACTCTGTTCCATGAAAAATACAAATACCGTAACTGTAGCTCATTTAATTGCCTGAAGATCACAGATTAAACAAATCAGAAAAAGAAGTACTACAATTTTAATTTTTCAGATGTTTAAAGGTTAAAACAATATGAATGCTAAAGCCAGTCTCAGGCAAAAAGGAAATTTTAGCAGACCTGCATGAACTGCACTGCACAAGTATGGCTAGTCTTTTGGGCTACTGTATATTGCAGGAAACTCCATGTTGGTACCTGTCAGGTTGGCTCTGATTTCAATCCATAGAAGGTGTACTGTCCACAACCTCTGAGTCATCCACTCCTGACTCATGGTGAGTCATTACAAATGGAAAACTAAGGCACAGAAATTCACCTTAAAATCAGAGCAGCAGTCTGTAGTAAAGCTGGGAGTAAACCTGTATTTTAAATTGGATGGTAACCTAAAACTTCCATCTTGGCTGTAACTTTTTTCTGAAGACTAGAATCCATTTTTACAACCTTATTCATAGTAAGACCATGCAGCAATCTTCCTTTTCACCCTTGTACCTTATTCAATATGGATCTTACCCTCACAAGCCACTTATCAGGAAGCTTTTTGCAGAATGGAATTATACACATATTATGAGGACTGGCAACAGAATTGCCCTTACATAATGAGCTAAAATTTCCTATTTTAATTCCATATCTCATAGCATCAATACTTAGGTGCACTATACTACCAGCTGACCTTTCTTTCCCTAGCAAAGTAGTCAGACGTACAATGTCACATTTCTCATCAAAGAGACCTCCTATGCTAATCAGGAACTCTCCCTATTCTCAGCTTATTATAAACCTGATGTTGATGCTGTTTTTCATTCTTTAGAATATAATTTGAACTAAACAATAATACTCAGGACATCTTGTAGGGAATCTGAGATTCTTTTAGAAAGAAAAGACAGTTACCAAGAAAAAAAAAAAAAGACAGTGCTCTTGAAGCTGTCAAATTGACAAAAGCCAGCACCTAGACACAGTGCTCTTAGAGCTCTTCTGAAAAAGATCCAAGACCCTTCTGTCCCTACAGTGGTGACTTCATGCTTATTGACACTGTGTCTAGAAAGCATGATTTGTGAAAAAAGACTGAGGGAACTCAGTTCTTTAGTGCAGAGAAGACTGATGGGGAGGGGTGAAAATAGCATTGATATAATTCTAAAGGTAGTTACACAGAGGAAGGGAGTAAATTCCTTTGGTGATAGGATATGACGAGAATAATGGCTGAAACCACTCTTTTAGTGAGAATAGCGAAACAGCCCATGAAAAAGCTTGATTTCCATCAACAGAACAACTTTTGTAACAAGCTGACAAACACTGGCCAGGAATGTTGTGGGGACAGTTGGACCTTCCTTGGAAAAAGGGCTGAACTAGCTGTGTCAAGGTCTATGATTTTTCATTTGCTATGAACTGGATAACTGTTTAAACATCTACAAAACTTGTGTTTTGTAGAAGTGCTTTCTTGTCTTTGATCAATACTGCCTTTGCTCACTGACTTTTGCCAGAAATGTGAGCTTATCAAATATGTTCACTTTTCTACTCTTCAGTGAGAACAGTTTATGCCTCCATTTATATATTAATTTTTAGTTACAGTTTTCAACAAATTCTAGTATTTGGTGCATGTTCATTTACTGACTAACCGAACCCATGAATTTTCCATCTCTACGAAATCTGTGCTTCCTGCTATCGTCATTTTTTTATTTCTTTTTCTCTCTTCTCTTTCCTGACAATCACTTGATTTCTGACTCTCCAAAAAATTTTATGAGCTTTGTCTTCCACTTCTGTGGCCAACTAAGCCAAATATTGTTCAGAACTTCTGACTCATACAGAAATAAATAAATAACCCCAAGCTGCTGAAGTCCAGACAATGAAGTTCCAATGGAAGTGTTTGAAATCAATGAGTCTGTTCTTTGCAGGATGAGTCATCTAATCCCATACATGTTTATTTGAATAAAATAACCGTAGAGTTCAGGTGGTCTTGCATGTTTCTAATCATGTCACCCTTCTCCATCGGCAGCCATGTGCATACATTTGTGTCTAGATGTGGGTTTTAATTTTTAATGATTCCTTGAAGAAACATTAGGTCATTTCTTTCAGACAAAAACCACTGATGAGAATTCTCACATCTCCCTCACCCCACAAGAAAGAAGATTTCCAGGAAAGCAAACTTATTTTTCCACTGCTATCCCTTATGAAACCTAAGGAAGGAGAAGTTGGAAGCAGTAGAAAATTGTGCTCCATTTACAGACAATCCTGGAAATTCTGATCTAGTTCTTCAAACAAGAAAGATATTAGAAGCTTATATATGGGTATATTTTCATTCTCTGATCTTTTTTAAATTAAAAAATCATAAAAGTTAGAGCTGTCTCTAGTTGTGTCCAGAAATAGCTTGCTCTCACTTTGGTCTTTAAAGGCTTGTTTCTATATTTTTTTAAATTCAGACCCATTCTATTTATTGCCTCATTACGTGATTTAATACTTGCTATATTTAATCTCAATAAATTATGCATAGTATTTAAAATTATAAATTAATATTATTAAATATTGAAGCTATATTAGACATGTAAGAACATCTTTACAGGACTGGGGATTATTTTTCCTACAGTCAAACTTCTCAGCAAGTCATTTGCCCATGCATGTGCCATGCACATACCAGCACAACTAAATTTTTTTGTTCACATCTTTCCATAGCAACCATGTGATTATAATAAAGTTTGGTCAGGTAAGCCTTTGGAACTTGGAGTAATTTCTCACAGTAATCCTCCTGTTCTCTGACTTCAGAGTTCTGGTGTGCAGTACCTTTCTTCTCCTTGCAGTCTACAGCCAAGTTAGGCATTTAGTTTTGAACTAAGACAAGATAGTTTGTGTTGTGGTTTAACCCCAGCTGGCAACTAAGTCCTACCTATGCAGCTGCTCTCTCACTCCCCCCACCCCTGCCCCAGTAAGGAAAAAAGTGGAAAGAAAAGGTAAACCTTGTGGGTTGAGATAGGAACAATTTAATAATTGAAACAAAATATCCCTTTGGACAGTTTGGGTCAGCTGTCCTGGCCATGTTCCCCTCCAGCTTCTTGTGCATGTCCTCACTGGCAGAGCACTAGAAACAGAAACATCCTTGATTTAGAGTAAGAACAACTTAAAAACAACTAAAACATCAGTGTGTTGTCAACATTATTCTCATATTAAATCAAAGATACAGCACTGTATCAGCTACTAAAAAGAAAATTAACTCTATCCCTGCTGAAACCAGGATAGTTTGCTTTACTGATTTACTTTGCACCACCTGAGATACTAAAAATCTCCAGAACAAACACAGAGGTGCCCATTTGCAGTGGCTTACAGCTGCTAACAGCTGCAAAAAGAGACACATTTTTACATTGAGATAGTCAATTAGCACTAACAATGCACAAGCTGAATAAAGGGCATAGGACAGTTTTTGTCTCAGGGTAACTTTTTCCAAGGAAAATCAACACAATGCATCTAAGCTTAACTACATGTACTATCAAAAAAAAAAAAAAAAGCTGGAGTACCTCTATTTCATATTTACATAGAGATTTTAAGGTGCTGGTGGGTTTTTGGAATTGGTTGGTTGGGGTTTTTTTTGGTGTGTGCTGAAGATATTCTGCAAGTTTGCACTGACAGAGGAAATGCTGGTATCTGTTATATTTACCATCATCTCTGAACCAAAAATAGTAGAACAGAAAGCCTTGACACTCTTGGTGTATTTCTGGAGCAGCGAGTTAAAAAAGATTAGATCTTTTCTGTAAAGGCCTCCTTCACATAAGTGGAAACAGATTTTCCTTTTAAAATGGCTCACTTTATTTTTTTCCCTGCTTGACTTTCATTCGAACCATTCAGGTTTTGTCTAGTTATGAAAAGTGCATGGTAATCTGGAAACTAACAGATCACTATAACTGATGATGAAGGGAAAGGCTATTTGGTCTTTTAAAGCTTGCTGACTTATAATATGCTAAGAAGACATGTACTGATGTGATTTCCATGATAATGTGCATGTCAATGTGATTGTATTAGATAACGATTTATCTTGTGAAATTCCAAAGGTATCAGAGAAACTATGCCCCTTGGATGATAAACAGGTAAACAGACAAACCAGATAAACAAGTTTGTTAAGGCCTTCTATTCTCTTTAATTGAACCAGAAAATTTTCCTGAAGAATTGTACACCTCAGGCAACATGTCAGTTATTGGGAGAACAATAAAGTACTCTTCACAAATGGATTCATATTCATGAGCCCCTTGTTACATCTAACACATTACATCTAAGAGGTGGTTAGGGCATTCACCTACCCTCAATTATAATCTGGGAGGAAAACTACTGCCTACTTTGGAGTGAATGTGCAAAAATTATTTGTTTGGTGCATAAGAAGAACAAGTATGAGGAGCAGGCTATCCTAGAATAACGGTCACCTTTGCAAGGCATTTAAGACAGATTTGGAAAAATGTGTAGCTCCGGGAGAATATTTTCCAACTGAGAAATTGCAAGTGCCTTTCAAAGGTAAGCAGAACCCATAACTACATTTTATAATTGAATAAAAGATGTATTAAAAAAACCCAACCCAACCCAAAACAAAAAATACTCGACCTATTGCCAACACTGGTTTGTTTCCATTCAGCGAATGTAAACATTGTATCAACTTTCTTACTAACCACTTCAATTGTTAGGATGCATTATACAGTGTGCATTCACCATATATAGAGAAATACATGCTTATCACCAGTGCTTATCCACACCACTACGACTGGTGGCCCACTGCTCGAGGCAGTTCACTTTGTGAATGAAGAAGCATCTGTCTGAAGCTGGCACTGAGCAAGTCCCAACTGTCTGGGCACCCTGTTAATTTGGTTCACAGCTCCCACTTCTGGGTAGCTCGCCTGTAAATTAAAGCACTAAGATATTCCTATTCCTAAAGCAGCAGGTAGGAGATACTGTTTTCTTATCTCGCTCTTTAACTATAATCTCCTGGTGATGAGTGAAGGGCTTAAATTATTCACACTATCATCTCATCTGGCTGAGAGTAGGGCAATAAAAGCACTTTTTTTTCCCCCTTAAGGAAACCTCACATGAGGGGAAGACTACCGTGTGTTCACTCACTTTATACAAGCTGCTGCGACCACAGCCAGTCTGTCCTTCCCCTTTCCCACAGAACAGGCCCCTGCTGGCTGCTGCTCTGCCAGATGGATGCAGGCTCTGCGCTGACACTGTGGCCCCCAATCGCACCCTGTCGGCTGTTGTGCGATGACGGCACGATGGCACCCACTGAGGAGCGCCCGCTCCACGTCCTCACTGGGCCGGAGAGTTCAGCCTGCAGTGAGGAGTCACCTGTGAGAGCGGGAAGCCTTCCCTTGGAAGGCCGTACTCACCCAGGCATGGGACACATCCAGCGTTTCCCACTGTCACCGCTCGGAGCCCAGCGGGGACAGCTGCGCAGTGCCCCCGGGGCAGCGCCGGCCCCCGCAGGGCACAGAGGGCCCTGAGGCGACTCCCGGTCACCCGCCTCTCCCTCCTCAGCCCTTCTCGCCCAGCGGAGCCCAGGTAGGGCCTGTGCCCGTGAGGCCCCGGGCATCCCGCTCGGGTGCGGACAGCACAGCCAGCCCCGGCCGCCGAAGCGGAGGCAGCCCCGCAGAGAGAACGCAGCTTCCCCGCGGGAGCGGCCATGCGGCGGCGAGCGCCCTGCGCCAGCCCCAGCGCCCGCACGGGCGCTGACCCTCCCAACCTGGTCGGGAGCGAGAACTCCAGCGCCCCTCCCGCCCCTCGGCCCCGGGGCTGCGCGGGGGCGGCCGCGGCCGTAGCAGCGCTGCTCGGCTCAACCAACCCCGCACTGCACAGCGCCGCGTCCAGGGCCGCCCGCCCCCGGCGCCAGGATTGACCGCGCCCAGAGCCAATCGCCCGCGAGGAATCTCGGCGGCTGCCCAATCACCGTTCCGGAAAGGGGGATGTGGGCGGTGCCCCGGAGGACAGCGGGCTCGGTGGCGCCGCGGCCAAGGAAGGGCGAGCGCGGGGGCGGCGGCGCGGGGGAGCGCGGCCGGGCTCCGGCCGGCAGTGCCGCAGGGATGGCGGCGGCCGCGGCGAGGGGCCCAACCCCCGTGCGGAGCGCTGCGAGCCGCCCCGTGACCCGCTGAGCGCCCTCCGCCTGCGCGCAGCCGTTACCCCTCCCCGCGGGCCGGCCCGGCTCTGCAGTCGCCATAGAGACCGCGCCGCACGCCATGGGGCGGAGGCTGGGCCGGGGGGCGCCGCTGTAGCCCCCGCCCCGCGCCGCGCACACCACCCCCGCGGGGCCGGGGGCGCCGCAGGGACGCGCCGCACCGCCCCGAGGAGCCGCTGCCTCGGCCCCGTTCCAGGTGAGGACATGCGGGGCTGCGCCGCGGCCGCCGCCGTCACCCCGCGCCCTGTCCCCGGGGGCGTTCCGGCCGCCGCGGCGGGGCGCGGCCCGCGGGCTCCGACCCGGCCCCGGCGGCTGCTGCGTGGGAGCCGCGGCGCGGTTCCTCTCCCTGCGTGAGAGGGAGTTTGCCGGGCGCGGGAGCTCCGGGGCCACGGCCCGCCCCGAGAGGGGGTTATTCCAGCGGGGGCAGCACGGGGCGATCCGGTCCCTGGAGTTAAGGTCGGCAGGTCTGGCGGGCTCCAGCAGCAGTCACCCACCGCTGCCCCGGCCTCCACGGAAAACTCAGATTTATAGGCACGAGATTTTTTTTTTTTTTTTTTTTGTCCCTCCCACTTGCTGCAAGAAGGCAAACGGTACAGATATTTACGCGTTCTGACGGCGAAACATCCCTGTTTTAAAATAGCTGCGTCTATATTTCCAGCTCTGGGCTGTGGCATGCGTGTGACGGATGCTGTGTGGGCACGGCTGGATCGGGAAGCGGGCTGTCTGTCGCCTGGCGCTCCAAGTGCTGGAGCCATTAGCGGCAGTTGCATCGATCTGTGCATACAGATATGCCCGGCTAGGCCGCGGGTGCTCGAACCACGGCAGTAACAGGGAGCATGTAAACTGCGTATGGAGCGGATCTAAAAATACGTTGTTATACGTACTTTTAACTTTATAAGAAGGGAAAGGGAAAATACCTTGTTCCCGAGTCTACAATGATCTCTAGAGCTGCAGCTGTATCCTTGTGCTTCTGTTGTCACTCTAGAGCGAAAGCAGTGAAAGGACAAAGATCGGTACGAGGTTTCCAAAACCTCTGGTGTGAGCCAGAGCAGTTGGGAACAACTGCTAGTGTGAGTGGGGATGCATTTGCAAATAATAATATTAATGTATTGTCATGGGGGTGGAGGGAAATGGACACAAAGGAATGACCACAGAGTATAGCACAGCCTTTTGAGAACCTTCCACTGTATTTATAATTAATCTGGAAAGGAGTATAGAAAATGAGTTATAAAATAGGTTGTAAAGACTGTATGTGCAGAACCAGTTGAATTTCAGCTTAAATGTTCTGAATTAGTAAGCTATATTGCAGGAAAGTTGAGAGCTCTAAAATAAAACATACTCTATTTATTTAAGTATTGTGTTAGCCTTAGAGCATGTGACTAGTTTCTCTGTTGTGGTTCTGGTAAAAATGAGTAAATTTTTTTTATATTCAGCATAGTTAATGCCATGCCTCTGTTGAACACATGCTGTGCTTGTAGGTATGTTACTTCCTTTCAGCCGTTGTATCTGAGAACACAATAGATTAGAGCTTATTTAGCTGCTCTTGTTTGATTTTAGAAATGTTTTTTGAGGTCTTAATGATGTGAACTCATGGTACAGATATCCACCATTTTTATGTTAAATTGACCAGAATACTTTATTGATCATTATACATTTGCTTTACAGTATGAAGTATGTTTTAAAAAGTAGTAAAACTTTCTTAACTTGTTAAAGCAGAAGTATGCTTATTTATATTTGGCCTGTCAAAGAAATTACATATAGGAAAGTTTGACTGCAGTAGTATATGTCAGCTTTGGTCAAAAGTTGTTTTGAAAATAGTACATCAGAATATCATAGTTTAAAAAATGTGAAAATGGAACCAATTATCTCTGACAAATACTTTATTCTTCTCAGATGTATTCCTGGTGTACCATTATGCACTCGAAGTTTAGCATCTTTTTAAACTTCCTATTTGGAAAGGATGGGGCTAGAATGAGAAGAAGAAATGGAGCGACTGGAATAATGTGATGTTGCTTAGATTTAGTGTAGTCACTGCACTGCTGCCATATACTGCAGGCTCTGATTTCTCTAATGTCATAAACTCCAGAGAGATTTCTTCAGTGTGGCTGATTATATCAAGAGGTTTTTGTGTATGACAGAAGAGAGATATATATGAGTGGAGTTTTCCTTGTTCAAAACTGGCTCTAAATGATCAGCTTCTACCAGTGCTAGATATATGTGTACAAAAGGTTAAGCATTTGTGTAGTGTGGGAAGTTGCACTTTATGGTATATTAATATGCTACTGTGATTTCTGTGTTAGTTAAGGCTTGTTTATATAGTGGGAATGAATTGGTACTCTACAAAGGAGACTGACAGTTTCTGCATATTCCTATGTGTTGCCTTGTCTCTTCCCTTTTCTCTGGGAAAGCACTACACAAAGCCTTTGTGTTTGGCTAGAGGGGAGGAGGAACAGCTGCCTTTTCAGTACAAGACACCGGGATTCGTCATGGTCTCACAGGGATGCGTTGTGTGTGGACCAGCCACTGTCCCTCCTCCCTTGTTCTGTTAAAAACTCTCTCCTCATGACACAGAAACCTGAGCTTCCTTTGACTGATCTCACAGAGCAGCATGTTGTGCCATGGACCTTGCCGAATGGTCTGATGGGCCAATTTGTTAAAGTATAGGTGGGCAAGAACTAAAATGCAAAATTGACTAAATGCATGGTGTACATTAAGGAGTCCAAGATCTACAGATCATGTTGTGTTTAAAAATTGCTTGTTATCAACATGACTTCTTTTCCATGATTGGGATGTTTTGGATTGTTCAAATAGTTAATCTTTACTTAGTTTTCTTTTGCTTAGCAGTTTAGTATCTAGGATACTTAAATGGGAATTAAACATGTTAATTTCTAGAAGAGGAAATACAGATTATTTCAGTTGGATGACAGAGTACAGCTAAATGGGGCAGTTTAATTTTTCTGCTTTTCATGCACTAATAGGGTGCTTTAATTGTTGTACTGCATTCTGTGTCACCCAGTGGCAGAATAAAATTTAACTTCCCCGTCTTTGTTGGAAACATTGATTACTATATAATGTAGCTTTTAGTAACTATATCTTGTATCTTCGTTCGAAACAACTTACTTGAAAATATCATCCAATCTTTTACTTATCCTTTGCAACTTTATTATATTTATTAAAATTTTAGAGTTAGAGTATTCCCCTCCTCTCCCCCCCTTCAGTGCTACATGTTAGGTATTGTGCTTTTGAGGGAATTTAGTAACACTGATTTTTTTTTTTTTTCCTAAACTGCTTATGAAATTGAGGTGGCAATCTTAGCAATTTAAATTTATAGTCCATCTTTCTCTGTATTAGCTTATAGGTCACTAATTTTTAAACCCAAGTAGTGGAAAATTCAAACAATAAAAAGTGGCCTTTTGACACTTCACTTCTTGATCTGGTTGAGAACCTTTTTCCCATTTGTGATGTGTTGTGCAAGTCATAATTTTAAATATTTTATTTTTCAAACTTATTTGTCAATTAATGGAGACAAATATTTAGAAACATTGAAGATTTTTTTGGGGGAGAAGGGAAAGATTTAATTTGAGAGGAGTGAGGAAAGGAAGGCAAACTGGGAAAATGGAGGAGTCTAGTGTTTTTAACAAAACTGTGGTTAAAAATTTTTAAAATGTGTTCATTGTTGTGTTCAGGCATGTTTTTCTGTGGTTCTTGTACTGCATGGCTGAGAACAATTCTGTGATGAACAGCATCACTCAAAGGCTATTTCATGCTGTTACTTTGTCTTGGAACAGATTAATCGGTTATTGAGAATTAGTTTATTTGCACTGATGGGGAACTCTCTCCTGTAATTATTCCTTTTGAAGAAATGTATGTTGCTTAGCCTTGCATTTCAGTGCAGGAGAAGCATCTGAGTAGTTGGAAGAGTTGAAGGCCTCCTTCACGGGTGGGTTTTCATGGATGAAGTTTGCCAGCTCACTGATGGTATTGATGAGGAGAGTATTTTTTTTTCCAATACAAAGCTGTCTGATGTATAAAGGAAGGCTAAAATGGGCTGAACTTGCTTTGAGAGCTTGTAAAAGATGTGATGTCTCTAATATGAAGTAATTTTTTATATCTGGGTGTTGCAACGGAGTTTGTTACTTGTTGCAGGGACAGGTTACTATGTGGAGCTCACATGGGGAAAAGAGGAAATGATCAGGGTTGGTGTCATTGTGATCTGTTTAAATGGAAATAATTTTATTACTCTTTTGATGCACTTCAAGTTACACAAAAATTGTACCATTAGACGCATCCAGAGTAAAGAAAGTTCTTGTTTCTTGATTCTGAGAGGGGGTTCGTTCTGCTCTCTGTCACTTCCAGATAATTCTTAGATGGTATTTATTGTTTCTGTCATGCAGTGTCTCAGGGTTCTCATGTTTTTGTGAGGATTTTAACAACATGTTTTTGGTATAATGTTGTCCATCAATGTAGTAAGAATTATATTGCTTTATGGTGTGGTGTATCAGCAGGATGTGTCTTGTAGCTTTTGAGTTTGCTTCTGTAGTAATGCTTCAAATGCCACTCGTGGCAAGCAGTGCGGCTTCTGAGCAAATGAAGGATGTCTGTGTAGCTTCACAGTGTTGAAGTATTTAAAAACAGGGCAGTGATCCGTAACAGAATGTGTTTTTCCAATTCAAACTGGTGACTTTTTAGAATGTATTTGTATTGTTGAGTTATTTACTGTCTTGAAATAGTTATTTTCCTGTCTGTTTGTCAGCATCTTGAGTTAAATAGATCCAGAATGGGAATTATCAACTGGTAGAAATTGTGTCAGACAAAGAGTGCTACTCTTGGAGTTTCACTGAATACCCTTACTTCATATGTGATGTTTTGATTTCCCATTTCCAGTAGTCTATAGGTAAAATCAAAGTATAATTCCCTAAGTCAGGTTAGACTTACAAATGTTGTACTCTGAGAGTTGAAGGAGAGGAATTGATATTGGATCACAATTCTTTTTCTGCATGAAGTTTATATACTGTTTTGTAAAGCTCTAGAGATTGTTTTGGTAATCGTGATGATTTGGGTGAAATTATAGTTTTACAGTTTTGAGCAAGGTAGTGTGTCCAGTGGGGAAACCTGCTGAACAATTCTTCTGGTTGGAGAAAAGTTATAAGGAATCACAGGATAGATCAGTATGAAGAACATATTTATTGGTCTTGTGGGAGAAATGTGCTGGCTAACCCAGTCAGTTCTGGCCTTTACTAGCCAAGAACTAAGAAATTAATGGTGAAGCTAAGGAGCAAGCCATGAGCCTCCCAACAGTAAAGCTGATGTGTGCAGGAAAGAAGCTCTCTTACTGACTGTCTGATGATAGTTGTCATTTATTTATAGCTGTACATCGACAAAGGAGTATTTTTCACATGTTAACTCCTGCAGATGAAATTGCACATTGTTGCTGAACCAGTCTCACAGCTGACTTCTGTTCATAAGTGGAAAATGATGTTGTCTGCCTGTGCCTTTTCTAGTGCCCACTGATTTCTGAGCTGCGCTGATTCAACTCTAACTTGACAGAGAAGGATTGTAAAAAGGGAGTTGTTTGGGCTGAGATAGATTTATAACTCCTGCTAGGTCATGCTCTTATGTGCAACTTCACTGTGGATGTGTAGCTGAGGTAGTCATAACCAGATCCTTTATTTTACTGTAGCCTGGGTGCTCAGCTGACAGGTCTCTCTGACGATCGTCAACTCGGGGAGGATGCAAGAGAAAGAGGAACGTTTTCTGTGAAAGGCTGCTTTGAGGTGATAGTGCGCTTTCTTCTCTGTTGATTTGAAGGAAATTTGGGCTAGATGCTAATTTCAGGCTGGACATCTTCCTGTTATTCTGATGTATTTAATTAATTTTGAGCCTAGGATATCTTGTTCACATGGCAGTGCTTCTGTAGGTATATTCAAAGACTGGACTAACCTTTCCTTGATCCTGGTGTATTAAAAAAAAAAAAGGAAAATACTTATAACTTGGGTTGATAGAATTGTATTTCTTTCAAGTAAATTTGAGAACTTAGAGAATACTGTTATTATTTTAGGGTTATTACACTTTGCCATTATGGTGTCATGTGTTACTGTTTCCATATCTACAAAATTAAATCTGCACTCAGTCAATCTGAAGTAAAACTTCTTCTAGTTTTAGACATATTTGTATAGATCAAGTGTTTAAACATTCAGAATACACAAATATGGCATGTTATAGGTCAACAATACAATCAAGATTGTTTTTATAGCCCAAGCTTTAATTTGGAGTGATTTGGTATTGAATGTCTTTATTTACATACAGCCAGTATTTCTCAAAATATGTGATGCCAATATGCAGTACTTTTTATTGTTAAAGTAAGGATGAAGTGAAAGGCTGGAAAGATTTTTGGGAAACTTTACTCTTGTGTTTTTAGGAATAATTTTATTATGTTTGTTTGGAAACTAGTTAAAATCTGATCTTGCACTGTTAGCTCTTCTGATGTGTAAGAAATTAATGTAATTTTTGAGAGTCTCTTGATCCCCATGTTTGTAATACATAAACTTATTGACTTTTATGCCTCATTCTTCTGCCAGGTTTTATTTCTTACAACTGATCCGTGAACTGTTTTTAAGTACTTTTATGGACTTAAGACAATCCCAGCAAACTAAATATGCCTGCGATAATTGTATTTTCTTAATGAAATATGATTGTATAATTAACTTTTAAAGACAAAAACCTCATACTTACCTCAACTTCACTGCTTGAAGACCAATACATACTATCCAGTATTTTAATAATTTGGTTTTCTGCATATTTTTGTAAAAAAAAAAATAAATTCTTTTCTTGAAATATGAGCACCAGAACTGGATATAATATCCTAGCAGCAGTCCTACAGTGAGCAGATAGAGTGGTATTACAATATCTCATAGTATTTGTCTACTCATCCAGAGTTGTCATAACCTTAACACTCCAGCAGATGCATTTATCAGAGCTGATTGATTACTACATTGTGTTAGGTGATGTTCCGTTTATTCTTTGTTCCTTGATGTATAAGGCCTTCTTTTATCTGAGTTGAATAAAAGTAGTTTGCTTGCAGTCTGATTAAACAGTTGATGCAGTTTGTTCTATACCACATCTCGATCTCAGTATCAAGTACAAACTTTATAATTTTTCCCTAGTAAAAAATGTTTCACTATTAAGTCAGAAATTGATTCTTATGGGAGTAATTAGAAAAATATTAGTTCGGTTAATTTAAAATTATATTTGGGGACCTATTGTTTAATGTATGATCAATGGAATTTCTGCCATTTTAGTTTCTTAAAAAGAGTCTGTGCTGTGTGATAGAAACTTAGATGTCTTACAGAAGTATAAGTGCTGTAATAACTATTATCTTTATAGGCCAAACTTGTAATACCATAGTAAAAATTTAGTTTGATAGGAAGTGGAACTTAGTTGAATGGCAGTAGTTTTGTTGCCTTCCTTTAATTCTTTAATGCTTAGGTCCTCTTCTTGCAAGTTCTTCTTGCCTGGAACTGATGTCGAGCTGATGACCTGTTAGCAAAGTAATTTTATTTATCCTTTCCAAACATTAAAATAAGCTGTCTTCTGAAGTGCTCTATGTTTCAGGAATCTGCAGTGATAAATCAGAGATCTCCTTGAAAATACCTACTAAGATAAAAGTTATTCAAATACGTCTTTCTCAACGTGTGTAACTTAGTAGCACCTCAGTAATATTTATCCTGGGACTAGGAGGCGCAGCACCGTCCGGGGCCCGGGGCTCCATCCCGAGCTCTCCCCGCTTGCTGCCGGGGCCGGAGGAGCCGCGGACCGCCCGGAGCTGGCCAAGGTGCTGAGCCGAGCCGGGCTGAGCGCGGTTCTGAGAGCCCCGGGCAGCACGCAAGGAGTTAATTGCGTCATTGCAAAAAGAAGGCTGCCACTGACAGTAGCATCTCGTCTTCTCATATCACTATATCCTGAGACTTACACAGAAAATCTTTATGCCTTCGCTACTTATACCAGAAAAAAACTCTACTGTGAAAGTTTTCCCAGAGCTGCAGCTCCTGGCTTTTTAACAGCCCCAGTCATGCTAAACTCATCATCAGGAACAGATTCTTTGCCATCCAAATTACACCAAATATATCTATACTCTTCTTGAGTAAGAGATAAAAACTTTTTCCAGTGCACTTCTATTAGAAATCACTGTGCATCACAGTGAACTTTCAGGCAAGTGTATAAAAGGCAAAAACATTATTCTACCTGTGGCTTAATAATTTTCACAAATCACCCATTTTGTCATCTAAGCTCTGACCTCAAGAGAACTCTATAAAACAGCCTCCAAAGATGAACCTGGAAAATAACACATCTATAAACAACTTCCAGCTTATTGCAGATATTATTTTCATTTTTTCCTCCATGTCACACAAATTCCTGTGTCCTGTTCTCTTGCCTGCACCACTTGTTTCTTTATTATATACTTGAAAGGTGATTAGTGATAGGGCTATTTTTAATTATTATTTTACATGCCCCCCCCCCCTTTAGTAATTCAGTTTTAAAAGTATCAGACCCCATTTAAAAAAATGATAGGGCATATTCATTTGGATTTACATCATTGCCAAATTTGCTGCCATTTTATGAAAGTAGTTGTGGTTAAAGATATTGATACAAAGTTTTGTATTTCCATAAAAATACAATAGTATATATATAATGTACATGGAATATATATGCAAATAATGTAAACAAATATATATATAATGTAAAATCACATATATGTGTGATATAGATATATGTATATTAAAAAGTATGTTGTATAATATTCTTTATTACAAAGTGTGTTAATATAGCAGTATTATAAAGAATACTACATTTCTGATTCCTGCATTAATTTTTGCTTTGATGCAGATATACCTGGCAGTCTTGATCAGAGCAGAAGCTCTTTGATGGCCACCTCAGCAATAAGAAGGAAGTAGTAGCAAAACCTGTGACAAAAGCAAGAAGTTGTTTGAACATCTGGCATTTTCCTCCTTCTCCCCCTTTCCCATCAAATTCCTTTTCCTCGGGCCTTTGCTAGTGAGAGATTTGAATGCCTTTCTGCTGTGAGGACCCTGTGGCTCTCAGAGTAAGAGCCTGCATGTCTTGACACGGCTGTTATTCCGTGTAATGCAAAGCAGTGCTGGTTAGGGCAAAGAATAGGAACAGATAAGTAATGGAACTTGAAGGAGGCAACTGTAGATGTACTAAAGGCAAAACCAGAGGATTAGTTTATTTATTTAGGCTTCATGTTTGTGAATTGAATGCTATAGTCTAAACATGGTGACAGGAAATAATTCCCATGAATTGTGTTTTTTTTTTAATCCATGGCATGTTTTGATAAGTTTGCTTCATTTCTTATGCATGACCATATGCATAGAAATTTTTCTTTCACACACACACGCAAAAAGTAATCTCTAGCTAGTTGATTGAAGTACTTTAGTATTTTGAGACTAGCACTGTTGCTCTATCTATGGATGCTTTTTTCTCTTAAAAGTAATGGATAAGCCTCTCACATACTGTTTTTGATTTTTCAGCTTTAAAATTATTACTGAACAATTGTTAGTGGCTATTGAACTCTTATTTACTGGCTGCCAGACTGAAGCAAGGCTACTGGATGGAAGCAAAGTAAAAACACCTTTTACAATTCAATACTACAGCTGTCAGTACTTCCCTAAAAATTCTGAAAATGCACCTAAGACTTGAATCTCTTCTCTTGTTCCCATCGTCAGCTACCAGCTCAACAAACTTTAGAAAGTCAGATTGACCTTTTGTCAGCCTTGACAACTGATAGTGACCAACAGCTGGATTAAAAAGCATCTTTTTACCCTGTTTTTTTCTGTACAGTGTAGGGTCTTGTATGTTTTTAAATATTTAATAATGTGGTAAAACCTAGTCCTTTTGGAGGAGGAAGTTCTCTGTCACTAAAAGTGTGTGATCACTTCTCTAGCCAACAATGTAGAAATCTTTGTGTCTTTCTTTCTTGTATGCAAATAGTGCCATATCAAAAATAGGTGTGTATGTGCTGAATGTAATTAGGAAAATAAAGCATCTTAATCCAGAATAAAGAAAGTCTCCATGGTATTAATTTCATTGCTGTTTGCAAAGTGGGTTGATGCACCTTTATTAGACCTAGAATTCCAGCTTATAATGTTAGTGATTGGTATTAGTTTTTAACGAGCATGTGAAAATTTGCATTTGAGTGAGAGGTGCTGAAGGGAATAGAAAATATAGGAAGAATATTATATGTGGAGACACTGAGACTAGACACTAAACCCAGCATGAAGTGGAAGGGACAGTGTGCTGATAATAGAAGTTGAAACAATAGAACAAATTGTGCTTGAAGATTGTGAGTGGTTCTTGCATACAAGGATTTATAATTTTTTTTTTCAAAATAACAATGTCGCGTAAGTACCAGAAGGGTTTATTTGAGTTGAATTGGTTTGCTTTATCATGTCATTCCCACTGTGTTAGTTAGTCACCAGTTTTAGGGTTGTAGCTTCTTTTAAGTAACTTGCCAAAGATTATGCAGAAAATTTTTGTTCAAGTTGCAGCCCATCAGTCCAGATAACTTGAATTTATGTTACAGGGAGCAGAATTTAGTTGTCTTCTCTCTATCTTTCCAAACAAGATCAACTGAAGATTAAAGATCTGTATTCAACAGTAGTCATAAGTGTATACCTAAGGAAAAGTACAAAACCAGAGATAATATAAATTATAATTTCCTCTAGTACTTTTTCATTTTCTAGTAAGGAACTTCCTGAGATGAATATGCTTAATATGTATTTTCAGTAACCCACAGCAGTTTTCTTTCTTTGTGTAGTTAATCAGCGTCCACTTGAACCATTGTAAATTTTACTATTCACAGTATCCCATTGGCAAGAAGTTGCACATGTTAGTTTGCTCTGAGTTTGGCTCCTGCTGACCTATTTTGATATTTTTTTGGTTCCCTTATTGAATGACATCATGAATAGTTGATTCCTATCCAGCCTCTCCATGTCCCTAATGATTTTGTAGACCTCTGTCAAATACACCTCTCTACTTCCCATCATCTCTTAAAAAAGATTTTAAGTCATTACTTCATGTGGAAATTAGTCTATATCTTTGATTATCTTGTTCCATTTTGTGAATTTTTTTTTTTTTTTGGTAAGGAAGGACTAGAATTGCATACAATACTTAGGGTATTAGTGAACCATGGATATATACATGATCTTCATGTTGCCATCTGCTTTTTCTAAATTTTTAACATTTGATTTTTTTTTTTTTTTTGGCTGCTATTTAGCACTGAATTGCTGTCTTTTGTAATGGTATATCAGAACACCAAGTTCTTATTCTTAATTGCTAATAGCTTAGTTTAATGAGAAGTTAGGGTTATTTTTCTGATATACATAATTTTACATGTACCTACACAGAACCTCACCTGCCATTTTATCTCCTGGTTATACAGTACCATGAAGTCACCCAGCAGTTCCTCACAGTCATCCCTCATAGAATTGCAGAATGGTTTGTGTTGGAAGAGATTTCAGAGTTGGCAGGGACACCTTCCACTGGACCAGGTTGCTCAGGGCCCCATCCAATCTGGTTTCTTTTGAAGGAGCACTGTGTTTAGGTACCCAAGGAATCTATTCCAAATTTGAAAGCAGAGCTGTTCATGATCCAGATGGAAGGTCGTGAGTCAGGTTTTCTATATGTGAACAGTTTGTGCAAAAATATTTTTATTTAATGGAACCTGAGTTAAAGATACAAATATTGATCTTACTAAATGATAGCTCATCAGCCTAAAAAGGATAGCTCTGTGTGCTGTAGTGTGTATTTACAGATGATCTAGATAAGATGCAAATACTGAAATTATATATTCTGGTGATACAAGGGTATTAAAATTAGTAAAGATGAAGATAGGAAGAACTGGAGAAAGACCTTGCTACTCTGAGATAATGATGAATGAAAATTATCATAAAAGCAATTCATGTAGGGATAAATAATTTTAAAATTTACGGCAATTAACTTCTCTTGAATGGGGTCTTGCACATGCTCTGAAAATAGCAGGGTAGTGCCCAGTAACAATGCTAGTCTCCACATCTCAGAGGGGGCATAGAACTGGAAAAAGCACACAAATGGTGATCAAAATCAGTGAAAGACTAAGTAGTTGGAAGAGGTAAGTAAGCAGGCATATGGTAGCAGTGTATTCCCTGTGTAGGACTGAGAGGTGAACAGGGAGCAACTGTACACTGCCTTCCTGTACAAGGATTAAAGAACTTCCAGGGTAACTGACAGAAAACAAATTGAAATCAAGGATGCTTCTTCCCACAAAATGAAGTCAAGTTACAATTGCTTGCAGTAGAGTGTCATGGGTGGTAAAAGTTTTCATGGGTTCAGAAAAGCTCTAATGAACTTGGAGATGAAAAGTCTTAAATACCATCTTTGGCTCTGTGTTTTGTGTCCCAACTTACTATATCCTCAGAAAATATTCTGATTATATGCTTTCTGTGTCCTTGTATTCTTCCCTAGACATCAGCTGCTGGCAGTAGTCAGAGACAGGAGAATGGACTAGGTGCATCTTTGGCCTAATGCACCCTGTCTCTGCTTGTGATTAGCTGCCCGCGCTATCTGCTTTTCTACTGTGTAACCTAATTTTATTCTGTTGCAAATTAAATTGATATTTTTGGATTTGTACCAACTTCAAATGCCTTTGCCAAAGTTCCATTTCGTTTTTTTAATACCTGTCTTCCATTTCAAACCTTGAAGGACTTCTGATTAGCTCAAGTTTCAGTCACTGTTTCTTGAAGCCAGCTTCAACTACAGCTACAAAGCAAGTGCATACTCTAACCAAGCCATATTGTTGACTTGAGTCCCTCTACCATTTCCAGCACCAATATTTTTTTAGGGACAGGCCGGTCAGTCAGCGTTAGATGAGCTACCCATATCCTTTGTTGTTGTGTAGTGCACTTCTAGATTCAATAGTGCCAGAGCCCATGTGATCATTGTGGAATACCCTGTGAACAAGAAACACTCATTGGCGCTGTAGAGAGCTCTTCTCTACAACCATGCCAAACTGAAAGTAAAGTGATAACTTGTGCCACTCTGCTAGCAATACCTCCTTTATTTAGCTGCCTCAGTGCCACCTTCCTTCAGCATAGCCAAGCACCAAGCCATTTCCCACCTCTCATGTCATTTGGCAGTTCATAATGACCCACTTCATGTGGCTTTGCCCTACCTATTGATGCTAGGGATGCTGACATCCATGCTGAGTTGATCTTGGCATGAGGGTTAGCACAGGGTCTCTGTGGTTTTTTGTCTTGTCTTTGTGCTTGACTTCTCTGGTAGTTTTGATTTGCTGCTGGAAAGTACAATTGTTCTTGAACATATTGAGTTGTCTCCTGAATAAACTATAATGTGGTGGTGTGTCTTTCCTCCTTAACTCTTTCAGGGATTGCTGCATTGTGTGATAGGATGGCCAATCTCCTCACTGAGGAGGCTGAAACCTGTCAGAGTTTGGTAGGTGTCCTGCACTATGCAGACTCCCTCAAATCCCATCCTCCTGTTAGCTAGGCTCTTTTGGAGGCATCTTGCTTGGTGTAGCAGTTACTGACCTCATTTTACACATTGGCAAAAAGGAGAGCTACTGTATTTAAGATGTATTTAAAGTATTTAAGAAGATGGAATACCTGTGTATGCACAGCCGATGCTCTCACTTTATCCCAATACTGCAGCAGATTTGTAATTATATGGCCTAAAGATAAAGATGCTAAGAGGTTAGACATTACAGGTTGAAAAAAGATTATTTCTCTCTTTTTTCGTATTCTGGTTGTTAAACTGTCAGGCCTCATTCACCATGTTCTTGTCATGTGCTTTATCAACTGACATATCAAGGGAATTCTCAGGTCTTGTTAGTGAGGTACAGGTTGCTTCAAGGATGGTGCTTTAGCCTGGGCGTGACACAGCGAGTGCAGTTGTGTGGCTGCCAGCTGGGCTGCTTCTCTGCTGCTGGCAGCCTTGTTGATCATCTGACAGCGCAGACAGCATTTTGCTGTTCACATGCCATCTATCTGAATGTCTCATCAAAGTTTCTCTGCTAGTTTTTTTGTATTTTCAAAAAAGCTAAGTGTTATGCCCGTTTATATTTAGAATAAGCCCTGAACTTTGCTTGTTTGGATGAAGCATTTAGCCGTTGATTGTGTATGTGCCCTCACATCATTTTTGCACAGTCCTTAGTAGCAGCTCTTCCCCTCTATAAATTGCTGTGTATCTATTGCCAAAATGTTCATAGACTTTGGAATAAGGTTTTCAGAGCAGTGTCTCGTTTGCCTTCTTGTCTTCTGTAGTTGTGTGCTGTAGGCATGAGTTGGGTGTTTATGTTTTTCCTTGCTGAGAAAACGGATTTATGAAAAAATAGAAATAGTATTAGTGGAAAGGGCAATAGTTCAGATCATCCTAAAGGATCAAGTTATGTTATACCTTTGTATGTAGTTAGTGATTTTGATGGTAAGCTATTAATATTCTTGAATTTATCCTAAGAAGATGACTGACTATTCCAACACTTCAGAAAACTGGAAATAAAGATTTTATTTTTGCTGATAAATCCAGACTGTAAGTAAATTGGTATTATAATACTGTGCCACTGTTTAAAATACCTTAATTCTTTGACTTCAAGCTGTCTTTCTTCAAAACCACACTTCACTATCACTTTTTTACAATGAAAATTCTACAAGGATCTTGAAAAATAATTATTGTAACGCTGTATAATTTAGGTTGTTGCCAAACTGAGTTTTCATTTGCATGTTTATTTGAAAAAGACTTTTGACAGGTAGAAAAATTCTTATAGTAAAAATCCCTGCTTATAGTTCCACTTAGGTTTGTTGTAAATACCACAATGTTTATAGTGAGTCTAAGACACAGAAATACAGCTTTTTTTTTGTTTGTTTGTTTTTCACAAATGACACTATTAGGGTTTTAAAATGAATGTTGGAATAATTAATACCATTTCATGAGCCTCTTTTTGATTTGGAACTCACTCTAAGTTGTGGGAAAAAATTGAGAATAATACAATGTTATCTGGAATGAAGTTAACCTCTCCAAAGGGTTAGGCTTCCACATTAGGATTAAAGGCTCTGCATCTGAGGTTGAATTTGAGTTGAAAGCACCACAGTAGCCTAGCCTTTCCCTGTCTCTCACAGCTAACTTCCATTCTTTCACTTTTTGTGACATAAGTCTTTGTGCAATTGTGTGACAGATCAAATTAGGACATTAAGTCACGGATCTGAAAAATACCATGGATTAAATAGGGTTTTTCGTTTATGGCTAATTCTGATTTTCCCTGAGCAAAATTTTCTGATTTTCTGTGGGTAATAAATTGGATTCTGTGTTTCTGATAGGAGCCATAAACATCTAGTTATTCCCTGTCATGCACATAAAGATGTTTTCCTTTCTTTATGGCAAGGTATTGAGTACCCTTTATCTCGCTTGGTCTGATCAAGAAACATATTGAAGTTTACTTCAGTGCAAATGCTTTCAAATTCAATTTAATTTTAAAGTTGTTAATTCTACTTTGGACTTGAAGAGGGGTTTGTGTGCCTCAAACTTGTAGGGATTTGCCGCATATATTAGTGTGTTTAGTGAAAGAAAATACAATCCTCTGATAAACTTGCCTTACTTGGGTTTTTGCAACATTTGGTAGTGAATTCTTTTGCAAACCACAAAATAGTGTGGTAGCTTGAAATATGTCTTTTTAAAATAAGACTTGAAACTAAACGTTATATTTTTAACTCTTCCTTCAAACCATGAAAATATTGCCACTTTTGTAATAACAACATAGCTGTAAGTGCAGAAGTTGCCAGAAGGAAATGTAGACTCTTTGGCAATAGCATACAAGACAGCTGGGAGCTTTTCACACCTGGATTCTCTAAGTGGTGATGAGTATTTTGACACCCAAGAGCTTGAGAAAGGAAAACCTAAAATGGTATTGGTAATGTGTTGAGTTTTTAAAAAGATTTTCTTCACAACCAGTAAAGTTGGAAATTTAAGTCAAGGTCTTAAATTTTTTTTCTTATTGGTGTGATGAATGATGATTTTCAAAGCCCCGGATTTTAATAATGTATTTAGAAAATATTCAGGTTTATTTATAAGATAGCTTTCTAGTTTGGATGTTCAAATAAACACACTTAATACATTTCTGGCCTTGGAATTTACAATTTCAACATTCTCTTAGCATTTCTAAGACAGTGGACTTTATCATAAATGTGATGGAATTAAGACCTTTGAACTTTTCTTGCCCTGATTTTCTTGTTATACTGAACTGTTAAAATTTTGTTTGTTCCTTAAGTTCTTCTGCTCAAAAGTAGAAAGTACTGAAGTGGAAACCATCTTAGGTAGATTCCAGTTAATTTATTAGTTTCTTAGGTGAACTGAAGGCAGGCAGATAGAGCTCCTAATAAGCATGGAGAGCTCCTAATAGTAAAAGGCTGATATTATTCCGTAGTGGAAGCAAGAGGACATGTATTCCTTTGTATGGAACAGACTTAACCTTCTGTGCTTAACTTGCTTTGTCCTGAAACTTACAGGACCTCCATTCAGCCAAAGTTGTCTGTGCTGCATTCTCAACCTTAGATATGAATTTAAACATTTGTCATGGCTGGGAAAGAGAGATTGGCTTGAGTTTAGGGCTATCTCTAAAGAAGCGATATACACGCATGCAAATTACATGAAAAGGTTGTCTTTGCTTGCTGAGCTAGAATCAGCTATTACAAAATTGACTTTTTTTTTTTTCTGCAAGTTTTGCACTATTGCTTTCTAATAACTTATAATCTATTATTGTCCTTGTTTGGGATAAATTAAAGAAGTCTTTTGTGGGGCTGACATGTAGTTAAAATCAGTTAAGTGGACAGAAGAGTTTTAAGTAACGGATGCTGTTTGTACAGTATTCTGGATATTAGTACTAATGCTCCTTTACCTGTTCTTATGTTATACTATGATCAGTTCTCAGGCTTATGTTATGGAACAGTCTATCCTCATTGTGTTGTCCTAGTTACTCCATGACCTGTCATCTGGAAATAAATTTGACACAGGGCTAATTGCTTTAAATTGTAGTAATGCTGTTATCTTCAGAAGTTCTTCTGAAGTGATAAAATGATCTGATGAGTTAATGAATACAGAATTTTATGAGACATATTGCAATTAAAATGGCTGTTACTTTTTTAGGAGAATTATAAAGGAGTGCTCATTGTGCAGAAAATAACTGTACTGCTACCTATAAAACTGCACTGCTCAAGGTTTCATCTGCTGAATGAGTAAGGGAAAGCTTGCACCTTAGCTGTATACCATTAATTATTCATCTGCTTCAGTGGAAAACAACTTACTGGAGCTTTCTTAAATTGTTTAACAATATTGTAGGCTGTTCAAGAGCTGTGCTGAAAACAAAGTGTTTCAGTTATACAAACGGAACTGTATGTACTTTTATGAGCCATTAATTCATCTGATATTTGGAATGGGTCAATCTCAGTTTAAATCATTCCAAATTCAGAGAAATTTCAGTTTCAGTCTTGGCCTGAGCACCACCTCCAAAGAATGCATATTTATGTCTGTCCAAAAGTCCTTTGAATGTAGTCCTCTGTAATAATGTCCTTTTTTTTCCACATAAATTTGGAGAAGGTGATCATAGCCTAGATTGCACTTACGAGAATATGTGTCATCTGTTTTTAGGTAAGGAACATAAAGATATTTATCCACTGCAGTAGATCAATAACTAACAGATTTTCAGTTATACAGTGTTAAGGTCAGTAGAGAACACATCAGAGCAAGGAAACTCAGTCTAGATCAGATTGTGAATAACAAATGGTTTATAGAAACCGTGTGCTTGCAACAGTGCCTGAGTGTAAGCATGGAGATGTATAAGCATCTGATAAAGTTGATTTAGCAAAAGTATAAGGCAGTTTCAGGCTTAAATTAGAGAAATAAGACTGCTATTGCAAATAAATAAAAAAAGCCATCTTTTCTCAATACTAGGTGTTGGAAAGGTAGAATGTAACTCAGCATGAATGTCTAACTCAGTGTTGCTGACCATACTACAAGAATAATGTGGAGCAAGGAGAGGATTTTCAAAGGAGAACCATATAAAAGGCCTATAGGATAGGAAGAAAGACTTAAAGCTTAATTTATTCATTTAGAGGAGGTTAAAAAAATGTGTTTGGTTGTCTAAATGAGGTGAAATTACTGGGAATGGAATTCTGTTACCAAAACTGTAACCAAGTCCAATGATAAAATCCCTAAAATTAGACATATTCAACCTTGAGGCAAAGCAAGTTATGCTTATTATGAGGGAAGGAACATAGTGGAACATGTTACCAGTGAAGTTAAGGGACTATTAATTATTTGGACTATTACAGTAAATCAGTGTGTGCTAATTCACTGAAGGGGGTAAAGTTATGTGGCCTGATCAGTCAAAAGTTTGGGCAAATTTCAAGCTTTCTGGCCTTCAAATTGATCACTGAATCCACCTGCTGCTTTATTGGGGGTCTTGAAGAAAACAGGATTTTTCAAATTGACTTCAACATGTTTGTAAAACATTCATTTTTTCAAGTAGAATAATGCATGCCTTTGATTATTAAGCTTTAGGAGGAGTTTAGTACCTTGTCTTCCAAGGCTCAGGAAGCAACTTTTGCTTCCTGTTCTTGTCAATTTAATGGGTCCTGGTGTTTTGTTGCTTTGAATACCAGTTATTGATGATATAGGATAGGTATTATTGCTTTGTAAGGATATAGGATAATATACTGAGGAATCAGTGTATTGGAATAGGATTGAGGATTTGTGTATAAATGATGATTTTGTTACTCTGGCCATGCAGATGTTACATACACTAATACTTCCGTGACAATTCTTAAGATATGGGATATTTATGTGGATATAGGTGTTATACCTTTGCATTCTGGGCCCTGTGGCTGATGCTCTCTTAAAAAGCTCCATGAATGAATTGCTCTCAGAAATGTTTGTCAGATCTGTGACTATAAATTGTAATTTGAAATGTATTAAAAAAAGAGTATCAAGTCAGGAATCAAATCAAGGCTGATAGCAGTATTAACAAAAAACTCTAAAATGACTGTGAACAGGAGTGAAAAATTTGTTTACTTACTCTGATGTAACTGGCAGGTGGTGGAAAGAGAAGCAAACATTTGAGTAAATGGAAAAATGACTGTGTGCTGTAAGCATGTAATTTTGGAAATAGACCTTTTCCCCTTCATTAGTACCATTTCATTTTGTCTTTGACTTACTTAGTTCTTGACTGAGTTATAATAATTCTGTTGGAAAGGGCAGTAACTGTGGTCAGTGGTTGGTAACATTAAGGGTGTTCGCGTAAATGGCCATAGTTCTTTTTGGATTTTTGACCTTATCTGCAGGGGAGGATTTACTAGCACTGGTAGAATTTAAATTGGTTTAGTTTAACTTGATTAAATTGCGGGATGGATGCTGTTACTCAGAATACACAATCTTAATTTGCTTTCCCTTCTTTTGTTTGAGTTAAACCAATTCAGGCTACGTATCTGAATGAGCGCTCCTTTACAGGGATGTAATCCACTCTAATTTGGTATAAATTTAGATCTTCAACTAATCCAGATTAATTTTTGTTCAGAGGGGTCTGTTTTGTTTAGAGTTGGTTTAAATGTTAGAATGTACAATTGAAGCAAAGAGGCATAAATATAATATGTAAAAGAAATATGAAAGAATATTAAAAAAACCCCCACGGCTACTGTCATGTCAAACAAATGTCTGTCTTAAAAGCCAAGTTGTTTAAGCAGCAGAGTGTTTTTTAAAAAAACATAATTTAGGCCCAGTAGTAAACTTGGCATTTAGCCACAGGAAAAGCCATACTGCTAATTTAAATCAGAATGGTTTTACCAATTTTGCATATCAGTTGTGTGTTGATTCAGGAAGAAAACAATTGTTCACTTGCAGTTTATGCTATTTTGAAAGTGATAGAAATAAATCCAAAGCAAATACCCTTTTTGAAGAGTATTGTCTTTGGATAAGAGAGTTTATAGAAAGAGTTAAATTTGTTTAATTATATCAGTGTAACAAAAAAGCGCAATTCTAGAAAAACTTCAAACAATTGAATAAGCTTTTAATTGGTGGTAGAAGTTGCTGATGGGAACCATCATGGATATATTAGTCTCAAAAATACAAATTTTTATAATGCTATATAAAATTCAATTTAGCAATGATTGCTGAAACCAGAAAATTATAAAAAATAAACTGTCAAGATTACTGAAGAAAAGTTCTTTTCCTTTAGCTATTTATAGCCTGGCATAAATCAACAAAATTGTGCTTAAATGTATTTAATCATAAGTAATCTTAGGTATGTAAAACACATTGTAAAATGTGGAGTGATCTGTATGCAGTGCAATTCCTATTAAAGTATCTATTTTTGGTTAATATTATTTAAATCTTATTATATATTACTATTAATTAATTAAACAACCATTTAGTAAATAATTACATTTTAAAAGTTGTTATTAAAATTAAGTTTAAATGCAATCATGCTTTGCAGAATTTTGAAACTGCTTATAGAATATAATTGTGAAAATGTTTATATTTGTTTGTTCCATTTTGAGATTGGCATTGGAGGTTTGAGAGAGAGCAGGTAAAAAACTTCTTTCTGTACTGGAAGCTGTTTGTCTAGAATTTCAATATTGGACACTATGGGATACAAAAACCAGTTAAGGGGCTGGATGAGAAACACAACTTTTTCTGTATTTTGTGTTATTCTGTTAATCACTGAAATCCCATCTTCTGCTCTGTTTCTGCAGTGACTGGTTAAATGGAAGCCACTCCTAGGATCTGGATGGTTTCTATTGCCATAGACTTTGCATAGCAGCTCCATCACCCTCAGGAGGTTGCAATGAGCGGAGGAGGGGAGCAGCCCGATATCCTCAGTGTGGGAATATTGGTCAAAGAACGATGGAAGGTGGTGAGTATGCCTTCTTGCAATTCTTTTTCTTCTTGAAAACATGTTTTTAAAAAGAATTAGATTGTGCTTTGAAATTGATTTGAAAACTCTTGTGAGATGTATTTTGCCTAATACTTACATTAAAGCCACTTGTTTCTCTTATCCTACTTTTAAAAGAAGCTATGGGGATTTAAGGTGGGTTATTTTTTTTCCTGGTAAGTACCTAGGGAAGCTCTTAAATCCCGATTTAATACCTGTTCAGAGCGCAACTAGAAGAATCCTGTTAGTGTATTCAATCTAGTCAGGCAGTGATTATGTCACCTCCATCTTGGAGATCAGTCAGACATTGCCCTGAAGCTAGTAAGTTTGTGAGACATGTTACTGCTTTATAGGAAGATCTTTCAGGACCTTGCTGCTCTTCCTTTTATCTGTTGGATTTTGTAGCACAGATTTATTGCTGGCTGATCTATATTCATTTGACTGTGTGCCAGCATTGGCTTTACCATAAATAGCTGTGTTTCCTTTTCGTGTTCATATCCTTGATTTTCATCTTGAGGGAAATAGTATCCATTTGAAGCTATTTTTGATGGAGAAAACAGGCTGAGTTCTCGTAGTTCCTTCTCCATTCCCCTGATGACTTTATTTTTGTTGTTTAAAATTTAAAAACAAACAAACAAACAAAAAGACAGTTCAGAATAGAACGTTGGGAGTATCTCTGTTTGTTTAGTAGGCTGTGAATGGATTCTGAATCACTTGCACCATCTTTGCTTTATATTACTGCCATATTTCAAGATTTTATTTATACTGTAAGAATGAACAGAGAAGATACAGATTCATCATTCATTTCAACTTCATACAGAGAAAATAATTTCAACTCTCTTGTGTTCTGTCTTCCTTTTAAATAGGCAGGAAGCCAATAGCTTTGTGTAGGAAACCTTTATATTTCCTTTTGTGTAAATAGAAGCTAAAGAGCTATCTCTGGAATATAAGTATTTGTAAAATAGCTTCTTATATTTTATCTTAAAACTGCATTGAAGGAAAAACTGACAGCATAGTCTTGAATCAGATCAAGTAGAATAAAATACCATTAATAAATAGATACCAGCATACTAATATATCATCATCCACAAAACTACTCAGTTGTCTGATGTGTGCAAATGTAAGTCCTGTTTTCTTCAGGTTTGTTTTCTTTCTAGTGTAAGGTAGACCAATGGTGAGATAGGTGTCTTCTGGAAAATGTTGAGAGTAGGCTGTAGTTCATCTCATGTGATTGTACATTTTCTCTTACATGTTTTCCAGTTCAAGTATTGCAGGTAGAAGAGTGCCAAATACTTCCCATGGGTAACTTATGCTGAAAACAATAGTCAGATCAATTCCTTTGTTTAACTGTTGAAGCCCTATTAATAGCTCATAGCTCAGTCAGTACAACGGTATTACTAGACCAAGAGGTGGAACAGAAAAGTGCAGACTTAAAATGGCCAAATTAGTCAGAAAACCACATCTTTGAGAGATATACATTGATAACAGAATTTTTTTTTTTAAATGTATATACATATACGTAATCCTGTTAAAACCAGCTGTTTTCCCCAGTACTTAGATGACAGATCTCTTTCCTTTCTGTAAGGACTAACACTCTGCATATATTAAAAACATCTGAATGTAACCAAGGTATACTGAGTATTTCATGGGACTTGAAAGGTTACTGTTTCTCATGTTTTGTCATTATTATATCATTCAGCCTAGATTCTTGAAAGATGTAGGTTAAAGAGAATTGAGTTTAAGCCTGGGTTGGTAGGATGCACGTTACCCTGCTTCAGAGAAAGGATATTGCCTATGGAGAAGAGGAGAGTGCATTTGCTAGCAGCTAGTGTGCACTAGAAGGAAACATTTAGGTGAGTTAGTTCTGTAGACCTGCAAATGTGGTGTGCTGTCTATCCTGTTTTAAAACTGGTGGTGAATTGTCCAGAAGTGAGTAATGCAGATAATGCTACATATCTTGGACCATATTTTCCTTATCTTAAGAATTGAAGTAGCTGTTGTTTGCAGTGGTAGAAAATCCTCAGGACAGAACATGCATGATGAAATACTGAGTATAATTGTAAGAATACAGAATAAAAATTCCATGCAATGAAAAAGGCAATATGAGTATTTTATCTGTTACCGTCTTCATTATTTGTAGGGGCCTAGGGTATTTAAAAGACCATTTCTCAGTCAGATGTCTGATTGTCTGGATTAGGAGACATTAGATTTATTTTCAGAATCTAGAGATAAGTGAGCATGTTGTTGCTCTCTAGAACCCCAGAACATTTAGATGACATTCAGTACAGTGTAGTCATATAAAGTTAGCAGCTGTATGTTTTCAGGTGATATTTAGAAAAACATGTCAGTCTTAGGGTAAGTTCTTTTTGACTCCTTTTCTATTTTATCAGTTTTAAAATGTTAGCTAGGGGGGAGATAGCCATGTAAAGTATTCCATGAAATTACATTGACATTTTTGATACTGAAAACCAGACAAGTGCCTGTTGCCTGTGAGCACTTAAAGCAGAGTGAAAACACAACTAGTAATATTTGCTCTAAATGTAGTGCAAACTAACTAATGTGCCATGAGCATCCTTTTTACCTCTCCTAGCACAGATGAAACTTTCAGTGCTGCAAGTTTCTTTAGTGTGTTCATTAATAAGAATGTTATTGGTGATCCATTCAAATGTGAGTAAAACATTTGAAATGTATATTCAAAGATAATCTTAGCCATTTCTTATAATTTATTGATGTAGCTGTTTTGTCTAAGTTACTTCATATAATCGACAAATTATTGACAAGAGAATCGCGTCTTATCAATGTCACCTGGGGAGTCTTTCTGCTGTGCCTTTTGCAACCAGACTTGTCTGTCTCGCATTGGCCTTTTCAGCCATCAGCGTGCTTGTAGCAAGCATGGGGAGAGCCCTTCCCAAATCTTTGTTCACAAAGCCTAGCCATGATGATGACTTCATATAATACAAAATGCTGTCTCTTTTCAGGAGTCCAAGAACTGGCATAACTTTAGTATTCAGTGTGTGCATTTCTGAAAACTGAAAAAGATGGCATATTTTAAAAATGTCACAGTGCACTTGTATTTGAAGGTCTCTGGGTAGTATGTGACTATTTGAGGAAAGACTTTATTCAGCATGCTGACAGCTCAGATTCATGCTGGGAATACTAGTGCACTCTTCTATTGTATTACATACAGGAAGTTTAGTGCAGATAGAGATCAGACGTGTTCTCTTCCAAACTGTGGTTAGCCATACCTTTGTAGATTATTCAGTAGCTCTTTTATACTGTACTGAAGGATATGATTATGTTACTTTAAAATCTATTTGTAGTACAACAGTGTTTGCAGTATGACAGGCAGTACAAAGAAGAATTGATGTTTTGTTTCTTTTCTTCTCCTCTCTTTAAAATATATTTTCGTTCTTTCTTCCCCCTCCCCCCCAATATAGTTGAGGAAAATAGGAGGTGGAGGATTTGGAGAAATTTACGATGCACTGGACTTGCTTACTCGGGAAAATGTTGCACTGAAGGTCGAATCAGCTCAGCAGCCAAAGCAAGTACTGAAAATGGAAGTAGCTGTGTTGAAAAAGCTGCAAGGTAAGGCTGTACCTTGGATATGCCAGAAGTAGAATGTCAGTGTATCTTCTTTTAAAAATAATTATAATCTCTTATGTAGTCATAGTTTGAGCAAATACTTCTCATATTGTGCAGGTTACTGCTAAATGGTTATAACAAGTGGAAGAGAAGCTCTTCCAAGATTCTGAAAGTCTTGCTACAATTAACTTTTTCTTTGATTTGGGATGATATGAAAATAAAATTAAGAATTCTAGTGTCGAAGTGGGAAACATATTTTAAAAAAACTAAACATGAACAGATATAATCTCCAACTTGAAAGTACTGTAACTTGTAGGAAAAAAATACTGACATGTAAAATCCTGAAATACTTTTAGAGATCAGTTCCTTGAATCAGAATTTGAATAGTCACTTTTTTTATACCTTTAAATACTTCAATGTCTGAAGCTGTCAATACAGAGGAATATGCAACGGCTTCTCTTCCTTGCTTTTCACAACACAAGATTGTTGAAAGAAAGCTTAAAGGGAGACTTTTGCTTTAAAGTCTTTTGTTTTTAATCTGGGAGATTTTGAATAATACATGTGTTCCTGTCAGCAGCCCAATTTTCCCAAACTCTTGGTTTGAATAAAACAAAATCTGGATGACATACGGTGCTGCCTAATGTGCTGTAAAGGTCACGCTGCAGCAGAAATTGACAGCCTCTATAGATTTAAGAGGCAAGTGTGTCACATGTTATAATGTTAACAAACTTGCTCTTACATTTGTCTGTTTGAAGAATTTCACAAAAAACATCTAGTATTATATAGCTGAGCAAGGAGATTCAAGGACTGCATTTTAGTTTAGTTTGAATTTTAGAGTTTCTTGTCCAGAGATGAACAGTAGATTTCAGTATGGCCAATTATAAGTTTACAAAACATCTGTCAGCGTTCTTGAAAGAAATTATCTTAAAGATAGTGAGGTTTGAATAACCAATACTCTGTAACTCCAAAGTTTTTAAATGCTCTGAATTAATTTTTCTTTTTTCTTTTTTTCCCTGCACACATGAGCTTGATTCTGTTTTTACAAATAGCTGAAGCAATGAGGAAAATAGTAGGTCTGAAAGAAAATATTGGACTTTGGTAGCACTGCAATACCAATGTATTTATAAAAATATGACCTTATATCTGACTGCATAACCGGAGTGCATGAGAACTTTCTACTCTAAAGAATAGTCAATTTTGAGTTAAGATTTTAGAAAAATGATGTTTTCTTAGTAAAAGTGTTTTTACCTTTTGAAAAAAAATATTTGCTGAAATAATAAAATATTGAGATGTGAATAAATGCTGTAAGGCCTTTCAGAAGTTATACTCCCAAAGGAAGACTTTTGCATATATTGAAATTTGGCACAGATAGAGAACTTTATTTTGATATGGACCTAGTTTTATCCATACTTAAAGGATTTTTAATAAAAATAAGATTACGGTAGAAACCATTTTATGTTTTACATAAAATCTTTGCTCCTAGGAGCCATTTCCACTAATTTCTTTACCTTCCCAAATTTTCAGTATGGAAAAGCTAAAAATTAGAAACTTATATAAATAAAATAGAGAAAATCATGAAAAATGGATGAAGATTATTTTTTTCTTAAATGCTTCGTTTACCATATAGAAATTTGTCTTATTTTTGACATTTTTTTTTTAATACAGATTCAGAACAGGTGAAAGTGTAAACAGTTCTTTTAGGATATTTTGTAACAACCTTCTAATAGAATAACTCCGCTGAGAACAACTTTTATCTTGTTCTTCTCTCTCTTTTTGGAGAAGTGTGTGTATGTAGTAATGTATGTATATAGTTATTATCCTTTTCTCAAAGGGCTTATGTTCTCTTACTTTCAAGGTGTTCTAGTTACTTTGGACCTAGAGGAAGGAATATAATCATTATGAAAATCCTTTTTCTTGCAAATGGTTGGAAAGTTTGGTCTAGTCATTGTATACAATAAGAGATATGAGCTGACAGAGTCATTCTGAATCCTCCTGATGCGTGGATCTGATTTAAAAAAAACTATACAGTTTCTGGGAAAGTTACGAAAAACCGGGCTTTTAGGAAAAAAATTAAATAAAGAGGTGTAATATATCTCAATCAAGCAGAACAGCTTCCAGTCTTTACTAGAACTAGGCACATTCTTAGGGTTATAAACATGCTTTTGAGTGTGTCTGTATTAGAATTTCAAACGAGAACAACTGTTGGCAGAAGTGCAGGGATGTACTATTTTTTATCATTTTTTAATTTCAGAAATTTTGAAAAGTAAAATAGTGTGGTCATTCATTAGGTGGGTAAAATGAGTAATAACTTTGTGAGTATACAGTACAGTGAATAGTGAAAAACTTCAAAGAAGCTCTTTTAAGACTGACGTAGCAAAACATGCTTAAATATGTGAGTAGTTGTATGACTTCTCTCTTAATTAGGAAGGAGGGGTATGTTCGCTGATGTGGCCATTTATTACAGCTTAGTCATCAATTACATCTTAATTTTTTTTTCCCTCCTTCTGTCATGTAATTAATATTGCAGAATACTGTTTAACTCTTTAAGCTCCCTGGTTTTCCTTTTTTTTTTTTTTAAGAAAAAGAACTCAGCTGCAACAGATGGTTGTTTTGTTTAACCATGTTGTTAGCCATCTGTTCCCACAGTCAGATGGGAGGAGACAGATTTATCACATCTCACTCAGTGAGAGTGAGACTCACTCAGTTGGTTTCTGTCTCACACAACCTTACAGGCTTCTCTCTCACTCATTTACAGCTCCCCAGCATAGTTTAGTGATGGGCTGCTCCTGGTGTAGACTCTACAGCTCACTGCAGTGATACACTGCAGCAGCCTGGGGAACGGTGTGTAGGCTTCCTACCCTCCCTAGGAGGTTTTACAAGGGCATAGTTGTTTGCTGCAGCCTGTTACCATCATCTTCTCCCCCTGCACCCTGGCTGTGTAGCTCACAGATGTGAGAAAATATGTTTTCTTGCAGAGGGAAAAGGAGTATGTGTAAGGCTCAAGTAGGTGTCTGTAGGCCCACTGGAGTGGTGGAGGATCGTTATATTTGAATAAGGTGTACAGGCCCCACTTCTCTTTCCTCAGGTTTTTATAGAAGTTATTTTCCAGAGAATTTACCACACAAACTGAATAGGTGCTCCAGTTGAAGTGGGATTTCTCTGACCAAACCACATTTTGGACATTTTCTGAATTTGACAGTTAAAATATGACTAATATGCATTTCTCTGAAGATGTTCCTTCAGCATACCCACAGTGGATGTAAAATGAATCATAAATATTTGAGATAAGACTTCATTAACTGGAAACTGCAGCAATGAATATACAGAATTTCATCTTGACAAATTTGCTGCTAAGTCCTTTTCTTCATAAAATTATACTGTCTGTAATACCTATCTGTCTTACTTAAATGAATGGGTGGAAGGAAAAAGTGGAGGAAAAGCAGTGATACTTAATAGCTTAGTACTTATGTATTTGCAGAAATTGTAGAGATTTCTTTTAAAATAATTTTTTTTAATGAAACCCATAACATTTTCTTTGTTTAAATGGGCCTACCTTATCTAATTGTATGTGTCAGGAAGCTTCCTGAGGAAGCAATAAACAGACAACCACTCTTCTGTCAAGTGAAGTGAGAATATTCAGAAGCTATAGCATCAAGTAGGATTTTGATGGAGCTATGAGTGCAGTGAGTGCAGCAGTAGCAGAAAGTCCCCACAGATCTGTAGCTAGCCACAAGGGTCATTTGAAGAAAGTAAATGTGTTTTTTTTTTTATTTTTTAATTGCCTTTCTCCTTTCACTTTTTTTTATTTTTTTTACCCCTTTATGACAGTCTGGTAATCCTAAGGGTAAAGAAATTCATGAAAGAAACCTTAGATGACACAAATTTGACACGTCTTTAGTAACCACTTGAGACCATCAGCTTTCTATTGGCTGTAGCTTCCACAGTGTCAGAAAGGAAGGTAAATGCCCTGAGGGACTTAAACCCTACAGTTCCCTGTTCTGTCTCAGAGTGGGGTCATAAGGGGTCCCGGCTTCTCTCCAAGTCAGTGAACACAAATATCAAAATGACAGTGAATTTGTATTCTGCTTCTGTTTCCCTACTACAGTCTGTGGCTTGGGTTTTTCTCTTTATTTACTGGGGAATCTTATGTTTGGACTTACAACTGCAGGATAGTAAGGAGATTATTTTTGACCAGTCTTCGTCTCCTCTGCAGTTTGCTCCTAGGACAGGAGGAGGCTTTAAAGGAAATTAGCTTAAACAAAACTATAATATTTTTTCTCTGTTTCAGTGTACCTGACCTGAATGTATCTTTTATAGCTAAATAAGAGATATCATATTCTAGAAAAAAGATGTTAATAAATTTGATTTGTTGAATTATAATTTCTACCTTTTTTTAGTACAAAACATAGCCCAACAAGTAACTACTACTGTTCTCTTTCATCATGGCAGCTGCAGCTTCTAGAAGAGAGGAATGGTGGCTTGGAATATGGTCTGTAACAAGCCATCAGCTTTGTAAGAAAATAACCTTCTCCAGTCCAAAATGCCTCAAGTTTTTGGCCCTTTAGGCATATTGTCATGCATGTTTTCTTACGGAAGAGTGATGGCTGTGTTAAGCTTCATATATTATGGGAGAAAGCTTTTGTTTAATTGCAGGTAGAACTAACTTTGGTTTTACTGCTGTTGAATTGTGGGGCACTTAGTTTATTGAACACCCCTAAAGAAATATAACTATCTTTTAAAGTAATTTGCTAGGTATTTAAGGGAATAAACCACAGAATTTCATTATTTTTGGCTAATTTGCTTCTTTTTTTCTCAGGAAAAGATCATGTCTGTAGATTCATCGGATGTGGGCGGAATGACAGATTTAACTATGTGGTCATGCAGTTGCAGGTCAGTGTATCAAACAGAGCTCGATGTTTGCTTGTGTGTTTTGGTTTATTAGCCAAGCATATATGAAAATACTAGGAAAACTTTAGAGGATGCCTAACTAAAAGTAATACCCCAGAGATCATGAACACATAGTAGTGAGCAAAGCTAAATTGAGCATATCCTTATATCTTTATCCTTTTATTATATCCTTTCCATTATTCTGTCAAAAAGGAGAAAACTTTCATCCTGAGAAAGACCTGAATCTAGAAAGAGTGAACTGTGATGTCTTCTGAGATAATTTACATTCCTTTTAAGTCTTCACTTGAAGATAGTCTAAAATGTATTATATTTGTCTCTGCATTTGTTGGCTTTTCTGATAAAAATGAAAAAAATACCCTTTACATGTAACAGAAAACAATTCACTTCACTGAAAGACTTGTTCCTGTAAAAAAGGGTTAAAATGGGTGATTAGCACTGAAGGTTATGGGATTATCATCCTTTATCATCTTGGTGAATATGAATACTAGTGGGCTCTAGTTCATACTGTTGGTCCTCTGTTATTTAGGCAGACCGACAGTTGTGTGATGTCACAGGCTTGCATTTCCTACATAGTATATTTTTTGTCTATTCGATATAATGTATAATTAAATTGTGTACTTTTCCTTAAAGAGCTGAGTGTAAAGAAGTCTTTGTGAGCATTTTCTCAATGCCTTTTTTTCAGGTATGACACACCTGATACAGTGTTAACTAGTGGTGTTTTTTACTAGTCTTCTCATAGAGATTAGTTTGTTCTATTTAGTAGTAGAGTGATACTAAGATTCATATTTTCAAAAACAGATTCTAAATTTAGTGTTGGAGATACTCAGGGATATATAGTCATTACATTTAGGTAAGATGTGTTATCCTTGAATCTTAAAATAGATATTGAGAGTATTCCATGGTTAACCATGAACAGCTAAAGAAGTTAGGAAAGAAGTTACACCATCTGTGAATCTTGGCTTTAGTCTTTTTTTTATGAAAACGTTTTGATTTAATCAGGGTCGGAACTTGGCAGACCTGCGTCGGAGCCAATCTCGGGGAACATTCACCATTAGTACCACTCTGCGGCTTGGGAAGCAGATTTTGGAATCTATTGAAAGTATTCATTCTGTGGGATTCCTGCACAGGGACATAAAACCAGTAAGTCTGCCCATTAAATCAAAACAGGCAAGTAAGATGTGGTCATTAGATGGCTGCATAAATAAGAATAGGTTCTATACTGGGTGCTAAAATGCAAAAATGACAGAAAATTGAAGGTTAAATCATCAGACAGGACAGATTTTTTTCTATTAATTAATATTGGAATGCAACAACAGTAACTTTGGTCCCTGTCATCGTTGTCCCCAGTTAATTTAGGCCTCCTTGCAATTTTCTGTACTTAAATCTTCCAACTCTTATCTGTAGCAGCATGTAATCAAGAGTATTTGCCATGAGATATGATATAATATGTTTGACTAATGGCAGTTAATATTGTCATATGATAAATCCAAAAGAATAGATACTAAATGTAGAGTGTATTTATAAGCCCTTCAATAGCATTTTTTTTAATTTAATATATTCTTAGCAGATAAGGAAGGACAGACTGTAAGAGAAAGCTATTTTTTTATTGTGCAATTCTAATAAAATCTGTTTTCAAAATGCCATGAGGATAGTGCCTTCCTGATAGTATCAAGCTTTTGTTCTTACTATTTTTTCTGGTTTTGACTTTATTACTGAAATTGCACCACCTCTTTTTAATATTGCTGTGTATTTAAAATGTAATTAGAACTCTGAACTGTAAAAATTTGTAAATGAGAAAAAAATAAGCAAATCTTGCACTTTCTAATGGATACACATGTCTGGTTGTATCTGACATATGTAGCTAAACTTCCTGTCAACTGAATGATGCTCACCTAAAACCTCTGATAAGTTTCTGTGCATTAAGAAATTTTCATTTTCATCAATTCTTCCTGGCAACTCTTTTTAAAACTTGTATTCTCTCTGAAACCTCCTCATTTAAGACTTCATTTAATAGGAAAAGGGCATAGAGGCAGTGAATGTCAAGTGAAATAGGTGAGAAGAACTTAGCTAGAGCTCAAGAATTTGATGATGAAAGCAATTCAAGTTTTGAATGGGAAACGTGTTCCCTTACGGCTGGCAGGATGGACTGGGGACACCTTGTTGTTGAGCTGTATCTTGGTGGAGTTTGTGGGCTCAAATAGGATGAAAATGGAGAATTTGATCAGGGGAAGGAAAAAAAAACCCAAAATTTAAAGGTTGAGACAGGATAAACAGTACCGTGAGGTAATTTATTAGATTCATGAAAGAGGTAATTTTTCTTCCCCTTTACGAGTTATGTTGTGACTCACAAATGCAAAAGAAGACATGATTGCTTTCTAGTATGCAGTTTTCCTGGCTTGAATATATAAGTTCTTTTATTCTTTCGTTATTCCTCTTCTAGACAGATTATGCCAAAAGCAAGCTGTGAGCTGAAATATTGAAGTCCTTGATTGTTTTTTAACTTGTGAATCAATTAGTCAATGCTGAAATCCTGTTCTGTTTGAAAATAATGATCGGACTAATTTTAATTCATAGTTTTGATTGTTTTTTACCCCCAACTATAGACAGTTAAGCAGTTTTGCATTTCAGATTTACTTAGAATGGTACTGCTGTTTCACTTAACGGAAAAAGAAGTTTTCCTAGAGTTAATTATGTTAAGCTTCCAGTTTGCTCAGGTGTGTGGTTTCAATTCTATTTCACAGAACTTCTTTTTAGCTTTATTTTTTTTATATCACGTAATGCATTTTAAGGGGATTTGATGGGGAGAGACTTGAACTGATTCAGCCAACATGTTCAAACATCATAAACTAGTAGTGGTGGTTTTTTTTAAAGGGCTAACATGGAATGTTAATCCTTAGGGCAAATAAGAAAATTTACTGAAGCTTTTTAGAATTAATTACCTACATAAGTTTTCACTGACTTTCCACTGTTTTCACTGTTTGGTTGGTTTTGTTTGTTGTTTTTGTGTGCTTGTTTGTCTGGTTTTTTTAAACCTGGTTCTTTCCCCATCCATGGCAGGAAAAGGCAGTTTGCATCCCATATTTTGTATTCTGCATATATGATATTAGTGCATTTGTTTAGATGAACTTGTTAGCAATTTGATTGGTAGTTTTTTGAAATGTCCAAATCAATATATGTGAGTTGGTGACATGGTTGGAAAATTCTTGTTAGAAATTAATATATTCTAAGTGATAAAGTAGGATGACAATCTTGTCAGACAATATAGCACACTGTTCAGATGTGCTAAGTTGGATGTCTGTTTTTCTTAACAAAGTTTCCTTCAACTTTAATGGGAGTTTGATAAAAGTGAAAACATGGAAGGAAGGATGCAGAAGTAGAATATGAATTTTCTATGATTGTGTTACTGCATTAATACATGAACATATTGAAACCTGTGTCTGTGTATCTATTATCTATTTGTTTTTCTTCCTAGTCAAACTTCGCAATGGGACGTTTTCCTAGCACCTGTAGGAAGTGTTTTATGCTGGATTTTGGCTTGGCGCGGCAATTTACCAACTCCTGTGGGGATGTCAGACCAGTAAGATTTTTTTCACAGTTGAAATTTGAATACTTGAATGTGGTAGTATGCTCTCTTTTCTTCTGGAGAAGTATGGGAGTTGCACTGAACTGGTAACTGTTTTAATCTTGACAAGCACTATTCCAGATCAGAAATGCCATGTGATTTATTGATTATCTTAAAAGACTGGCAGTTGGGAATGATTCAGGTTCTGGTTTTTGGCTTGAGGCAGAGATGTACATCCGTGATATTTTGGGATAATCTGTCAGGTTTTCATTAATTATCAGTAATATACCAGAGCTGAATTTCATTTGGTGTTGTATATTGTGTTTAAAAAACCCCAACAACAATTAGGAGTAAAAATAAAAAAATCAGACACTAAAGTGAATATGTATAATCATCTGAAGGTGAAAGTCTGAATAATTAAAAGAAGCGATAGGACACTAATTATAATATATAAGAGGGCATATGTAAGTGTAGTTACTGTATTCCAAATGCAAATAATCTGAAGAAAATTGTAGATAAAAGCATATCAATGAGGAAATTACAAATTTAAGTACAATAGAGCCTCCCTAATTCACTGATGAGCAGTTAATTTTGGTAATTTCAAAGTTTGAAAATGAGTAAGTCAGTGCCATGATACATAGTGATGTTTTAAAGAAACATGTTTTCTTTGTTAAGCTAGCTTAGTTTTCATTTTGATGGTAATACTGAATAATGTACTAGTCAATATTGTGTGGCATATTTATAAATGTGATGTGAGTGGTAGAAGACATCTCTACAGGATTTTCACTTTTATTTTGCCTAAGAAGTTGGGAAAGTGGCAGATTTTTTTGTGCAGATTATGAGGTATCTGAATTAGTAAGGTAAATTAGCAGGGTTCTGCTGTACTCTATTCCTTCAGCCATAATGCTGGACACTGCAATGAAAGCAAAGAGCAGGGGAGACCAACAGAGTGGCTGCTGCTGCTGTTGGAAAGGTGAGCTAAACATTTTAAGTAGTTTTAATTCTCTTCTTTTTTTATTATTATTTCTCAGTGTTCTTGTTGTGTTCGGTATGTTTGGCTGCTTCTGATGTTTTTTTGAACTGACCTGTAATTTCAAAGAGAAAACAATTCCCAAATTTCTGTATATATACACACACCAATCATAGCATTTTCAGAAACAAATAGGTGATAACAACGGAAAATTCAGTACTTCTCTTATTCCTTCTTTTGTAAATCTTACCTCTTGCCTTTTGTTTTTCATTGCAGTGCCCTACAATGTAATTGAAGTAATTCTTCAATTTAAATTGTTTAGAATTTTTTGGCAGTGTAACCCATGTTTATAGAGTGCAGTGGTGGTGGGGAGAAAGACATTGGTTTTGTTTATATGTAATAGAAATGGCTGTTGTGTAGAGAGCAATCATACTGTTGGCATTGCTTACTAATGGGAATTATTAATATTTTTGTTAAATAGGCTATGTGCTTTTCCTTAAGTCTGTCCTTCTAAGCTTTATTAGATTTGCTCAGCAGATGCTGCAAATAACCCAGGACAATGTAAAAGCATGTTCTCCAAAAACATGGTACTCTATTGGTAAAAACCTGTTCCATAGTTAAAGCTGACTGGTTGACTATGAGCTTTTTATAACCCTAATTTTGCTTTCCCTGTTAAAGTGTCTTTATCTCAACCCATGAGTTTTCTAGTTTCTTTGATTCTCTCTCCATCCTGCTGGTGGAGGAGTGGCAGGTGGCTGTGTGGGGCTTGGTTGCTGGCTGGGGTTCAACCACAGCAGGCTTTTGTTTGTTGTTTGTTATAGACAAGTTTGTTTGTTGTCAGTTCATTTTCTTCCTGAGGAGTTATGGTGTCTCCCTAGCCTTCTTACCTGAAAGAATAGTCAAAGTAGAGAACTTGAAATGAGAAGGCGGTCTGAACTAATTCCATGCCATAGTTCCATACTAAAGGATCTCCCAGAGATGCTTGTCATTTCCTAAGACATCTCAGCGTCATTTTCAGAGGTGTTGTTCATCTTTGTACTACCCATGTGAATGTCAGATTCTGTGGTGATTTAACACCATTCAGTTGTAGCTGCTTCTGTCTCAATACTGCTTTGAAAAATGCAGATTTAATATAAAAAGCTTCTCAGAAGTTAGTATTAAAAAAAAAAGAAAAAAGGGAGTTTGCAACACTTGTAGTGCTTACTGTGTTTTCCATTGCATTTTGGAGTGTCACATATGGACTACCTTTTAAATAATCGAGGACAAAGCAGTTTTCATCCCATTTCACTTTTTTTTTTTTTTTTCCCCTAGTGGGATTTGTGGTAGTATGATTTTTCACCCTTGGATTAGATTATCTAAAATGACCTTTGGTTTGCAGCAGCCAGATAACAGGAATACTGATTTTGAAAGGAAAAAAAACCTTCAAGGAGATAGATTGTAATTCGTCCACCAAGAGTATGATGGAATCTAGGAAACTGCTTCTATAGGTATTAATGTTGTCTTTATTCCCACATTTTTGTATCCATCAGAATCCCATTTTCATGAAAAGCTTAAGCTTTTGAAGTCAGTAAGTGACAGCAGTTTTCATGTGAACTACTGCTGCAGGATGCACTGATTTTTACATAACTGAGGGACACAAATAATTAAGAAGGGAAACAAATATTTCATGTTGAATCATCAGTTAGGTTTTTGTCAGTTATTAACTTGAGGGCCTAGCCAATGGTAGGTTATTTGGGTCATCCATTCCATCTGACTCAAGCTTTCAATATAAAAGATGGCATGAAGTTACAGAGCAGATGAATTAATTCGACCAGTTTTTAAAACTGGGCATACATTGCTATAAACTCAGAAGCGTATATTTTGTGTTTATAAAAACTAGTATCAAATTTTCTCCTTATTCTTCCTGGTTTCCCTGGTACTTCTGTCATTGCCTTTTTTACTTTTTTACATGAGCTTCTTTCCCCTACTGCAGCTGAAATAGCCTTTTAAAGCCTCTCTCCAGAACGATATAATTTCTTCATTCAGCGATATCAGAACTCTATTTCAGAAAACAATGAGACGATACATTTCCAGTGTATTTGCCAAATATTTCAGTTGTAGCTGTCTTTATTCCCTTCCCTACAAAGGGAATGCACTTTCTAAGTCTTCTTTTTACACCGTGTGGGTAGTAATATGTTGTAAAGTTAGTGAAGAGGGTTAGAATTGGTTATAAATGTAATACAGCAACTGCTAGAGAAGGACTAATCTTTTCTGGTATTCCATAATCATTATCCAGACTGTGATTTCAAATTCAGCATTTTCTTTATGTCAAAATATTACCCCTCTTTATAAACAGGGGTAACAGTTCATTTCAGGAAATTAAGGAGCATTTTGAGGGATGATTTTACATGGTGAAAATATGTTCAAGGTTTATTAGTCTGCCCCAGTGTCTGAACATACAGTTGAAATGTAATACCTCTATTGCACATCTTAAGGACCCAGAGGTTTTACATTCTCATGGGTTATTCAGTCAGCACAGACAATTTCCCATTTGTTCCAGGGATTAGTGTTAAATTAGTTGAATTAGTTGTAGTTGCAGTTTTCTTATTATAGTGTCATTTTACTACAGTGGTCTACTTCAGTTGGTGAATCTTCAAAACTGAAAGGAAAATAGATTAACATAAAATGTAAAGCAAAAACAAAGCTTTGCACACTGTTTCATGCTACAAATAGTTCTTTCTCAGAAATACTACTGGATAATAAAACATTTTTAACTGCTGATTTTGAAATGGGTTCATTTCAACAAAGTTGTTCTGTCTTGCAGCTGTCTGAATGACTCTTCTTGTGAGAAGCTAACTTCAAAGAGAGAGGGATATGTCTGTTCTATCTCACTAATAAGATATTTGTAAAATATATGAATATGTTGAAGACAGTAGAAGTGCTGCAGTTCATGAAGTTGTATGATCTGACATTATAACCTGGTTAGAACTTAAAAGGCAGAAACAAACACTTATTGCAGCTTGTAAGTTTCTGGAAGATGAAAGAAAAGTAATGACAAATGTGTATCATAGTGTTGCTTGGAAGGGTGTAGAACAGTTCACACTTGTTTAAAAAGGAAAGCATATGTAATTTTATATTTTCTGTTCAATTTACTTAGCCTTGTTTTATTAGCTAAAGAACTTGAAGTCTTACTTAAATGTGTCATAAACCTTGAAACTTTTCAGCCAAGACCTTAAATGCAAATGGCATATACTAGATGTAGGTAGCACCAGCATTATGTGTCTTAGAGTGCAGATGAAATGTATCTAATGTGCCACATCATCTCTTCAATAGCAAATTGAAAAAGGTGTAACTCTTGCAGATAAGGTCTTTGGAAATGTGTTGAGTCTATTAACATATAGTTCAGTATTTACAGTGGGTAGATTTGGATCTGTGGTTGGTTGGTTGGTTGTTCGTTTTCCTGTTCTTTGATTTATGTGCATTGAAGATCTGGAGGTTTAGGTTTGGTATTAGAAAAAGGTTCTTCACCCAGGGAGTGGGTAGTTGGGCACTGGAACAGGCTCCTCAAGGAAGTGGTCACAACACCAAGCCTGACAGAGTTCAAAAAGCTTTTGGATGATACTCTCAGGCACCTGGTGTGACTCTTGGGGATGGTGCTGTGCGGGGCTATGAGTTGGACTCAGTGGTCCTTGTGGGTCCCTTACAACTCAGCATATTCTGTGATTCTGTGATATTTTGACCAATTATACTTTTGTGAAAGCTTGAACAGTGTTACATGTGTAGCTGGGAATGGGATGAAGAATATGGAAAATGGGACAATAGTATGTGTGTGTATAGGCTTCTGAAACTAAATTTTACATGTTGGGAACATTATTAGAATACAGATATTTGGGGTAGATGTAGAATTAAATTATGGAGTGGAAGTTGATAAGGAAACACTGATGGGTGGGAGGAGCCTTGTCTGGGGAGGGAAAAGGTTGGAAGAGAGAAAATTTAATGTGCGAAGGAGAACAGAAACTACTGAGGATGATGTAGGCTTTTGAAAAAAAGAAGGATGAAACTTGGGCAAGCACATATATGGTTGGAGAGAGGAAGCCAACAATTGAATAATTAGTGTAGATAAGAATTGATTACTCCAAAGCAGGGTAATTAGAATTTAATTGTGGGGAGACTAATCATCAAGCAAATACATTTAGCAGGATGCAAATTTAGTATATTTATGAGATTCATAGTCTGCTGTTTATTGCTTTTTGAGAGCATAATACCTACCATTTTGTTTGGCATTGTCTTAGAGATAGCCAAAGTAAATACTACTAGCTTCTGGTTTTTTTTTTTTCTTTCTTGAGACAAAGAATAAATGATTCTTTTTGGATATAAACCTAACTTCATACAGCCTTCAATTTCCATGTCTCTATTTACATGGTGAAAATGGAAAGTGAAGGTGTCAGCTGTGGTACAGAAATAGAAAACCTTGAGGGACAAAATCTGAAGGACATTTGCATTCTTAACATCATCAGTACTGCAGCTAGCAGTTGTCATCACTCCTGTTTTAAAGTGAACATTAACCACAGCTGTTCTGTGAGGTACTATTAAATTTAATACAAGAAAGCAAAATAAAAGAAAAAAGAAGCCAATAGTCTTTGCTGTTAGAGATTAACCTTTGAAAAATAATTTTAGGTCATAATTCTTTAAAAATCTACAAATTCAAATGTCATGTATTATCACAGGCCTGAGTTTTGTGGTCTTTTATTTCTGTGATTGCAAATTTTAAATAACTGCATTATATTTGTTTTACAAAGAAGGTAGTGTAACATATGCAAGCTGATGTGACAAAGCTAGGGAGTAACAATTAAAAAACTATCCATGAGTAGATGGAGTTTAGATAAAACCGTTTTATCTTGAACATCGGTGTTTTTCTACTCAGTATACAGGTTTCACTGACTGGCAGCCTAGAGAATTGTTCAGATCAGCAGCCAGTCCCCTGTGTCTGCTGATTTGGACTCACCAAAAGTAATTGAAAGAGAAAACTCCATTTTGTCCAATTTGGTGCTTATTTTGGAAGGTGGGCTTCCTCTTTCGGAGTATCCTGATTAGTGGGTTGAAATGTATTCTGAGGAGACTCTTTTGTGTGTGGAAATGTTGTATTTTTGATAAATAAGGCTTTGTAGGTCAAAGGGAGAGTTACGCTATGACTGCATTCCCCCATCTCCCCACCTTTCTCCTGTCCTTCCCAGTGGCTAGATTTTAGGTGATCCTTCAGTTGTTATTTAAACAAACCAAAGAGCTTCATCAGAGTTCTCACCGTCATAGGTTTTTTTTAGCATGACCTTAATTTCAAGTGTCTAAATTTTCCTGTATTTATTTGCAAATAAGTGAAACAATAAAAATTGCATTCTTTTTAATGTACATTAAGGAGGTTTACAGTATTTTACATCTAACTTTACAGATATATATATATATTTTTTTTTTTTAACCTGGAAATTTCAAATCTTAAACATTACCAAGCTGGGAAATCCTGGTTTTAGAAAAGCTAGAAAGTGTAGCACTGTTCTTTTCTGATATGCTTTGTATTAAATCAGTCACAAAACTTACTCTCTGAACACTAACAAAAGTAATCCAATCCTAAGACAATAGTGTATCCACCAAAATTTTCTGAGGCATTACTCATGCTCTTTACTGGTGACCTGTCAGTAACAAAAATTGTCTCTGACTTCCACTAAAGCAGAAGATACGCCAGCTGCTGTATAGTCTGACCCTTAGAAAAATGCAGTGAAAGCAAATGTGAATGCAAATGTTTAGGTATTTTATTGTCTAGGGAAGCAGTTACAAATCTGTTTGGATCAAACAAGGAACACGTTATTCTATTGAGGTGATAATGTACAAAATCAGCTAAGTGCTCTTTGCCTTTCTTCAGTGCCCTCAGGTCCTGAGGATTTTCCAGCAAATGAGTTTTTATCTTCAAATTTCACTTTAGGATGACAGGAGGTGTCCTAGAAATGTACTTTAAGAAGGTGAATTCTTAAAAATCCCCAAAGCAAACACAAAGCCCAAAACAAACAAGAACCAATAAAAAAATGAAAGCAACACCCCCCAACAAACCCAACCCTGCACAGAATGCTGCACAGAAATGTGTTGGCAGATAACAAAGCAGAGCATTATATCCATTTTGAAAGCTTTGTAACTCTATTATACTTCAGTTAAGGACAGGGACTGAAAGTATAATTTCCTGGTATATTAATATTTTAATTTTGTTTTTCACTTGCAAAAATTTGGGAATGCTTATACTTTTGATTTCCATGATGTTTCTTTTTAATAATATTCTGGATTATCTAGATTGCTGAGCAAGACTAGAGACCACTTCCATCTTATTCTGCCTTACCTTCTGTCGTCTTGGCAGAAGAATTGAAGATTGTTTATTTTCGTGTTTGGAAGAGAACATTGTTTTTGTGGTACTGAAAGAGTGGAAGCTATATCCATTAAATGTTTTTTATGATGGGAAAAAAGGTGGGATAGTGGGATTTTAAGAACCAGAGGAGCAATGGTAAAGCTACAATACTGTAAGCAAAACAATCACTGCCAATCTTTTGTCCTCTCTGAAGGCAGTTCGAATTCACAGACTGTTTAAAGATGGGTTGCTTATATATGCTTCTTAATCTTCTTTTCAAGCAAATTCTTTTATAGCAAACATTGATATAACTTTAAGAAAAAGAAGACTCAGAAGTGGTCCACAGATAGTACTGGCTAAAACTGGTGCAGTTTTGCCTTAGTGCCAGGATTTGTGTTAGTAACTACTGAATAATACCTTAACTGCAAGAATTTATTTATAATAAGAGTCTATATACTGGAAGTTGTTCAAGAATAGTTAATGAACATTGCATTCAGATTAAAATTTGGATTGAAATGAGACCACCTATTAAGTTTAAATGATTGGCAGCACTGTGGTCAACTCCAGAAAATTGTGCAATTGATCAGGTTTTAGTTTTAATTAAAGAGCAGGAAGATCCACTGTTTCTTTAGCAGTTCTTTGATACATCTCTGTTTGGAGTAACAGATTAAAGCAAAATCCAAGGACAACTAGGAAGTGTTTATGAATACATTATTAAGTGGCAGTGGATTACATAGAAAATAATTAAGTAGCACAAAAAAGTTCCAGGGAGCTGTTTTAATTCTTAGTGCACCATATCAAGCATATCATAAATAATTGACTACAGTATGTTAACTGATCTAAGCAGACTTCTCTTCCATACCTGATTAAAACTGTTGAAAGCCTGATGCTGCAGGGTCCATGTCACTTCGATAAATATATGGTTCAGTGGTTGTTTCATCCTGTTTAGAAGCATTTCGTTGCTAGCATTTACCTTATGCTATCGTTTCTCAGTCATGTTCTCTCTCAATTCCTAACAGTACTTTACACAGGGATATGATTAGTTGAGGATTGCATGTGTGCACCTAAACAAGGAAAATCATACTTATTTTTCCACTTGAAATATTTTCATCTTCCTCAGCTGTACTACCTGTCTCATATTTAACATGTATTGTCATTTAAATTTAAAATGAAATTTTTGAGCTCCTTTTCTTCATTCCATTTTTACCTGCAAGTTGTAACTAAATCTTACAATTTGCTCACTGAAACTTTTGTAAACTTCTCTAAAATTTATCGACATGCCTTCTCTCCTCTGATAAAATTTTTATCAATCCTTAGATTATTTTTTTACTAGTTATTGCAACAACTTTTCTTTAGCCTCCTCCTTGCGCTGATACTCTTGTGTGAGTAGAGTTTACTGGAGTCAAGTCTCATTAGTAGTTGCACTCCTGTATAGCTAGGCTGCTGTTTTCCTGGCTGCAAGTGATGAACATGACAAAGAAATGTTTCTGTAGGTGCTATGTTACTGTACATGCTATGTCACAAAGAACAGTTTGAACCTGAAGATAATCCTGTTTTATCATTTTCTTAACCTGTTTTTGAAAAACGCGAGTACTTGAGTATTTCAGCATGCATTCTCAAGCTTAGCATGGAGGTACCCTGTGATGTGGAGCAAGAGCTATGTGACTATTCACGCATGGCACAAGAAGCTCTCAAGAGCCTTGCAGTTCTCCCAAAGGGCTAATCTGCTCCAGCTCAGCAAAGGGTTCTCTTCGTTACTGCTCCACCAAACTGATAACACCATCATCCTCTCCTCCTTGCTGTCGCAAAAAGATTCAAACCATGGAAAGGGTGATAGTCAAATGCTGGAACAGGCTGCCCAGAAGTCACCATTCCTGGAGGTATTTAAAAGATGTGAGTGTGGCACTTAGGGACATGGTTTAGTGATGGACTTAACAGTGCTGGGTTAATGGTTGGACTTCATGATTTTAGAGGTCTTTTCCAACTAAACGATTCTGTGATGGAGGAAGAAAAACATGTTAGTAAGTTCCTGTCTGTATAATAGTCCTCGGAGTCTTTTACACACTGAAATACTTCAGAATAGACTTTTTATACCTTATTTCTTTGAGTGAACACACCATTACCTTGCAACATAATTGTTTGGAACAAGGAAGTGACAAAAGCTTACTTTTCCTCCTCATCAATTACCTAAAAGCTATGATATACTGGACACCTCTGCACGAAGGGTTACAAAGTAAAGACCTATGCGTGAGAAGTTCCCAGGATGAAATGTCTATAACTGGGCAATCTTAAAATCTGATTTTTAAAAATTTCTTCAGTGTTTGTCTAACAAAGGCAGAAAGGAGTGTGAAGAAGCACAGAACACATGGAATCACAGAGTGGTTTGAGTTGGAAGAGACCTTAAAGATCACCTAGTTCCAATCTCCCTGCTGTGGGCAGGGATGCCCCTCACTAGACCGGGTTGCTCAGGGCCATATCCAGCCTGGGCTTGAACACTTCCAGGGATGGGTCATCTACAGCCTCTCTGGGCAACCTGTTTCAGTGCTTCACCACTCTCTGAGTAAAGAATTTCTTCTAAACAAAGCTAAACTTCTTTCAATTTTTCATTGTTACCAGCTTTCTGTGGACGTGGAACAGGTATCTTAATCATGTATTTTGAGACCAGCCTCCTTAACAGCCACCTCTCTTTGCTTCTCTTCAGAACTTTGTGCAAAAATTCAAGAGCTGGGACTGTAAAACATTAAAAATAAGTAATAGATTTGTACTGAACTTGCTGTAAATTCAGAAAGACATAAAATGAACAAGAATTCATAAGCAAAGGAATATTTGAAAATTTTATTGTGTAAATCTTAATTTATTTGAATAATGTTGTTGCACTGATTGTGTATTTTGCAATTAGCAAAATCAGTTCAGTTATAATGGCACAAATAATTGTAAAAGAAGGAGCAATAGGCACATATGTGATATAATTCAGCTGCCAAATTAGAATGGAGTAAGTTCCTGAAAATAGAGTTGAAAACTATTTACTGTATGTTCTTTGTTTGTAAAATAAATATTTTTATTAATAAGCAATGATTCAAAAGTAGTGTTGGAAGAGAGGACTGGAGTAATTTTTTGGAAACCTGATTATCCCTATGATAGCCCACTTCTGCCTTTCCATGTTTATTAAATTAAATTTTGTACATTTTGCTACTGTAGAACAAAGAAATGGTCTAAAGAACAAATATTTTTAGAACTAGATCTTCAGCTTTTCTTCACTGAATTTGCATCAGTCAGACTACATTACATATACTTTTGGAAACAGGTGCGGTTTGAAAAATTCCATTCTAAATTCTGAGCTAAGCATTTGATAGTTGATAGCTTTTTAAAAAGTGGACTACTTGAAAAAATAGCTTGTTTCAGTAAATGGAGTTCTGTTGAAGAGTCTAAGATGACACATTACAACATTATATTTTCTTTAAAACTTTCAGTTCGGTTGAAAAGAAATTACTGTGTAGATTCACATCAATGCAAGATGTAAACGTGTAATGTCTTTTATAAATAGACTATACATGCCCCTTTAAGTTTTTCTCTCGTGTCCTCTAAGTCATCAAAGACTGGAGCCTAATTATTTTTTTTTCCTTAAATACCAAGGGAGACTGTACAAGGTTGGTTATTTGCTGAAGAGACAAGAGCCCTTTGTTTAATTGGTATATAAGTAATCTGCATGAATTGAAAGTATTATGACATTAATCATTTGAGGTCCCTTTCTGAATCGGTGATAATTTCATAGGGAAGACAAAGGAGTTAGTTTGGAGAGATTTGTGCAGACATTATTTTTAGCAGAGAGATTACAATAACTGTTAAATTGTTAGGTTTCCGAAGTCTTTGAAGTAATGCATTGCTGTGATACATGTACCAGTGAGACATCTGTGCAGCTGTAATGATGTATCTGTGTTATACCTACCTATAGTGTAACACTAATTATTGTTTGCCATAACCTCCTTCAAGGACATAGAGGGAGATTACTTAGGGCACAATCTTGTAGAGTATGTATGTAGCATTTTCAGCATCCACTGAACATGATCCTTGCAAGTTTGGTGGTACTGCTGACAGAAAAGTAATGAAGGAAATCAGTGTTACAGAGACAGACAGCTGGTGTCTCGTGTGTGATAGTACAAGGTCAAAAAGACAGGCAGTGAGTTATTGCAAAAAATGAAAAAAGAGCATTATCAATTGACTTGGAGACAAAAGTAGAATGGATATATGAATTTCATGAGGTGTGACGTTGTTTTGTAACAACAGTTTTTGTAATCTTGCAACAATTAAATAAAAACCTTAAGAAAATCATGTGTGGTTATTTGTTTGAGAGTAAGATACCTTGTGACCTGGCGTTTGGGGTAAAAAATAAAACACAATATACAATATTAATATCCTGCCTGAAGGAACAGATTGAGAAATAGTTGAGATATGAAAAATTATTGTAATAGAATACTATGTAATTGTAATTGTAATTAGGGTCTATTGTGTTTTTTTTCTCCTTTCCTGTAGTGTGCAGAACACTGATATTGTTTCCAAGCAATCATTAAACAATTTAACTTAGAAATGTAATTTAGACGTTCTGAAATGTGCTGTATAGCTGTTCTGTATTCTGATTCAGCAGTTCCTTTATTTTCTATAGAACTAATAGGGTAATGGGCTGTAACAGCCTTAAAAAACCACCAAAACCAAACAAAAGAAAAAGAGAAATCATTTTTCTGCTGAGATTTGATCTTATTTTTGAAAGAAATTATTCTATGAATGGTGAAACTTACTGTTTTCCTATTGTTTTGTGCTTCCCTTATGCTCTCCAAATTTCTTAGTATTTGCAGCTTCATACTACACCCTCCTTTTCTGACCAATACATGGTTGCACTTTTGGGACTAGGCATGTACTTACACGCCATCTAAAATTAATGCTGGTTGACCAATTCAGTGGTGTCCCTTAAGATGGATGTGAACAATTTTAATTGAATTTTAGCTGTCTGTCTCTGTGTCAATTTACTAATTTGTGTTCTGTCTTTAATCACCAATTTTCATTAAACTTGCAGGAACTAGAAGTCTTTGAGAGCTGTGCTATTTGTCTGAAATTAAAAGCTATTGTAGTGGAAAGACAGATGGTTTGGTCCAGTAAAATTTGTTTCCTGATGAAAATAGAAGCAAACCAAAATCAAACTGAAAACTTCAGTTTCCAATTCCTTCTGAGCTATGAGCTAAATTCTCTGCTAAGTTATGAAGAATTATTTTGTACAGTTTAAGAAAAGAAGGAAAATGTGTTGTTTTATTGTTGTGGTTTAACCTCAGCCTCTTGCTCCTTTCCCTCACCCTCCTTCTGCCACTGTGGGATGGGGAAGAGAATTGGAAAGAGGTTATATTTATGTACATTAACTTGCTTGAGATGTTTTGCTTTGCATTCATAGTTGAATTCATAGTTGCATTCAAAAAGTCTACTACTTGAAATAGTCTAATTCTGGATTTATGCAGGTCTTTAATATATGGTGTAATCGTTATCATTATAAATACTTAATAAGATATGTAAAAACAATTAAAAATTAAGGTGTTGGTTCTCCAGTCAGAACTCTAAAAGCACAGAACTTCCCATAATGCGGAACAACTGTATAATTTTGACTTATGGAGATAAATGAAACAATATTCTGCTGTCTGGGGAAATTGCCTGCCAGAGTATAGATGGTTTATTTAGAGTCTTCCTCTTACAGTAATTTCTGCTTTAGCTCATGGTATAAAAGAGGAAGAAGAAAGACTCTATGGGGTAAAGCAAAAATACACATGGCAGATTTATCCCGTGTGATTTTTCACTGCAGTAAGTTCAGGTTTGAGACAGACACTTAGTAGGTTGTTACCATCTCCAGCCCACCAGACTTTTTGTCTGCTCATGAATCAGCTTTGGAACGATCGTCATTTTCAGCAAGTGCATCACACTGGCTGAGTAAATACTCCAGATTGAAAACTGAGTAGCTCAGGAGCTTGGTTTATGTATCAAATACTGCTGTCTTAGAGATGATGATGCTCTTTATAGCACATGCAGTGGGAGTTAAATTTTCATTTGTCACCACACATCTGTTAGAACTCACAATGGCAAAATGTAATTGTACTGTTTAGATGTTAACTCAGCTTGTTGCCCAGCTTCTGGCAGCAGAGGATCACACAACTGCAATCAGTTTTTGGAAATCACAACATTTGTTTAGAAAGATCTGAGTCTAAGTAATGTGTCATACCAATAACTATAGGAAATGGGTTGTTAAAGAGTTCTAAGTGCACGTACTCAATTATTAGTGTCTGATGTGGATTTTAAGATAGAGATGACTATGTGGGTTTGAAGAGCTGTATATGCAGTGAAAACTAATTAAGATGTACAATACATTATTATGGCAATCATATTTCAACTGCTTCATCTTTCCTTACTGAGAAGATCCCTGAATTTTTCATTTATTTTTAACTGGTTCTAAAGCATGCTGGGCATTACAGTACATTGCAAAGCCTATATCCCCCAGAAAGGTGGGACTGGAATGTGAGTTGTTGAAGCTATTTGGTATGAAAAAAAGGTTTGAAAGAATTGGAACTGTGCATAGTTCCAATCATGGAAATATATTCCTGGTGGGCATAAAACCCAGGAAATTGACTTCTTAAAGAAAAAAAGATAAAAAAGGAGGATTCTTCTGCCTTTAACAAAGGAAAATAGGGGTAACATAGGTGGTTACTTCTCTACTCACCCCGCTATGTGCTTTTGAACTCAACTTTAGAGGCAGCACTGCTGGCTTCTCAGTGCAAAACGTAGGGACACTTAAAGAATACTTGGTCACTGCCTGATTGATAGGGAGAACCATGGTATGTGTGAGATATAATGTAAAGAACCAGTACTGGTTTATTTTTTCATGTTTGTTATCTATTTTGCATGAATGCAATAATAAGTTAAATTTTTGCTCTGTGTAATATTTTCAGTGTTGCCCAGAGCATAAAACCCAGAGCATTTTTCTGGAGACACTGAACTAGGGAGAGAGATTTGCTTCCACCACACCCTCCAAAGAAGCCACATTTGTAGACAGGTTTGTAAGCATAGTGTCTTACAGGAATTTGCAAACCTGTGTGCTTAGAGGAAATAGTTCACTTTTCTAGGAACTCCTGTTTTCCTGCATCTAGTTTATCTGAGAGATTGTCAAGTGTTTCCAGGGCAGGGCCACCTGCAAAGAAATCTGATGTTACATTTAGAAGTACCTTTATGAGTAGAAAAATTCATTGTAGTCATTGAATCTGCTTCATATGCATATATCTTCAAAATAATTTACTTCAAAATTTGAAGAGTTGAGTGACAGTAATCAAAACCAAGACAACCCTGACTTTCAGATCACTGCCTGAGTTAATTATATTAGAAATTTTTTCTTTAATGTAAACTGAACCAAGCAAGTTACAATTTTGTTGAAGATTTGTAAAGTGTGTTTTGGAGGTGTCCTGAAACAGAATAAGGTGATCAGTAATAGCAGAGGGGAATTTTTATTTGAAAGAATGAAGTGAATCATTGATGAAGTTGCTGTTATTGCCCGTAGTATTTCTCTTTTGCTTCATGAGATGTTCTGAGATCCATGAAGAGTTCTGAAACTGAGCAAATGCTCAGAAGGCTGTATGTTCGGAATTAGTCAAACTTGATTTAACCTACAGAGCCATCATTCACTTTGATAGTGACATGGTAGAATTGAATTATTTTATTGTTGTTGTGTGGCATCGTAATACCACTATTAAATGGTGACCAGATGCGTTACTAAAAGGTATTTCATTGTGTCTTAAAATATAACAGAGTTACATATGCTTTTAAGTTAGATTCATAGAAACCATACTTTAAGGTAAGAGGTAGCAAAATGATTTAGATATCCTGGAGTAAATAATTCAGAATTCACTTTGTGATAAACTCACAGATAGAAGCACTATTCATGGTGGGTTTTTTCCCGTCCCCCCCCCCCCCCCTTCCCATCCAGGTGATTCTCAGATAATTGAAATCAATCTTAGGGCTAGTAGGGATGGCAGTGACTTTAACATTCAAAGGCATTTTAATAGGTACACAATGAAATTCCTCATATGGTCTTTTCTCCCCCAGGACAGAACTGGAATAAGTCAGATTGTTAGGTTTTGTAAACTGAATGGGATAATTTAGTTTTCATATGACATTTCTTGGTCTTTTTTTATTGCTTTGGCCAGCAACTGAAGCATTTTTGTCCTAGTTATCAAGTAGGAATTGAAGTTGTTATACTAGAAATAAAAACCTCATTTCATCCTAGTTTTCATATCTTTCATTATTTTCAGAAGAATGGTAATATTTAACTTAGTAAAACAGAATATAGTAATTTCTTTTTAACATTCATACCAGAGGCTGAAGATAGTAAGCATTTGATTTCATCTTCTGAAACTATATGCTTTTGAGATGTACGGAATTTGTATTTTGAATTGTTTTAAAGTTAAGCTCTCAGTGCCCATCTGAAGAAATGCTATTCATTAAACTGCATCTTTTTGTAAATTTATGTGTATTTTGATTGTCTTGGTAGTTGATGCTATATTATTCTTGCATGGGTTGCCAACCTGCACAGCTACTAAGAAGGAGATTTAAGTACTTCTTTTGAAAAATTTGTTTCCCCAACTGCAGTTTTGCTTCAATGCAGGATAATGTTCAGTATGTCATATAAGATGATATAAGATTAAAGACAGTAACAAGGCAGACAGACAGTTGAGTCTGTCCTACCTGAACATGACGTGTTCCAAGCATCATTTAAACTTTATGATAACGTGCAAACCCTAAAATTTATGAAATATCATCTGAGAACCTCTTCATATAAAGAACATCCTAGAAGGTATTCTCTTAACTAACACTGGTTCAGCTCTCATCATACTACTCTAGCAGACGTTGATTATATGGGCTGTTGAATCCTTTATTAAAGACGTTGCTGCATAATCCTGCTGGATTCAATTGGCAGAGTTATTGACAGCAGTAACAGCTCCTGATTTATTTAAATGGTAAAAGAGGAAAGGTGAGCTTTACTTTACTGACAATATATCCTATTTTATTTTTAATTTAATTCTTGTTGTCGTTTTAATGATGTAAAGAAAGGAAGGTTGATTGTTTGTAATCCTTATTTTCCTGTAGATTTTATATTTATCTTCATTTTCTGTTCTTTTATTTT
>JAWWES010000168.1:26519922-26534418 GCA_035583135.1 Lophotriccus pileatus | reverse complement strand
ATAAATACTTATACTTAGATATATATATATATATATATATATATATATATATATATATATATATATATATAGGGAGGGAGCGATGGAAGTGTTTTATCTTAATAAGTTGTGCATTGTGGTTATGTTTGTGTGTATATAAAACCAGTTTTTAAAATCTGAAGAATTATCGTGAGTCGTGGACAAGCAGACAGATCACCAATACCTCTTTAAGTACAAGTCAGAGGTGAGGTAGATAATTGAAGCTTCCTATGTTCACTGTTAGAAGAAACAAAAAGAAGTATTGATTGGGAAGATAAGACTGTGTCAAAGAAAGCAAGTGCAGCAGTCCTGGCAGTTGTGTCTGTATAGAATGATTAATTAAGGAGGTAGCATGGATTGGATATCCGCCTTAGGCAAAGTAATAACACCACGGTTCGATTTTTTTTTTTTATTGTAAATATGATGACTGTTTTCAATGATATGATTCTTTCTGTAATGTTTTGTTTGAAGAAAAGAAGGATAGGAAAATGTCTTCTGTTATTATAAAACACCAATTCACTTATGATTGCATGATATCTAGACTGTCAGGGAGAAAATGCTGGTTTCCAGAAACTAGAAAAGAAAGAAACATTTTAAATTAATGCCTGCAGTGCAGCTTTTGCTATTTATTGCTCAACCATAGCTTTTAGACTTACCTGTGGCTTACTCTGCTTCTGGAATTTCTCAAAAAAGTGATTGGTTTGCTAGTTCAGAAAATAATTTGTGAAAATATTGCTAGCACATTTCAATAATTGGCTGCTTGTATGTTCCTACCACATAATATTGGTGTATTTTAGCAAAGAGGAAGAAGTTGTGGTTTAGATCCTGTCAGAATTTAAACCCTCAAACTTCTAATCATTGGAACTAAGAAATAGTTTCAGCACTGGAGAAAAAAGAGAAATATTTCTGCCATATGACTGTGTTGAGGAATGAGGTAAACAGGATGTGATGTCTGTGGAGAACAAATACTGACGTCAATAGATCATAGTTTAAAAACTATCACATACTTTAAAAAACTGTGACAAATGTCACTTTGTGATTCCTAGTTGGATTTCCACTGAGAACTTGTAGAAATATGGTAAACTGAAATGAAACTCTCAAATGAGATATGTTGTGGCTCCATACTCACTTTGTAGATGCCAAGTTAAGTTGTCAGAGGGTTTATTTCTGAAAATGAGAATGTTTTCTTTTTTATTCTTTGACAGCCACGAGCTGTTGCTGGTTTTCGAGGAACAGTACGATATGCATCAATCAATGCTCATAGAAACAGAGTGAGTATCTCAATCTGTATCATACCCATCTCATGTGGCTGAAATCAGTCAGTAATGCAGTTACTATTAATTTCCTTTTTTTTTGTGTTCTTATTTGTGCATTTATTATGTAGAAATTAATAGAAATTACAAATTTTGTGAAAGGATAATATACTTTACAGTAATAGAGGATAGAAAAGTTCTTGGTGTAGAAATAATAATGGTTTTAATAAAGTTACCTTTGGTATTCAGTTGTATTGTAAGTTAATAAACTAAAAAGGTGAAGTTACTGTTTTTTATGAAGTACATAATGTCTAGTACATTGTCTTAACATCATACACTAAAGAAATCTGAATAAACAGCTCTCCCAGTATAGACATTTGCAATGTCATTTTAACACATTTCAACTTTTGTTGTTTCTCTATGGAAATTTACTTGTATGTTTCTCCTTAAAATAGTTCTGGATTTAATGAAACTGGTGTTACAGTGTAGATTATATTAAATTTATATATAATAATTCAACTCTTGAGCAGTAAAGAATTTGTCTTCCCTCCTGTCTTAGTTACTTGTAATACTCATTAGAATAATATTTGTTTTTCACAGGAAATGGGTCGGCATGATGATCTTTGGTCACTATTCTACATGTTGGTGGAATTTGTGGTTGGGCAACTGCCTTGGAGAAAAATAAAAGATAAGGTAAACCTGGAGGTGAAACCAAAGAGCATGAGGGAAATATGTGTTTCCCTGTGTTCCAGGGAAATGCTGTGATAAAGATTCCACCAAGAATCACTGGTTCATTAATTTTAACAGTAGGTTTTCCAGTGTTTTCGAGTGCTAGTTCTTGACTCTAGTGTCATGATATAAAAAGCAATCAAATGTTATGAACTGTTCTAGGGAAGAAGTAGGTTTATCTCTAGATTGAAAATATTTTAAGTGGCAAAAATAAGTTTATATTTGCCACTTATTTCATTATTCCTGTTTTTACTTGAGTACTTTTTTTCACCTATCACACCTATTTCACCTACCACACCTATCTCTTTTGATTACTTGTGAAATGGGCATTTCTTATTTGCTGGTGAACAAAAGTGAATCGGGCAATATGCAGTAGTGTCTTAAGTCATATATCCTAGGTGAGGTATGCAAAGAAATGACATCTAATTAGCCAGTTATTACTTGCAACTTCTTCTGAAATTATACTGAAACCTGGTTACTCTCTGATGTGGTTCGTGTAGATGACGATGTCATAGATAGGTGGCAGCTCCTTTTCGGTTTTGATTTACTCATGTCACATGACTGAATAAACACCAAAAAGTGACTGAACTTCAGATAATGCAATAGGATATTTAAGTATTTAAAACATACTTTCTGGAAAAGTTGGAGTGTTTAATGACAATCCTTGATATCAGTCAGCATTCAAACACAACACAAACACAGCAGAAAATTAAATGACTTTTCACACTGAATTGAAGTTTGTGCACTATTTTGCAAGTGTACTGGAAACAATGACAGAATCTCATATCTTTCTCTCTGATGTAGAGTGGCCTTTCTCAGTATCATTCATTGTAATGTACTGACCTGTCTTTCCGGCTCGTAGTGTATTGAATGGCTCTGACATACAATGTAAATATGTTGTAGCAGAGAATGAAGATGTGGTAATGTTTGTTGTGTTACTTATTCCTAGGAGCAAGTGGGCTCCATTAAAGAAAGGTACGAACACAGACTTATGTTGAAACACCTTCCTCAAGAATTTAACGTCTTTCTGGATCACATTTCTAATTTAGATTACTTTACAAAGCCTGATTACCAGGTAAACACTTGTACTATTTTGTCTTCCTGTTTTATAAATATGAGAATTTTATGCAGTTTCATCTTCAATTTTCTTTGATTTCATTGTGTGATCTTGGTAGTTGTTATGGTTTATGCCACCACAAAGTTACTTTAATGACCATCTAGTGCCACAGAAACTTTGTGGTTCAGATATGTCTTGTTTTTTCCGTTTGGGAAGTGTAAAGCCATTAAACTTCTAAAACAATTGACAAGATGCTTTTCAGTAAGCATTCTGTTAGGATGGGGAGCTGTTCTGCTATCATAGCCTCTAGTGGGTGCTCTGTAAGTTAAATTGAGCAGATTGTTCTCTCAGTGATAGTCATTCTGGCAGTTCTCCAAAGTCTGGAACTCAGCACCTACACTTAAAGCACAACATGCACTCATGGTAGGATTTTAAGACTGAAGTATTGCCTACAGAGATCACCAGAAAACTAGTAATTTTTTTTTGTCTGACACTATTGCCTGCTGAAATGAGCAGCCTCTACTTGGTGATAAGGTGATATGTGCCAACAGGATATGCTGTAGAATGTGTGTCTTGCTCAGTGTTGATTCATGATTAAGCAATAAATAAAGATAGAACTTTTTTCTACACCAGTTTGTGGAAAGCAGTAGAGGAATTGCTTGGGAAAAGCAGGGAGAAACTTGAGAGTCTTTTTCAGTCTCACAAACTGTGGGAGAAATTGAACTGATCTAATAGCACACTACGACAAGTTATCCCTATGTTCCTTCCCTCTGGCTCCCAGAAACACACATTCCTGTTAGCTTCCCACTCGTACTACCTGTCTGCGTTTGTGCATTTGTTCAACTCACTAACTCAGCAAACCAGAAGGAATGGTTTTCTGTTGATGTTCGAGTTGAATTGGCTCAACTGAATAAATAAATAATTCTGACTAAGTCTGGAATTGTAACTTTGATAAGAATGGTTCCTGTGCTTTGCACGGTAAGATTAACAAAGAAATCGAGATATATAAGAATTGAAATAATTAAAAATCTCTAGGAATAACTAATTTCCTGTTAGTAAGTGGACTTCTTTAAATGTACCGGTATGTTTTTCTGCAGATTTTCAAAACAAATCAATTTTTGTGCAATAATTTGAATGTAAAAAACCCCTCCTTATTACAAATAAAGAAAATGTTCAGAAATCCTGAAAAATAAATACCTTGGGTTTTTTTTATTGTTTTCTATTATAAATTTCCATGGAAATATTCCTATAGTTTACAATCGAGGGAAAAGATTTTGATGTTTTGCGTGCCTAGTTATAAAGATGTATCAGATTTTTTCTTTCCCTATGGTAAAAATTACTGATTGCAGAAATTTTGATGTTGTATGAACAAACCTTGATTATAGACTGGTAAATATATTTTATTTACAGTATGTATCCTGAATGATAAAGCATATACACAGGCATATTTTTGCAAAACCTTTTTCTGTGTTCTATTTATACACTTCTAACACAGTACATGCACTCAGGGATTAACACGATACCAAGACAGAGTTTTTCCATGATAAAGACAGCCAGGTAATTGCAGTGTGGTGGTTGGTCATGGATCATTTGCAGTTGCGTAGCTGCAGCCTGAGCCTTATGACACGGTCTTGCTCATGTGCTTTAGACCAGAGAAGGATCTTATATAGAGCACTGAGAATGGTTTTTTAAACTCTGGTGTCTCCTGTATTTGCAGAGATGCTGTTCCTACCTTCTACATGCATCATTTTCTGTTTGTATTTTTGGGTAGGCACTGAGCAAGAGCGTATGTATGTCCCTGGTTGACATCCCTGTTTTGAAGAGTTTACTGTCTAAAATGTTCATGACATAGGCCCAGAATCCATATGTGGTTTGGCCATGTCAGATGTTTATTTTATTCACGTGTTTGCACACACATTGCTTAAGCCTCCTGATGTTAAGCATTTGAATTTGTATTTGCATTATAGCAGAATTTGATAAAAATATTTAAAGGAGAGTGACCTGAAAAATCACTTCAGAGATACTGCTTAAGTTTTACAAGAATAGGAGAATAAAACAGAGGACCTAAGGGGCAATGTGAACTATGGCTTTCTGCAATTCAATAGGGTTACAGAACTGACTGGGATGGGTGGCTCACAGAAGATTCTTGAGAGTAAGGATTAAATGCGTGAGACCACTCTGTAGAAGAAAAATGATTCAAACTTCCTACCTGTTTTAAGTTGCTAAAGGGTATGCCCAAGGATACTGTAGAAAAATTTTCAGCACCCTAGATTGAAAAAAAAAAAGAAAACTAGAGTATTAGCTTTTAGGAAAAAAAAAATTAGAACTGTTAGAGTAAGAGAATGATATAGACACAGCCTTCCCATCAGTGATTAGAATGAGACAGTTTTTTTCATCAAGAGAGGAAAGTAGATGCAGTTTCTTTTTCTGTCATGGTCACAAATTTTTCTAAATGCTTTCTCGTAGCATAAAATGAGGATGGAAAACTTACACATTTATGTGGGATGAACGTCAGCATTAGATCAAGTAAATGATACTTGGTTCTTAACGACAGAAATGTGTGAATTAGCAAATGCTTCCTTACATCTCATTCATTTCCTTGGTTTCGTGATGCTACCAAATATATAGTTTTTTCTTCCTCTGCTGGAGAGCCATTGTATGCTATTCTACAGCAATGTAGTCATGCTTCTGTGTGTGTGTATTTCTCTCTTTATGGAAGTCTGTGGTGTATCATTGCCTTGTGCCTGATAAAAAGAGAGATGTGGGTAAATATTTTGGGGTTTTTTCTTCTTTTTTTAAAATAAAACAGAACTTTGTGTATCTTGTGTTTGAAACCTTGAAAAATGAGAAGAGATTAACAAAAAGAACTGTCTTTTTTTTTTTTTTTTTTTGAAAATTATTGTCAGTATTACAGGAGGATATGTCTTAATTACTTGTTCTCTTAGACAAAAATGAAGCTTATTAATTTTTTCCTTCACTTTCAGCTTCTCATGTCTGTGTTTGACAATAGCATGAAGACATTTGGGGTTATTGAAAGTGACCCATTTGACTGGGAGAAGAGTGGAACTGATGGCTCTCTGACAACGACAACAACTTCAACCACACCTCAGTTACACACTCGTCTTACACCGGCTGCAATTGGGTATGTATGCACATTGTGGGCACTTAAATAGCCACAGAGGGGCTTCCTATCAAAAGGAAATTATTTCCGTAATTTAGGGGTTTTTTTCTACAGAATGTTGAATACATACAGGAGTGGAGGTTTGAGAGCATTTGAAGTATTTCCCTTTTTAGGGTTCCAGTTTATATTATACTTAAAGATCAGCACTGCAGTCCTAAAATTATAGCAATAAAAAAATCATACTCCAGGAAATTGCATATAAATTTGCTCATTCATCCTTTGCTAAATCATATTTTGTGAAATTAAATAATGTGTCCTGAGTTTAACTGCCTGGAAATTTAACTGCCTGGAAATAAACCCCTTGTTTTCTGGAATAAACTTATAGCTGCCATTTCCTTATAACTTTGATAAATGAATGAATCTTTGTAAGAAATTTGGAAATAGATTTTGATTGTGTTTAAAATAATATTTAATGTGGTATTTGAGACATTCTGTAATGAAGTAAGTTGGATAAGATGTGATGTTTAATAATACTTGTACTCAGGGGTTTGAAGAATATAAGAGGTGTTTATGGGTGGGGAGGAAGACTCTGCCTGTTCTAGGCCTTGAATAGATCAACTTTCAGCTAAAAATCACGAAGGTGAGAGTTTTGACAGTGTAGTGAGGCTGAAAAATGCCAGCATTTCATTTATTAAATTCTCAGTATTTCAAGGTAATTAAAAAAAAGTTAAAGTAAATATCCATCAAGACACCAATTGGTTATATTATCTAACTTAGCATTACACGGGTGTACGCTGTGCACTGTTGAACACACTGAGGCTGACAGGGATTTTGCATATGGATCAGTCCCACTGTCACACTAAGCATCACACTAGTTATTGTTGGTCTTGGCTGCAATTAACAGTTTTGGTGACTGTAAAAGAATGACTTTTAATTGACCTTCTGAGCATTTACTTCTTAGGACTAGCATTGCTTCTGTTTCAGATGCTGAGCTAAGCCTTAGCCCTATTCAGCCTCAAATCAGTGGGATTACAGAACTTTGATTAATGTGTAATGTCTTGCTAGTGTTATGCTTGTGTTTTGATTATCAATAATTGGAGCAAAATAGCACTTTCATAAGATTAGTGATTAAAACTACATTTAGTTCGCTCAGTAATTGTTCTTCCTCACACAGTATGTTTTGTTCCTCTATCAAATTTTTGGGTAAAAGAAACTGTGTGATGGAAGTTGCCATTAATTTTTTTTTGAATAGAAGAATACATATAGAAGAGTCAGGAGTGAAGCTGAGCCCAGACACGATCTCTAACAGATTTTCTCTCAAGTGGCTTTGAAAACATTCAAGAAAACGCCTTTTGGTTTTTTGACTTACATCTTTTGTTCTATGCCTAAATTGAAGAAACATAAATTGTGAAAGCCAGAATGCAAGGGGTTTTATATTAAATAATGTACAAGATTTAGTTTTCTATATAAACGTGCTTTTCCTTGTATTTTTTTTTGTTTTTTAAATAGAAAATATTTTCTGTAAATATGTGGGGGTATAAAAATTTTTACCTTTCTGATTTTTTTTTTAAACTACTTTTGTAGAATTGCCAATGCCACTCCTATCCCAGGAGATTTGCTGCGGGAAAATACAGATGAAGTATTTCCTGATGAACAACTCAGTGATGGAGAGAATGGTATTCCAGTTGGTGTCTCACCAGAGAAACTACCTGGATCCCCTGGCCATCAGCGTCCTCAGGAAAAAGATGTTTGGGAAGAAATGGATGCAAACAGAAACAAAATAAAACTAGGGATCTGTAAGGTACTTTCAAATCTGCAATGTGAAGACCATCTTTGAACAGTTTCTTGTTCTCAAAGTGCACATAAGATATAATTAATAATGCAGCCAGGTTTATGGTAGAGCTAACACCATATTATTGGTACTCTTTATCTAGGAGAGCTGTCTAGTTTTGAAGCTGTCACTTCTTGTTTGCTAGAAAAAAATGCACTATGGGAAATAACAAGGCATGTTGCCTATTTTCAAATACGCTTATTTGTTTGGGGTTTTTTTTACTGAAGGGGGAAAAAGGTTTAAACACAGGCAATTTCTGTTAATTGTACCTGTAGAAACTAAGGATGATCATGATTTCCCAGCTCTAAATCACGCTCCGTTAGTATACAAGGTGGAATGAGGTTGGGCTAAAACCTGTTTTGAAGTCACATAAATACCTAGTAGATTTAGTTTTTAACAGTGTTAAATGCTGCAGAGGATCAAAAAGATAGCTCGGAAGCTAACATCTCTTTAATAAAAGCACTTGACTGTAAAACAGACCAAAGATGCTACCAAGTGCCAGGTTGCAGACTATTAAAGAAAAATTCAGAGATGGGTGTGAAATATTGGAGTTAATTTAAGTGTAATTACTTGGTTTATGAGACTACCATTTTCAGACCCACCCAGAACTAGTATATTACTAGTATTTTGTCTGTTGTAGGTGCGTGCTGAAGAGCATATCTAAACTACAATAAATATGTTGTGAACTTAAGGACCACTCCAAATACAACTTGGCTTTTCACATGCTAAAAACTTGAATGGTATCCATCATGCAGTACTTTGTCTTCCTCTGTTTTGCTACTCCTAGTGATTTACATTTTTGCTTGACTATCTGCACAGGCTGCCACGTCGGAAGAAAACAGCCATGGGCCAGTGAATGGAATGCTTAATGCGCCGAGTCTCGGTTCTCCAATCCGTGTTCGCTCAGAGACCACCCAGTTAGACAGAGACGTTCCGCTGGTGCGAAAGTTACGTTCCATTCACAGCTTTGAACTGGAGAAGCGTATGACATTGGAATCAAAGCCAGACACGGATAAGTTTCTTGAGACCTGGTAAAGAAATCATTTTATTGTTATGCTTACATCTTTCAAACATATATAGGAAGGATACTATTATCTTTCCTTTGCCATGCAAAGACGAGATATGGAGGTGCTGACTATGCTAGCTACAGCAAAATATTTTCATAATATTGCTCAATTTATGGATTTCACTACTTGGCAGCCTCTTTAAAAAAAGATCAGTGGTAGGATACAAGTAAAGTCAGACTTCCACACTTGGGAATTTTGTATTTCAAGACCAAGTGGTGTAACTGGTGTTTATTAACATTTTCTTCAGTGACATACTCTTGACAGTCAGTACAACTCATCCTAAGTAAGAATGATGACATGAGGTGCTCAACAGAGGTAACGTGATGTTGCGCTATATGACATGAGAAGGAAAGTTTACAGAAAGTGAAGTTAAATAAATAAAGTTAAAATTTGCCTGCATGCAGCAGGTTTAGTTATGCCCTAAGATGTTGGACCAACATAAAAAAACCTGATAGAAGACAGAGGTCTTAAAATGGAATTTGAAGGTAGAGAAGAGACAGATGTACGAAAACAGATTCAATCCGCTTGCTTCTATGTAGAAAGAATAAGGGGAGAAGGACACAGTGAAATCTGACTGAAAGGTAGAGGCTGAGTGGGGACAGTAGAAGCAAGCTGAGGTGATGACAGTGATTCCTTCTAAATACTTCATAGCGGAGTTAGGAATCTGAATTCGTCTGATGAAGCAAATTATGCAAAGCATAAGAAAGGACTCAATCAAAACAATAACATTCTTCTTGAAAGCACCTAATAACTGCTACTGGAGACATCTGTTTCTTCTGCTTTGAGTCTCTGCTTTGTAACTTTAAATACAGTGGACCATCTGGTGGTAACCTCACCACCTAGTTTATGTCCACTCACTGTTCTCCCTTCTGGTATTTATATTTACAATACAACATGATACATTACAATGAAAGTTATAATATATGTACATTTCTAAGACCATGCATCCATTTTTACTTGACATCAGACTTGCTTGCCTCAAATTGTGGAACCATTGTAGATTGTTCTAAAATATGACAACAAATTTTTATATAAATCTGGTTTTCTCCTACCAAAAAAACTCAAACATAACTTAAAATATTTAATTAATTCTTAACTAATTCAGATATTAACTTCTTTTCTGAAGTTTGGAAAAGAGGCAGAAAGACTTGAATGTTGCGACAGAGACTCCTGCGGCTGCTGTTCCTCCTCTTTCTCAGAAAACACCCCTTCCTGCTCCTGTGAGTGCTCGCATGGACCATGTTTGGCATTATGATGAAGAATATCTTCCAGATGCTTCAAAGCCTGGGTCAGCTATTTCTCCAGACCATGCTGATGGTGTTATGAGCAACGGATTTGTAGCTGTTAACTTAAGCTCCTGCAGGCAGGAGGTTGATTCTAAGGAATGGGTGATAATAGATAAGGAACGGGACTTACAAGACTTCAGGACAAATGAGGCTTTAGGGCACAAAATGACTGGAAGTCCCTCAGATGAAGAGCCAGAGGTACTACAAGTTCTAGAGGAGTCCCCTCGAGAAGAGCAATCCAGACAGGGTGGGTGGGCAGGAAACAGTGTCAATGGCAAGAACCAAACTTCAGGGGTGGAGTTTGTTCTAGACATGGAATGTCACCCTGCTGCTTCTGAACAGCTTACAGATAAGTTGGAACTTCTGTCTGGAGCTGCTGGACAGCTTCTTGCGGCTACCCCTACAAGTCCTATGGAAGCTCAGGCAGAAGGAGCACTCACTCCGGTAAGAGAAACGATCACTGTTTTGTTGAACCTGTCTTTATTTAGAATTATATGAAGAAATAGTTAAGGCAGTGACTAAAATACAATAGTGTAACAGAAATTCCTAGTTTCAGCAGATATGAGATTTGATTCTTGAGGAATGGGCTTCCATGTTCTGTTATACAAGTGTTTACGTTCACCTGTGGAAGTGGCTATTAATTCTGCAGGTATGATCCATAGAACTGACCTTGTTTAAAAAGAAGTTGTCTGTCTGTCTGTCTGCCCATCTGTCTGTCTATCTATCTAAAGAAGCTCCTTAGGCAGTGAGAGATTCCTGTCCTATCCTATTCCTATTCCTAATCAGTGAGAGACACATGCAAACATGTATTTATTATATTTGCAATACATAAACATAAAATTACAATGAATATGTAAAATACTGTGCTACAGTGTTTCATATGCTTCAGGAAAAGCCAAAGTTGTTGAAATGAAAGAAATAGTCATTTGCTCTAACCATCATTCCTGTAGTGTTTGCTTCTGGAATTCCCTTTGTTTTTTCTTGTTTCTTCTGAAACAACTTGTTGCCTTTTATAAAGTGTTGCTCCTTTCACTTCTAAGATACTTTTGCAACTACTACTTTACTCCCCAGTTTTCACTACGACTGATTGCTTTTTTTCCATTGCATACTGTTCTTTTTCCGTTTCTCCATCTTTTCTAAAGAATTCTCATTTGCGTAGTTTGTGAACATTTACTTTTTTTCTCCTTTGTCATTGTTTTTAAACAAAGATTTGTCGTTACTTAAGGAGGAAGGGAGAGTAATGGTTAAGTGATTGGAAATCAACTCTTGGTTTAATTTCTCCCCTTTTTTGAGGAGATACCATGCCATCTGTGATCTAAAGATGAATTCTTTCAAGCTCCCTTGAGACAAAAAACCTTGCTATGCTTTTTGTTCACTTATCACCACTTTCCGTGAAATTTACAGCCAGCTCATTAGAAAATGAAACTTGTCACTAACTACTCATTTATTATACGGTGTGGAAGTATACTTTACAAGGAAAATGAGCTACTCAATGTAGTTAACTACACCTGCACAGTAAAATTTTAACTACACCTAGGTTCTCATGGAAAATGCAAGATCATATCTTTCCTACAAGATTATATTTAGATATCATATTTTGAAGTATGTGGTTTATAGAAGATTCATTTGGTGTGACTGAAAATACAGAACTGTGTTAAACAACAGAATATTTCTAAGACTTAAATTAAAATCTTAGTTGTATGAAAGAGTTGTTGATGGGTTAGAAACTTCTAAAAGTGAAAAATTAATTTGAATTTTTCAGTTTTTCAGCTGTTCAGTTCTTCTGTTTTAATGTCAGTTTTAGAAAAACAGACAAAATAGAGCAATACTTGGTCCTGTACAAAATACTAATTACCAAGTGTTTTTATTTCAAAAGCCGTTAAAAAAAACAGCTTGCAATTTTGTATGCAAATGCACTATTCCACTTTATACAAGCGTGGCTCTTTTTGGGTAAATAGCTGTTCTACTTAAACTGAAAGTAGATGTGATAAAAATATTACATACTACACTGCAGAGAATGGACAATATGTTTATCTGGAAAGAAAGAAGCTTCAGGATGTGGGAGCAGAAACAGTTGTAAACCAAATTAATTAATTGTAAGATGTATTGCAATACTGGTTGAAGTAGAACTTGGGATGAGACTATATTTTAGTTTGGCTTTACAAGCAGGTAAGGAGTATTTGTCATGACCTCAAAAATGGGGGAAATGAATATGGTTTATATTATCCTGGAAGGGCAAGTAGTATTGTGAAGGCAAGATGAACAACAGGAAGGAACTTACTGTTTTTGAAGGTGAATCATGTGCAGTTGAAGAAGTAAACTGAACTGGGAATAAAGAAAATAGAGATTATTTGGCCGATTGAGAAACTGGGAACAGAGTGTGTCTATGCAGTGCATCTATTCCAACTGCGATGTATTCCCCTTCATTAAGTATACATAAATATTCCTTGAGATGGGTACTGGAACTTAGCTGTTCTTACAGGTGACTGTCCTGAGCACTTCACTGGGAGAAAAGCATATATATGCCTCTTCATGCAGTAGTTCTCTCTATTCAGGAGTCCTAGTGACCTTAGGGAGCTGTTTGGTAGTCTTTTTCCTTCCTTCTCAGAGTATTTAGTCACCTGAAACTGTTCTTTAAATGTGATCCTTTATGCATCAGATATTATTTAGCAATTTTTTCTAGGTAGCCCTTTCCCAACAATAAAAATAATAGGCAAGGTCATATTTTGCTTTTTCTGTTGATTTAATTATATTGCATGAGTTACTAAGAACAGGCTTGGATCCAAGAATGTTAAGTTTAGAATCATAAATCAAATGACTTAAGTGTTACTAAAAGGGGTTAAAAATAGGTGTTGAAATTATAGTAGTGTAATAATATAATTTTTGAAATAGTTCACTTATTACAAACAGCTCAAAATTCTAGGACATGTCAGCATTCATGATCCTCGTGCTTATGAACATACTTCCTATAAGGATTTCTAGTGATCTGTTTCACTATCACTTAGGGGAAAGTATGAGGAATTATGGTTTTTGAGCTTATTCTGATAGGTTTGTTAAATATTCAAGCATTTACTTCAGTGGTGAATTAATAAAATAGCTTTCCTATCGTAAGTATTTTTTTAATTTTTTCTTTTTACTTTGATGATTCTTCTTTGTTCTTTGTTTCTTTCAGGGGTTTGTTTCTCACTAAGTAGTAAGTAGTAGCATGGATGTTTCTGTATGAGAAACTAACGTTTTATATACTCATCCATAATTTTATTTACTCCTGAAGGAAAGACTGCTGGTCTGCAGTCTTTCCATTTGTAGCTAAATGTTCTTCCTGAAATTGTGTGTGTACGTGGACTTCTTGTAATTGTTGATAATATCACTTCTTACCTGTTTTCCACAGCATCAGCATTCTGTTAAGAATGTAAAGTTGTAGCAGTTAAAAAAGGAAACCCAAACTCAAAAAATAAGAGACAAAAATGTGTAAGTTATTGGCTCAGTCATGAGAGAGTTTCAGGCATAAAAAATTACAGCAAATTATGCTATTATGGAAAAAAAAACCCTGCAGGTAAGAGGAGTAATTTTCATGTTATCAGTCATGGTTTTCCAGTTCCAATGCAGATTTGTGTGCTATCAGCAAATACCCATTTGATCTGGCTTAGTCATGGGCAGACAGACACATATCTGTTGAACCACTTGAAGCATGCTAAGGGTATCTGTGCTGACTTTGTGCTTTAATAATGGCTTTTTGTTGACTTTGGCTGCAGGACAGACAGTATGTGATTTGCTGTAATATCTGCTGGTATGAAGTTAATTTGTCAAAAGAATGTGAACTGAACTAGACTAACGGTGAATTTGTACTGGAGTAGCACTTTGCATCATACAGCTGTAGTTTTCTTTTCCTTGATCTGGTACTAAGAGCATAGAGTTGGACTTTGTGTGGTTGAATGATGGCTTCATTAATTTACTGTGTTTTTTGTATTGAATTACAAAGAACTCTGTACAGTGCATGCACAAAACTTTGCAGCATGTATTTGTTAAGTAGATATTTCAGTCAATAAATAATAATGGACTGGGGACAGAGTGGCTGGAGAGCAGCCAGGCAGAAAGGGACCTGGGAGTGCTGACTGACAGGAGGCTGAACATGAG
>JAWWES010000168.1:26324738-26519822 GCA_035583135.1 Lophotriccus pileatus | reverse complement strand
CCCTGGAGGTGTTTAAGATGAGGCTGGATGTGGCACTGAGTGCCATGATCTAGTAATCACAGTGGGGTTGGATCAAGTGTTGGACTTGATGATCTCAGAGGTCTCTTCCAACCCAGTTAATTCTATAATTCTATGCTTTGAAGTAATTAAGCATCTAATAGCTATTTCCATTTTCATCTTCAGTTTATATTAATTTTATTATATTCTCTGGTCACAGTTCACAACCTAAAATCATATATATATATATGCATGTGTCTGTGTTATAGAAGAGGGTTTACTGTGTGAATCTATTTATTTTTATTATTTAGAAATATTAGTGAAATGGAAATCTTGTACATTGAGGTACTATCGTGTTTTATCAAAAGCTTGTTCTTAAATTTCTATTTATTTCTGACTTCTAAGTAGTTTAATTTTCGTATACCTTCTATCCTCAATTGATGCTTTTATGAGGCACTGGAAATACTTTTTTTTTTCTCAGTTGCAAGTCAGCTATGCATGATGGGAACTGAAGCAGTAGGGTTGACACAATTGAAAATACCTTTTCCTTAGGAATGGAAATGCTTGATAAGTACTCTTGGTTTCCAAAGAATACAGGTTAGAATTGCAAATACTGTGGTAGGAAACAAAAAGACACCTTCTTGAAGTTTGCAGAAAGTTTCCATATCTCTCCTCTTCAAGATTTTCTCTAAATGTAATGGGAACAAAGAATTGCAAACTGTGTATAGCAATCTCATTTACAGTTATTTAGATGTGTCACTGTTAGATGTTTATTCTGTGCCGAAAAACATCTTACAAAAGAACCAGTTGGTTTCAGAGTTGTCATCAGTAACCAATTTGAAAATGTAGTTTGTCTAAAATTATTTGTTTGGACACTTGGACTTTACAATTTCTGTTCTTCTTTCTTTCCTTGTATCTAAATGCTTGAATAATGTAGTTCAAGATTTAATTGTTCATGGATTGTATTCTTCTAGTTTGGTCCCATATTAGGGAACTTTCATCAAAATCATTTAGTATTAACTTTTCTGATTAATCCTATCAGGTACGGTTCTTAATGTACACTGCTGTGGATGTAGTAAAGCCTGCAATAGGTGCATGTGCTAAAAATACAGTAATCTCAGAGATGCAGATGTCTTGTTGTGTGGATGTGTTAAGCATTTGCATAGACCAGTCAACTATGAACTCATGTACACAGTGTCCTTGAAACTGACTGTGGTAGTTTATTAAATTTGCCCTAGATTGTTACTGACTTGTTATAATGGTTGCAACAGTTGGACTCAATGAATCCGTGATTTTATTTGCCAACCTAAGGATTCTGTGATTCTAAGACTGACTGAACGAAGAAGCCAGCTAGAGAAAGGATGCTCACTCTTGATTTTGGTGCTGGATTTTTGAAAATGGTTGATGGAAAATGTGAAGATTAGACTTAAGACACCTCGTAAATTATCAGCTTTCCACCTCTGAGGGATATGTGAATACAGTTGTCTAAGAGATTGCGTTTAGGCAAGCATAAACAAGACTTATTAAAACATTTTCAACCTTATTTTCTTCCCTGCCATGTTGTTCTCACAGCTCAACTCATGTCATATGCTGCATTTCTCCACTCCAAGAATTTCAAGTCCCATTCTCCGCACCATGAGCCCTATAGCCTATCTATCCATCCACTTGGACCCTCTGAAAGAGGCTGGTTTACCAAGGAGTCAGTCAGCTGAGAGCCACTCCTCTTCCTCCCGCTCAACCGGTCGTAGGCAGCTTCCTGTCATTCCTTGTGGCAACAAGTTCCCCCCTGTCATTCGCATCTCAAAAGCACAACCTGAGCAGGTGAATAAGCGTTGTCTTCATAAAAGTGACTGCATTGTAGCAGTCATCTGCCAAGTTTAACATTTTCAGTTGCTCTACACAGTCTGGTAGTAGGCATATGCTAATCATACTGCTATACACAACATCCTAGAAATATTTTGAAAGATTGAGTTGAGGAGTAAGAGTGGATCTTGTTCAGGAACAGAGTCAGAAATACTCTGTGAAGAAGATATATTGAGCCACTTAGAAAAGAGCAATATTTAAAGAACTGTTTTTAAGGTTATGATCTGGAGCACCAAGCATCTCAGGATGTTCTGGAAGATAGATTCACTTCCCCAGAGGGATTTTCTCTTGAAAAAAGATGGGATTATAAGTCCAGGAAATAATATTTTTGCTTCATTCAAAACTAAGATTAAAGTCTTTCTATTTTAATATGTTCCTGTAATTAGTACCAGGTGATTTTTGAATTGGGAACACACACTGAAATTTGTACTACTCTAAATGATTTTAATGTGAGAAAAAAGATCTGGAGATAGTCGGATTGTTACTTTGCAAATTAACAAATAACAAATTGGTCCACTGCTTGAAGTATATAAAGCAAAGATGGCAATTATCAGGGATCACAGATAATGAAAAATGTCCCTAGAGAAAGGGGACTTTTCATAGTTTTGTATTTCCAGTTCATTTCAGTATGAAAAAGATTGAGGCTTGGAATTATAATTAAAATTAACCATGATTTATGTATTAGTCACAAAAAATATTGAGATTTGCTAAGCAGCATAAGCTTGCATTGTTGGGTAAAACAGTATGACACAGCATTAATGCATAAGACTAACATATCATCATCATTTTACCATTAATATTTCATTTTGGTTATATTTTATGTTGCCTTTTGTTTCCAATGTATTTTTCAATATAAGTATTTCTATATTAAAGACTTTTTTTCTTTTTTCAGTGAAGAATGCACAGGAGTATTGATATTAAAAGTAATCCATCAACATTAGTTACTTTCAAAATTCCATAGGATCAGTGGTGAGTGATAACAAGGCAAACAAAGAGCTAGTGGACTTATGCCAGCATTTTGTCTCTGAACTCAAAAAGCAATGTTTTTTTGCTGCAACCCCTGACTGCTTTTTAGTTCAATATAAAGAAAATAGTTCTGTGCATGATGTATGGAAACAGACAAACAGTAGCTCCCCAGTGTTCATTATTGTGAACTTGGTGGGATACCAAAATACCACAGTTTTTATGATGACTGTCATATTGACTAGGGAAAAGGACTTAGAAGAAATCAACTCATTAAAAGTTAAGCTTCGGTATTTTTCGGGATTAGTTTGTATCCCAGGATGCAAAATGGCATTTTTTTGTATATGTACAGTTTAAGTTTTCTAATGAGAATCCATTGCAGGTATAATTAGCAAACATAGGAAACTGTGCACAATCTCAGAGAAAGTAAGTTGGCACAGAGGGTCTTCTCTGGCTTCCTTAGTACCCAAAAAATGAATACAGCTGCAATATTAGTAGGGGACGCAAAGTGATATACTTTTCTGTCATGTGACTGGTGTTGCTACTTAGTGGAGTGAGCATATGTAACATTCAGCATCTTCTTTCTTTCTACTGGGTAAGTCCACGACTGCTGTGTTCTTTTATGAGCTGTGATTTTGAAAGTCCTAACTCTGTTTAGAATTTAACTTCCAGTTTTTCATTTGCTGTGGAAACTACAAGCATGTGACTGTGTAGTTCATTCCAACATTGAAAGCTTGTATACTTTATGGTTCACTGAAGAACTCAAAAACTTTTGCAAGTCCTCTTCTTTTCAGTAGTGCGGTAATATTAGGTACTTAGCAAGTTAGAAGTTCCTCAGCATGAAAGATGAATATGCATATTAATAATCTAAAGCTTTTCTCCAATTAAATATTACAAATATTTCTAATGTCATTCTGTGTAAGTGTTTGGTACTGAATGTATTGTCATGTATTTTCTGCTGTCTGCAATTTGGTTCAGCAGTCATAACTAATGAATTGCAGAGGTCAGCGATCTGTGCTGTTGAATTTAATTTCACATATTAAAAAATAAGAAATTATGTATTTGTTTCTAAAATCAAGCAAAGTGATTTTCTTTCCAGATTTTTAATGAGTGAGAACTTAGGAACTCTAACCCATCTTGCTCTACTTTGATGTCAGATAGAAGGGGTGGTGAAATTTCTGTGTATTCTCTGCTCACTAGTGCAGAGAGGGTATAGGATGTAGGTCTATGTTTATTTTTCGATAGAGAACTCCTCTCTTGCCATACATGTATTAGGGAAGACAGTCGGAGTGTTTTACTTCAGCTATCCTTAGTTATTCAACTTGCAACATAAGAAAAGAATATGGCAGCATTATAGCTGACTGAAAACCAGAGTGAATTATTTGATTGTACTAGAATCTGAAGAGTGTGTCCAGAATGCTATTAGCATCCTTTTCATCTATAACATGGTCAAATTGTACAGCAGATTCTCTTGAAACATAATCTTTTTCTTTCTTTCTGTGAATTTTTGAGCCAGATTAGTTCTCTGAACTCTCTCATTAGAGGGCTGTGTAGAGTGTTGTTTGAGGTCAGTGGTGAAGGTGATGCAAGTACAGCAAGTACTGGCCAGGGCTGCTTAAGTATGCATAGTGCTAAATGTGTAACTGCATCTTGAGAAACAATCAAAATCAGTGACCTCAGATTTTGATATTTATGTTTTCACAGCTCTAGTTCTACAGTAAGATAGTGAACACCTCTTCTAGCCAAGGCAGCCATACAGAATACTTCTAAACTGGTACTCTATAATGTAATTCAGCCCTTAAGAAAGGTGGATTCCAGTTTTGTCTGTCATCCAGACGTGTTTTCTTTTTCAGTGTGCTTAATGAGATGTGTACAAGGGGGCTAATTTTAATCTAATGATTTTGCAGTTATTCAGTATGTTAGGGTTAGATCTCTTCCCACACAAGATCTCACGGAAATGCAAACCATCACACTCATAGTCATATCCAATATGTGAAATAATGTATTAATCTGAGTTGAAAAACTTACCCTGATTTTTAAGCATCTCACTGGAATTCAGGGCCCCATGGAAGAATAAGGTAAGGCTTCTTGACATGTTCAAGGGGTATTTAAAGAAAGAATGCATATTCGATGTTTGAGATTTATGAGCATGATAGTGAATGTTGTAAATTTTGCCTTTTTTTATTAACTAACTTTATCAGGTTTCGCTAGTCTGTGATAGCAAGAGAATGAACATTTTCATTGGTTTTCACATTTAACAATCTCTTTTAGAACCACAAACAAACAAACAAAACCCCAAAGGTGCTCCTGTTTTGTTACAGCATCCTTTTATCATGATTGCAAATTTGTCAGTGGCATTAGCTTGAAGGTGTCATGTATGTTAGAATTGCCTTAGAACTCAGCTAGTTAGCACTGGTATAGCATTTAAAATATCAGGAAGGCATATACTTGTCCAAAATCCTCTTCAGAATTTAATTTTTAAGACATGGCACATTATCAAATAGATGTGTCCTGGAAGGAAAAGAGAGAAAAGGTTTTCTGTGTTCAGGGATTCTGTGTTTTTACTGCTGCCATGGTTAAAGCCATGGTTTGTCTGTAGCAAAAGGGTTTCGATTTCAGGTTTTACGGAAATGTTATGCCTCCTGTTCCCTGGCCTAATAGAGACAATATTGAGTCAGCATGAAGTTTAAGTTAGGTTCTTCCCAAGAGGCTGCTACCATCGTGGTAGATATAAAAAAATCTTCATATATTACTTCTCTTTATTCTAGGATGAGGGCCTGCCACGTGTGAAATTTTTAACAAAAGAAGTTTAACTGGGGATTACCAGTTACTACAAATGCCTGCAATGCTTGCACTACCATATATATGGGTCTCTTGAAAGGGATTAAAGTATCAAGGCTTACAATCATCTCTAGTCTGATGTTCCATAACACTGTGTCTTACAGCCATGTATTTCTCCTATTTATCCTGATATTAGTCTATTTGTAGAAACAGCCCATGTGCTTTAGTAAATATATAAGTCATTATATTTAACTTTTTCCCTGCTGTGAATTTAATCTGGAAATGGATTGTAAGGGATACAAAAGATTAAACTCTAAAAAGTCAGTAGGAATGATAGTAGTAGGTAGGGGAAATTTTGAAAAGTAGGAGATCTGTTCTGAACAGTAAGCTAAGTGAGCTTACATCCTGAGATGTAAGCATAGCAGTGTTTCACTCATGTGAGAATGATACTGTCATTAAATTACAGGACAGTGTGCTAATATGCCCTTTATGTTTTCATACGAACTGCAGTTCAAATTTCTTTGTAGAGATGTAAGGTTGTGCGAGGAAATAGAAATAAAGTGCCATAGGTAAATTAAAACTCACGAAGTATGAGGAGGAAGCTGGTGAACTGGAAAGATTCAGGGAGATATTTTTGTTTGGTATTGCCGAAGTTGCAGACTCATACTAACCTTATTCCTGGTAGGCAATAGAGTTAACCACAGAAGAAAAAGAAGCAGGGAAGGGAAAAAAGATATGTGAGGTTTGTTCCCGTGGATATACAAGCTTTACTAAGGTAGGAAAGATGTTCTGAAAAGTAACTGATCAGGATAAGTGTCTTCAGAATGCCGAGTAATACGATGATGGTTTATTAATGTGAGAAATTACAAATAATGAAAGGATTACCAGAACCATGAATCTCCACACCACGTCTCTAAGAGGCCTGAAGTCCTGACAGCACTTGACATGCTTGCAGAAGTACCCAGACATCATGACTGGAGGGAAGAAACTATTGCTGAAACATCAGATGATATCTTGCTGATATTGTACAATAATCCATATTCACACCTTTAAACCTTTCAGACTTAGCAACTTTGCAGACCTAAACTCAGTATTTCATTCCTCTGCAATTTCACTGCTTTCGTACACAGAGGCATTCATGCAGGTGTATCTCTTGCTATTGCAGCCTGTCAAATGTGTAAAAGGAGGCAAGTTTATCAGATGTCATAAAAGATGTCTGAGAGGTATTTGGTTTTTTGTTCTTTTTCCATCTTAACATCCCACTCACTGTCTTGTAAAGTTTCTTGAAGAAAATGCAGTATAATTTCTCATCTCAGTTCAATGCAAATTTGAGAAAACAGAAAGGAATTAAGAAATAATTTAGGGAAGACCAAAGGATTCAAGAGTATGGTGGTAATAATTTCATTCAAATATTTTGGAGTGAAAGGGGAACCTTGAATTCATTGTTCCATATATTGTCTAAGCTATTTTCAGTCATCTGTTGTATCACATAACTCCTGTTGAAATATGAGAATTACAATAATAGGTGTTATAAACTATCCTAGTGAGCTGAGAGGTAGTATGTTAAATTGATTTCCCCACATTTTTCTTCTTAGATGAATTGTAGTCTTTGTTCCTCAGGTTCAGTGTTTAACATAATTGACATGATTAACCATAGTGATCTCATAGGATAAGTTTGTATTCAGTGGCAGAAAAAAAGGAAGTATGAGGATCATTTATGATTATGATGGGGTTTTAAATTTTACCTATTAGTCCATGTATTATTTGTTTTGTAGTTAGGTATGTATTGAACCCTGAGATTTCTGTCTTCCTGACTTAGACTAAATTATTATTGAAATTGGTGTACTTTGCACGTATCAGGATCAACCCTTCTCAGACTCTTGTCATTCAAGGTTTCGCAAATAAGAGAGTGATGAGACTATTTATGGGATAATTAAGTTTACAGGATTATTTTGTTTAGTTTTAAATTGTTTTAAGGAATTCAGATCTTCTTGCAGTCTCTTTACTTTACGTTCTTCACTGTGTATTGGGAATCATGAAGTTATCTGTAGTGGCCAGCCTTGCAAATAAATGATGCTTTACCCAAAAAAATCTTAAAAGATATATATTAGGAGGATGATCTACAAGCTTCTTCTATTTCTTCAATAATTGACTATTACATCCAAACTCTTCCAAATAAAAGCCTTTGGATCGCTACCGATGGCAGGGGCATTGGAACTAGGTGATCTTTAAGGTCCCTTCCAACCTCTTCTCTGATTTAACAGGGTTCAGTTTTGTACAAGTTCTGTTTTCTCATACAGATTCACAGATTTTTAAAAATTGGCCTTGATCTTTTGTTTATCTCTTAAAGATGATCCTGAAGTTCTAACAACCCTTGCATGAAAGGGAATTCTGCATGGTTACCAGTTTAGAGTTCTTGCACATATAGCTGAAATGTCAAGCCTAACAGGGATATAATCTAATTCTTGTGCTTTGAGAAACCAGACTTATTTGTTAGTGAACAAAAATCAAGAAAGTGATATATGTGTTCAAAAAGCCATTTCTGAAAGTATGAATTACTTAGTAGTAGTGGATCTTTATTAGCAGTCATTCAGTATCCTTTTCTCCATTTGTTCAGTGTTTTATTTTCACAAATAGCTCCTGCCTTTTGATTGTAGGTGGCTCAACAAGCCCACTCCCCTGTTTCTACGGTGTAAGTGTTAAATCTGTTGGCCAAGATGCACTTGAAAGACCAGAAAATTCTCTCTCCAGATGTGGCAAAGGATATGAAGTTTGTTGACGAATGTAAATAAATTTCAGATCAGAGCTGTTTTTTCCTAACAAAGAATTGACATGAGAGAGGTGTCACTAGGAAGAGAGAATTTTCATATTTGAGCAAAGGAGGATTCAAATGCAATTGCAGCCCTTCTGGAAATATACCAAAAAGATAAATATCCTCCTGAAGGCAAATACCTAAGGTTGTCTTTCCTCTGTAAATTGAGAGGACACCAGAACCATTCTAGTCTAAGGGAAGTCATCCTTCTTCAGATATGTGGAAGACAACTCTGATGTTTTAATCCTGGGTTCTTTGAACTGGCAACCGGACTAGCTTGTTGAGTGAAAAGTTTGGAAAAGGAAATATTTTACATTTCCTTTCTTTTGAGACGCATCTGCATCCCTGGAGAACAAGATATTGAAACAAGCTAAAGACAGAGCTTAGTGGACACCAAAGGCCCCAGTGATGTCTCCAAAATCTGAATCTGTTATTCGAAGGACAATATTGCATTAAAATTTCCTGAACCCACTTTTACCCAGCTTGTAGATCACAATTTCTGAGAGAACTGATGATTTTTGTCTGACAGGCCAAGATAACTTCCTCTGTCTAATGAAAGTAAGTCATTCAATATAAGATGAGTCCTTCAACTTGAAGATGTGTTATCTTAGAGCAACTGCCTGCAGATGTATGATATCCATGGAACAGTTACCCTGTTTCCTAAACCTTTTTTCTTGTGTTTTTTTTTTTCTTTTTTTCCTTCAGTTTTATCTGTTTGCAGAGTTCTTGCTAAACTATTTTCCTTTCACGCTCAAGATTTAGGTACTAAATGACCTAATCATGGAAAGATGCTTTAAAAATAATAAATTCTACTTCCTCTGTTCTTTCTGTAGCTGAACTGATGTTCTTGGATTCTTTCAAAAGAAAGCTTTTGAAGTAAGAAAGGCTTCTCAAACTCAAAAGTGTTTCTTTCAGAGGAAAGAACCTGGACTGAGAATAAGAGGAGATGAGGAGGACTGTTTTGCCAAAACTAAGTAACTGTAGATTGTTTCTCAATGTACCATTTTAATTCAGCAAACATGGAGGACTGTATTGGCCTAAACTTGCAAACAAATCATCAGAGAGACAAAAAGGAGACTCTTGCTGCAGTTCTCAATGGTTTTGTTTTTTTGGTTTATTTTGGTTTGGGATCCTATCCTTCATTTCTATCAGTCTCAACCATGGGCTACAAATACCTTAGGGAAACAAGAATTCGATTATCTTACAGTTCTACTCTTTTCTCCCCCACCCCCCGCTACCCCCTGGGAAAAATACCACCTTCTGTAGCCTAACAGCTAATCATTCCAAATTTCTCAAAAATATGATCTCCCCTTTTCAGTTAGGGTCCAAAAACTGCATTAGGTGAATTAGAGAGGTTTGGAATACATTATATGGTATAGAAGTAATTTCTTTAACATATATAATTATCCTCTCTTTAATTTAGCTTTATGCCTGTGATTCGTGTTTCCTGTTTTGTTCTAATGCATAGTTATAATAACTGTTGAATATTTGTGTTTTATTGTGGTAAATATGCACCTATAATGATGGAAATTTTGTCATACAGAAATAAGAAGAAAATGCAAAAAAAAAAAGAAATCAGTAAGAGTATCGATGAAGCTATTATACACTCAGGGGAAATTGAGGATATCTCCTTCACTGTCAGTTCTCGTTTCTTATTTTGGAGAGTTGTTCTGTATTTGTAAACTTTGAGTACACAGTATAAACTGTTATACACCCACCAAAGCTGCTCTATCACGCTCCTCTGCAAGTGGACAGGGGAGAGGAAATATAACAAAGGGTTCATGGTTTGAGATAAGGTCCAGGAGAGATCACTCACCAAATGCCATCATGGGCAAAACAGACTCAATTAATTAAATGTATTACTGACAGAATCAGAGCAGGATAATGAGAAATAAAATAAATCTTAAAAACACCTTCCCCTCACTCCTCCTTCCTTCCCAGGCTCTGCCTCCTGCCCCTTGCCCCTCCCAGTGGCGCAAGGAGGTAGGGAATGTGGGTTATGGTCAGTTCATCACAGGTTTTTCCTTCTGCTGCTCAGGGAGAAGAGTCCTTCCCCTGCTCCAGTGTGGGGTCCCTCCCATGGGAGATAGTCCTTCATGAACCTCTCTAACCTGAGTCCATCCCATGGGCAACAATTCTCCATGAACTGCTCCGGGGTGGGTCACTCTTCCATGGGATGTAGTCCTTCAGGCACAGCCTGCTCCAACGTGCATCACCTACAGGGTCACAAGTCCTACCAGGAAGACCTTCTCCATCGTGAGTTCTTCTCCCCATGAGTCAGCAGGACCCTGCTCCAGCACAGGTTTCCCACAGTTTAACAGTTTCCTCTTTCCAGCATCCATCTGCTCCAGCGTGGGTCTTCTCCAGAGGCTGTAGGTGGATCTCTGCATCCCCGTGGTCCCCCATGGGCTGCAGGGGCACAGCTGCCTCACCATGGGCTGCACCACAGGCTGCAGGGGAACCTCAGCTCTGGTGACTGGAACACCTCCTGCCCCTCTTTCGGCACTGACCTTGATGTCTGCAGAGTTGTTTAGATGTTCTCACTCTGCTCTTTTCGGGTTGCAAATCTGCACAATAACTTTTTTTTTACCTTCTTCTTAAATAGAAGTGGTGGATCTGTCTTGGAGCTGTCTGGCTTTGGCTCTGTTGGATGTGGGGGAAGCTTCCAGCATCTTCTCACAAAAACCACCCCTGTAGCCCCTCCCATTGTCAAAACCTGGCCATGCAAGCCCAATACACGGGTCCTGCCAGATGAGCTTGGTTTCTACCACCCAGTAGTAGCAATGTACTAGCTCTAGCAAAAGCCCATTAAGCTCAGTACGGTGTATAATTTCTGCAACAAAGTGAAATGTCTTCTAACAGAGCAGAATCCTAGCAACATTAGAAATAGACTACCATTAGTTGTGTCTTCTACCATTAGTGAATCAAGGAAGTGTTTTTAACCAAACCCAGACTCCAGTTTTTCCAAACTCAACTTTCCATTGAGTGTCAAAATGTGTCAAATTTGTGAGGCTAAAGAATAGAAAGAAAAAAGGAGCTGAACTCTCTGTCCATGTAGAGAAAGATGTAAGGGTAGCCTCTTGATTTTTTTTTTTATACTCTTTATACCAAATGACCCCATCCAGTATGGATAAACAAGAATCTGGGACTCTTCTTCACGTGAGAGTGCATTCCTTCCGTGTCCATAGAGATAAAACTCCTCTTCCTTTTGTGTGTGGTCTCTCGTGCTCTGACCTTATGACTCTTGCATTTCTGTCTGTGCAGTGGCCTGTCTTCAATGGGGAAGGTGAGGAACAACTCCATTCCTACTCGATGGGCACTGGGGGAAGTGGGGAGAGACATGAATGCAGGTTTCCCACTTCCTGGACATGTGCTCTAACAATTAAGCTGTGTACTAGAGACACACTCATCATAACCAACTGTTTTCTAAAGGGTTTCTGACTCAATAATGCATAAAAGCTTTATGTGTATCTATTGGATTAGACCCATTAGGGGATTTAGATGTGTGAATATTTAGTTTGTGAATCTCTTAATGATGTTAGGTAAGGAGATATCCTAACCAGGTTGCTTAGTTAAAACTAGGCATAAGCTTCGGTAGGGAAAGTAATAACTAAAATGTAGGTACTTGGAAAATTTTTTCTGGACAAAAATGTGGGTATTATGGGTATGGAATTTCTGAATCTAAACGTCACGGTGTTTTTGTCTTCTGTACTTGTCTAAAAATATTGTTGTGTACTTGTTAAAGATTTTACATTTACATGCAACTTATTCTAAGAGTGTTCAAATGAATGTGATATTAAAAAAAACTTACCTGTTTGGTTGGATCACATTTCCAGGGGGCTTACTTGGTAACTGCAGCACTTTTCACTGACATTATGTTTATTTTTACCTGTTACATATTTCTCTAATGGGATAATAGAATTTTTTTTTCCTAATTATCTACATGTGTGCTATGAAGTGGGATATTATTTGAACATTGTGATTTATTATGTAATGTGTCTTTAATATGTGGAATCAAAAGCATTTTGATTTAAACAACACTCTTTATTTAAAGAATGCTACCTGTATAACATTCCCAAGTTTCTTATATTTTTCTTTAATCTTCCAATGCAGATAACAATACCCAGGCCTTCAGTGGCATCTACACAGTCTGCTTCAGAGAGCTTTCACTATGGCCACCAGCTGGAGAGAAGAGAACAGGATGGTCAGTCTGTGGAACACACTGTGGAACTTTCCTCTCCAAAGGAAAGTTTGCCAGGTTTGGTTGCGACAGAAGATGCAATTCCAGCTAGTGCCAGCAGACCAGATTTGGTACTTAATATCAGCCAAGAGGTGCTTGATAGAGAAGGACTTGTCAAAGAAAGTGTCAATGTCCTGGACTGTGGCCAAAAGGACCTACCTGAACAACACAGTGGGATACAGGAAGAGAATGAACTTGAAAATGTTCCTGTAGAGGAGACTGAGGAAGAAAGGCTTCCAGTGGTTTCTGAGGATGCCATTGAAATGCTAAGCAAAGAGCAGAATTCTTCTTTGCCAGGAAACTCAAAATCTGCAGAGGAAGAACCTCTAACAAATACTGAAGCTGCTGAAGAATCAAAGCCAAGACCCATCTGTTTGATGCCAAATCAAGATGAGGGTCTGAAGTCAATCGCACCTAAAGCATCAGAATTGTCTCCCTCAAGAATTACTAACGCACATATTAATAAACAGGCAAACAAAACAGCAACTGTTCAGGAAAATGGTTTTCATTCTGATAAGGAAGAAGTCCATAGCCAAGACTTGAAATGCCACCAAGTGGCCCTTACTACTTTTTTGCAGCAGGAGAACAAAAAAGAGAAAAATTCCCCGAGAAATGGAGAGTTATTCCACTGCATTTCAGAAAATGAGAATTCTTACCGATCCAAGAAGGACTCAGTTAAGTCTCCTTTTGTGTTCAGGCAGAGCCGAATCCCAGTTTTAGCACAAGAGATAGACTCAATGTCAGATTCCTCTTCTGTTTCAGCAAAGGAGAAGCTTCTTCTAAAAAAGGCCCATCAGACAGACTTGGTGAAATTACTTATGGAAAAGAGACAGCTCAAATCTTTCCTTGGTGACCTCTCAAGTGCCTCTGATAAGTCACTGGAGGAAAAAATGGCTGCTGCTCCAGTACCATTTTCTGAGGATGATGTCTTAGCTTCATTTTCTAGATTGACACTGGACTCTCATTTCAGCAAGCAGAATGAAGATAGTTCTTTATCTCCAAGCAGTCCTCAGTCCAGAAAAAGCAAGATTCCAAGGCCAGTGTCCTGGACAACCACTGATCATGTCACTGGTTCAAGTTCAGCTCAGTTCTTTCCTCGGCCACCACCAGGAAAACCGCCTACTAGACCTGGGGTAGAAGCTAGGTAATGCAGAGAAAATAGAAATAGGTTTTCAGGTTGGAAATGGATTTGAGCTAGACTGCAGTTACTGTGCCATATGTAATCCTGTAGAAGTTCCATCCTTTAACTGATTTTTTAAAAAAGGCAGGGTTTCAGTTCTCTGAGAAATCTCACATTGTTGAAGAATGAATGAAAAGTTTTTACACAAGAATGACCCTGCTTCACCGTTAAACCTTATACACCAGAATGTGTATTCAGTATTTTGAAACCTGACACTCTATAACTAAATCTTTACACTTTTTTTAAAGAGGGCTCACTTTTACAGAACTGCTGATTGTTCACAAACCCACAGAAATCTTAATAGGATCTGTTGTAGCCAGCCCCCTTGAAAATTAATCTGTTCTTAAGGTAGACATTTTAAGTATTTGGGTCTAGAGCCACCAGTATTGAGTCCTTTAGCTATGCCTAGATCATGGCTAAGTAAAAACAGCTAATTAAAGAAGAGCAGAGTTAATACTAGAAGAAACCACCTTTGGCACTTCTGTATACAGACAACCACAATCTATTTTCTTCAGTCCCTACATTCCCAGGACAAGGAGAATTTTGACACAGTGGTGCAAAATCCTTTGAAAGAAGTTGTGATGTGCCGTGTCATCCCTTAAAATTGTGTATAATAGTGTACTGATGGTGTGCAGGAATGGATGTACCCCTCTGAAAAAAAGGTGGTAAGCACTGCTCTTCAGTGCACTACTTCCAGCACCACCAGGAAATTTCAGTTATCCTGTAAACACTGAGGCTGTTTATGTGAGTGAGTTTATGTAAATATAAATACTGTGTTGATCTGAACAACACAGAAACCAAAGCCCAGGTCCAAACACCTCTACCTTACAGCAAAGTTCAGCTCCACATGTCTCTTCTGCAATACAAGGTCATCTTTTGTTTCTAGTGATACTGTGTTTCTATTTGAACTTTGAATAGGTGGATACAGAAATAATCTTTCTTCGTTTCTTCTTAAGGTTACGCAGGTACAGAGTCCTAGGGAGTAGCAGCTCGGACTCAGATCTTATCTCTCGTCTGGCTCAAATCCTACAAAATGGATCTCAAAGACCAAGGAGTTCTACCCAGTCTAAGAGTCCAGGATCTCCACATAGTCCAAAAACACCACCCAAGAGCCCTGTCATCCCCCGACGCAGTCCCAGTGCCTCCCCTAGGAGCTCTTCTTTACCCCGTACTGCCAGTTCTTCTCCGTCCCGGGCTGGGAGATCCCATCATGATCAGAGGAGTTCATCCCCGCATCTTGGGAGGAGTAAATCACCTCCTAGCCATTCAGGCTCCTCATCTTCTAGGAGATCTTGCCAACAAGAGCACTGCTGCAACAAACCAAGCAAGAATGGTCTGAAAGGGTCTGGCAGTTCCTTCCACCATTCCCCAAATACTAAGACTCCCACAGGAAAGAGCAAATCAACCACTAAGCTTAGCAGATAGGAACTGGGCCTCAACAGGTATAAAGTCTCCTCCTAAATCTGATGCATGTTGTGTCTGTGTACTGTGTATTAAAAAAAAAAAAATCAAAAAAAGTGTATTAAAAAAAGGTGTTGAATCTGCACATTTTAAAGGAAGTAAGCATTGTAAACTATTCATAAGAAATCATTCTGTGTAAATAAGTGGCCAGGCTTTGCCTAAGAGCAGGCAGCAAGCAGATCCACAAGAGGTAGGGGCCAGAAGAAGAATGACTAGATAGTCGAAGAGGTGCAATGTGTTTAGAGTAAAGAAATATCTCTAAGGTGAGTGTTTTAAAAGGGTATTTATCTTGATGTTTTTTGTTTACCTAGTTAGAAGATTTGGCCTAATTATTTAAGGCCTTACATACTTAAGAGTGTGTAAGAAAACCTGAAATGATTATTCCCAAAATGATGTCACCACTCGGGAGATAAGTTCTGCTCAGGCATGGCTTCGCAGTTTTGAAAAAGCACACAGAAGATTATGGTATTTGTACCTTATAAATTTCTTTCATTTTGAGCTGCACTTACCTCTTGAGTCACTCAGTGCTCATCTTAGCCCCTATCTATCATGGCACAGATTTTTTGCCTAGGGAAGTGTCATATACCTTAGCACTGGTGACGTTAAAAAAATTACTAACATTTGCCAAGATGTTTTTGTATCTATATTATTTAGAAATTTGTTTAGTAGTAATCAGGATCCAAGAAGCCAATTCTCAGTTCTACAACATACAGTTCTTTGGGAGTCATAGTGGAGTTCTACATTTGGTAGAATTTGGAAAAGCATTCCTATCCAGGAAATGAGAGAAAAGAGATGTATGCACTTCACTGGATGTTGCAGATTTACAAGAAAATGCAATGTAAGTTGGAAAATAAGGGTTTTTTTGTCTTTAATTCAACTGAATTTGCTGGCTTTTGTTTTTCCATTAGTTTAGGATCCATTAGATCCTGCCATGCAAAGACAACTGCCAACCAAGATTTGGTTTTTTTGATAATTTATGTTCTAAAATCATGAAAGATGAAACAGAGATGAGGAGATTGTCTGCTTTGTGAACTTCGTAGGTTATAGGTGACAGAAATATACTTAATACCCTTACAAAATCTAGTCAAGAATATTAGTCATCAAAGCAAAATAGAAAGAAATCTGAAATATTTTTTGTTTTGGATTCTTGTAATTTTTTCACCCAAATGTTGTTTTGATCAAGCTTTGTTGACACTCAGTGAAGTCCATAGTGTGTAATTCCTCCAACTTTATTAAGTAATTACTTAATAACCTCTTGTGCTCTACAGGATCTCTGTAGGGAATGAAAAGGCATGGCACCTTTTGCTGTATTCAGAAAAGTGGGTTAGAGTAATAACACACAAGAATGCAAACGTGAGAAAGATGCAGCCATCTCTCCCTAATTGTTCCTGTTGTGGGGACACTGGGTGCGTAGGAGACTTGTCAGTTACTGATCTGCTTGCTGTAGTCATATGCCTCTCCAGCCAGCATCTGTGCTTTTTTATTTAACCTCTGCCAAATGAATACCTTTTGATTAAAAAGGGAATATTTTGTCTCTGAGCTAACACATTCTAATGCTGCATTAAAGCTGCCCTAGAGCTGCACTGAATTTCACTTGCTTTGTCAGACTTTGTTGTTTTTTTTCGTCCTTTCTTACTATGAGTATGTATATTGTTTCCCATACGTTATGTAGCACAGTGGGGAACCTTAACTTCATTCAGGTTTCAAGCACTACAGATGAATGCAATAGGTAGGGTATACCTGCTTTTTCTGAAGAAACTGTACCATTGGAAAGTCCTATTCCTTTGTATTATATTGTATAATAGGTGCTATACCAATAATTGCATGTCCTCATGGTAAATTATATAATATAAATATTTATATATATACATATATGTATATGCTTATATATACGCATTCTTTCTCATTTTTCATTTGTAATTTATGGACCACAAATAATACAGTTCCCTTTCTGTTATTTCCTGTGTATTTACATCTTCTATTTACCCCCCAAAAAACTCTGTAATGCACAAATTCTAATAGCCTTTATACCTTGATACAAGACTGAAGGACTGCTAATTTCTCAACCAGCCGATGATTTGTCTTGCAGCTTGCTTTTATTTCTTTATAATTTTATGTGTGCATTTGCATATGGAACAAGAACAAAGATTCAAAGGTATCTTTATTTTTTATTACAAATAGGTCTTGTGGTTACTCATTTTTATTTCATAATGTGAGTTCTTAATTGTGAATACTTGTCATATAGGAACAGACACTCAATGAATACCTAACAGATGAATGTGACAACAAATTCCATATTTTTTTCCTGTTTTCCGTATTTCCTTATGGTATACCGTAAGAAAGAATTTGGTCATATGTTTTGGCCCTGGGCATTGCTGGAATTATTTGTTAAGGTGGTGTGGCAGCCCATGATTATTTTTCTTTTTTTTTTTGAAAAACATTTATTATGGTCTTGTAAGCTTATTCCTACATTAACATGATCAAGTTTAGTCAGTACCAACTTTATGCATCCTTGCCTGAAATGCTGAAGTTGAGGTGTTTTTATTTTCTCTGTAGTGTAGCAGGATCCAGAAACAGGTAATTACTTTACATCTGAGAAAGAATATAACACAGAAGTTTTGGGGGGTTTTTTTGTGTTGTATTCAAAGTACAGGCTTGTCCATTGTTAGACTTGACTATGTAAAATAAATCAATGCTGTAGAAATTCACTTGTACTTGAACTACTTGCCAATGTAAAAATAGTAAGCTATGCCAAAACAGAGAAAAAGATATCAGTCACAATTGATGACCCAGGCTTCTTTTGGTGCAGAAAAAGGTAAAAGGACTGTATATCCCCAGTTGCTTTTGTGCTGAGGATTCAACAGGATTTAATGAGAAAATCATGCAGATATGAATGGAGGAGCGATTGTGAATAACTTATTTTGAACTACCTGCTCTTCTTGAGTTTTTTATTGCTTGATAACCTCCCCTCAAAAGTTTACAGAATTGCTTACTATAGTTTAAGGTAGAAATCAGTTACTGTATTTAGGTAATGGTCAGCTGATCAATTCATACATAAATATTAGCTTAATATATCTAGAGGGCCTGTGTAATCATTAAGGACTCTGTAAGCTTCAATATTTGAATATGCAACTGACTCTGCAGAAAAACACCAATGTACATGTGTGTGGCCCTTATGTAGAGTGTGTATGAATGGTTTATGGAGGGCTTTCCGTGGCACATTTTCAGGGATGGGGAATATTTTTCTCCATTGTATAAAATGGTTACAGTTACTCTGCATAGTGCGCAGAAGATTACATAGGGATATTATCTGGGAAACAAGAAAACTTAAGGAGCTGTTGCTTTGTCCTCTTGAAGCCTCCATTTCTTTGGAGGGCAGTGTGATGGAGCCATGACATGTAGCAGATGCAGATGCTGCACACACATTTCCTCTTTATGGTGTTTTCTGTGTTGTGGCCAGCACTTTGGGGCATTTTTTAGAGAAACTGAGGCACGAAGCCTTAAAACTAAAATAGAACTTGAAATCACTGAACATTTCACACAAACTTTTGTGCTGCAGTATTGCATGATAAAATCAATCTAAGTTGCAATCTCAAAAATATGTATTAATATTAATTAGCCTCCTTATTAATTGCAAATGCCAGTTACTACTATGTAAAACCACGCTAAAGTAATAGATAGTATGATACAGTAAAGCAATGCTGGCAAGTTGTATGATGCTAGGCACCTATCTACGACTTGAGCAGGATTGATAAGCATAGAAATTTTCACTGCTCAAAGGCAGGAGCAATATGAGATCTTAACTGCTAGTTATATATAATTATACAGGAGGCAGACCCCTGAGGAGTGACACAACGCATTCATTATAGCCACCAGCCACATCCTGTCTTGGGAAATCTGGACATATTCTTATCTTGAAGTCTGCATGTTTGAGATCAAGCTTTCTTGCATACCTCACTAAACAGTCTTGATGTACAGGGGAGAATCTGGTCCTATGTATTTAAAAATAGCTTGAAATATTTTTCATGTGAAAAAGACTTGCAAGAGCTCTATCATCTACAATTTGTAGTATTATGGTATTAACTACAGCTGGGAAAACACAATTTTGATTTTATATATATATATATATAAAAATACACATTTGTACGTAAGTGTATCTACTTATACATTGATATAGATACTGTATATTATATAGAAATATATATATATACATACATACATATGTGTGTATATACATATAGATAGAAACAGTGTCAGCTATTCCATCCTGTTTACTGGAATTCATTTGCTAGAGTGAGACGAGGCCTGTTTTGCTTTGATTTACTCTGGTCTCCTCTTCCCCTACTACAATTTCCCTATGCCCTAATTCTGATTCTGTGTCTTTTCTGCATTACAAGGCCTGATTCTGTAGTCCTGCTTGGGCAAAACTCCTGTAAGTCCTTCTTACTGAAATAACTTTTTGCAACAGTTGACTCTAATGCTTCTAAAAAAATGTTTTCATTTTCTCTTCAATGAGAATGTACATAAAGCCAGACTTACAGTATAGTCTTTTTCTTGTAAACGGAATTTTTCCGTAAAGAATTGGACATTTTAATGGAACACTAAGAAGCATAAATTCTGATAAGAAGAAAGTGATTATTCCAGTTTCTTTAAAGGGTCTAATGACAAACTAGGGATATGTGCCTCCAGTTTTTATATATATGTGAAATGAGAGAGTAATTTTCTGAAAAGGAATAGGAGAATAAATAAGAGCTCAAAGTCAAACTGGTTTCTAATTATAGGCCTAGAATATATTATTTTTTTTATGCAGGACTTGTCCTGTGAGGTCATGAGAGCCATGTCTGTCTTGCCATTTAAAGTGAGCAAAGGTCTGGTTAGGTTACCAAACACCATGATTCCCTATGGTGTGTTCTCTGTATGCTTTTCCGCTATTAGGAGCGGTCAGAGAACTGTCAGCTATATAAATGAAAGCTTTGGCAATTATCCACGATTCCTTTCTTCGACTGGTAAAAGCATTGGATGCTCCTTGGATGGTGAACATGGCAGTGCTAGGTTAGTGGTTGAACTTGGATCTTGGAGGTGTTTTCCAGCCTTGAGGATTCTATGATTCCTGCTTCTGAAATCTGTGGAACAGGGCATAATATTTTTATTCTACTTCTTTTAGCTAATCAAGTAGGCAGTGAACTGGAAGGCTTTGTTTGCTGTTTTTCTTTTGGCTCAAATGTCATTGCTTGTAATTATTATTCCAATAACCATGACCACCGGCAAAAGGAAGTGAGGTTCAGTGCTTTGACTACATGCCATACACAGGCACAGGTCGTACATTTTTTAGCTAATGCGTGCAAACCACATAAACATGCACCTCATACAAGAATACCTTAGGTGTCTGCTGGAAGCCAGTCTTCCTTTTCCCTACATATAACATTTGTGAAGGAGAAATTATATAGAAGTCAGTCTGGATTATGTAATAATTATCTGGAACTATCTTAAGATATAGTCAAATGCCAAAAAGTTCTATCACTCATTTTCATGTGGTTTAAATAATCATGCGTAAATAATCAGGCTTTTAAATATTCATCTTTGAGGGTTTTTTTTTGCTTGGTTGATTTTTGTTCATTTTTTAAAGAATAATTCACAGGAATCCATTGTTTCAAAGACTAATATATTAACCTGGCAATTACTCTCGCCATCCAGGTTTGAACATGTAGGCTGATTTTACTCTCCATTGATGGTAACACATTTCTTTTAAACAGGAATAGTGACAAACCCAAATGTTAACATATGTCATTCATGGATTTTGCTTCTGTTCCTCCTCTACATTAAGAATTGGGAATTCTTGCTCTTGTGCAGGTGAAATTTCGTTAATATAGGGTCCTGTTTTGTGGAGGCTTTTTCCCCTGATTAGGGGCTGAAAGGATAAACTCACTTATTTTTTGTTGTTATTATCATGACATGCCTTTTGATCTCTACTTTTCTGTACTGCTGAGAGCCAGCTTTGGCCAAAGAGTTCAATGTGGTTTCTTCTAAAACAACACCACAAGTGTGCTACTCATGTGAAGTCCTGATCATTGACAAGTGTCTGTGGGAATTCAGCTGGAATTAATTTGATGTTTGTTTTGAGATCACTTGATCTTTGACCTAACTTTTACGTAAAGGACCTGTAGTAACAGCAGAATAGCTTGCTCCAAAAGATGCAGTGTAATTAGTTTGGTCTGCCTGACTTCAAATCCTTTTAAACCTGTATCTGCTGCATGGCAGGCAAGGTCATAAAGGTTTGACACAAAGTGAGGTGGGATTTTTTTTGCTATTTCACATCTTTTTCCTCTGACTGGAGATCTAGATTGTTGCCAAGCAGCCTCCTCTGCATCCTCTTTAGTTGGCTAGAAAGCAAGATTGGAAATTCTTCCCCAACTTTTTAACTTTCTACAGATTCAGCCCAGAGACAAGTTGTAGTGCTTATGCTAACAGATGCCAATTTCCAAATGCTTTCCTATGAATATCCAATCTAGTAAATTAAGAAAATCACCAGCAATGCCTTCAGACAAGTGCTGACTTTTTGAAGCTGCCAACCAATGGCTGCTAATCTAAAACCTCTGGGCAATACCTCAGAGAATGAAATCTGTGTATGAATTAAAAATACTATGTTGTCACCCCATAAGAAATCAAGTACTCACTAGTAAAGTCTGCAGCATGATTAAATTAAATGGAAAGTAGTTCCAAGGTAATTTTTTACCATTGAGGAAGACAAATGTGGAGTCCTTCAAATTCTCTCGCTCAGTAATTGCAGTTCTCTTCCCCTCCTTGGAAATCTTCTAAGCCATTCTTTTCATTTAAGTTTGCTCAGGCACCCAAGAGCATAAAGAGTTAATGCCCTTGTAATGGTCATTTGTACATAAAGTTGTAATTATTTATTTTCTCATTTGTACCATATCAAGGCTTTGTACAATGTTTAAGTTTTGTTTTCAAATTATTTTGTATTTTATTTTTATAAACTGGTTCTAAATAAAATATTCATTCAGCATGCAAAACTTCAATTCCTAATTGTCTTTGTATAATGACTCATTAATTTATAAAGCTTCAGTTGAATTTTTTAAATATTTTTTTACTATTGTAACTGTAATTCAAATGGAGAAAGTACTTTGACAATGATTATTTTTTTTTTCTGTGTTACAAGAAAGCAAAAATCAAGCATGTGTTGGTACTACTGCAGCATGAATCAGATGTTCATATTGCAAATCAGAATGATCAGTGATTGGAAGTATAACTGATTCAGTGGGTTCTTGTGTTGCATATCAGTAAGAACAGAAAAGCCCAAATGGCCTCCTCAGAATCTTCCCTTTCTATTTGCTCTTGCCCTTATCCCTTCTGTCTGTATTCATCTAAACAATAAATGATGGGCACAGCTGGATCAGGTCAATTTAAGTAACAATATGGTGGTATTGAAAAACCAGCTGCTGCTGGCTTTTTTCTCTTCAAAATCGTAGTTTTTTATTTAGTCAGAAGCCACTATACTTGACTTCTTTTGGCGATAATCAGGTGTCTGGATGTAGTCACTGAGCTTTTACAGCCTCTTGAGAAGACCTGTCATCCTCTGTACAATACACTTAAGTGGCAGATAGCAGAGAAACGAGTGAACAGAAGTTGTTACTGAATCTGAGAATCTTGTGCTATGGGGAAATGCAGTGATAAGCAGCCAGTTTCTCTAGTTTCCTCCAAGACCCTTTTATTTATCTTTCTGGTAAAAGTAGAGTTCAATATCATCACAATTTATATTTGTGGTTTATGTGCCTGCAGGTCTTAGTCCTGTGCTGTGGCTTACATTGCCTGCTCTTTGCAGGTAGAACAAGTTTTTTAGGGAAGTCTGAAAGAATTGGAGAAAATTTCCTGGATCTCTTTCTCACTATTACCACTGTTATGCCTTGTATGTAAGGCAAATTAAAAGCGAGCTCTGTCTTTGTTTAAATCATTGGCTGTATTTTCATTAAGGTTTATGATCAGGTCATTAGCCTTTGTCATTTATACTAATAGCTTAAATAGCTTCACACAAGAGAAAATAACTGGGAATTCATTTACCCAGTAACAGTCCAAAAAAATGATGTTTCACCTTCTGTTAAAAGCAGCCAGAAACTTAATGTCATGGCTTTTGGATGGTGTGTGCTTTTGGTTCCTCTAGCAGAATCATCACTTGATCATAGAAAGGTGTGTAAAGAAATAGCAAACCAGCTGTATTAAGTGGAAGATGAAAATAAATTTGCACACTCTGTAGTGGCAAGAGGTAGCTCATTTTCTTTCCTTGTTTGAAGTATGTAAATCTGGATCATACCAGAAATGGAAGAGAGATTTTGGTCTGGCTCCAGTATACATTAGCGGTACAACTGACAGACAGACTGGGAAAGAAGCAAGATTGGAACAAAGGTGCTGTAGCAGATTCATGTTGAGGTCTGATCATTGTCTGCCCACTGAAGTGTCTTTTGGCTTTGCCTGGCTTGTCTTTAATTATACAGGAGATCCAATCTGCCGATTCTGCTCTTAGGATCTTGCTGCACTTTTCTGTACTTGCACTGTAGTTCATTTAAATCAGTACTCGAACATGAGAAAGCTATGTAGCAGACACACCTCAGCTCTGTAGGATGTGACATTCAAGAATTGACAGTTGCAAAAAGAATTGAAATATTAAAAGACAGGCAAGAGCTGTCACAACCTGGACAAACTGAAACTGCTGCCCAGAAGGACCAGTTTAGATCACATTTTGCTAACCTACCTGGAATGTCATGGTGGCATTAATTTGCTTCTATGTCCATGAAAACAAATACCCTGCTCCAGAGAGTCCACTTGTACTGATTGGGGAAAAATAATGCTTCCAATAGGTTACTTTGGAAAGCTTGTAACAACCAGGTTAATTTGCAAAGCTTGTAACAACATAGACTCGGAAATCTGACTTAGAAGGATTAGATCTTTCTCCTTCTTCAACACAGCAAACACATACAATCTCCTTTTGTTAAGGTAAACCTAAAAAAGAGAACCTTTTCTTCAAGGCATTAATCCCAATTGAGAGTGTGCTGTACATGTGTACTTTTTACTTTTGTGAGTAAAATGTTTATATTTGCTTCTTTTACTTTATCTATGATACTTAAGAGAAACACTAACACCTTGACTGCCCTGTGTTCACATTTTAGTAGGCAGCAGTGGTTGGTTTCTGAAGCGCAGGTGTGTGAAATCAGTCCACCATAATGATATAAGGGCAGAAGTGAAGAATTTAAATGTATTTATTCATAAGGTATGGCGTTCTGTCAAGGCTGACTGCAAAAATTACATACTTCACCCTATGATTACATATTCTTATGCTTCTAGGAGAGGGACAATTGGGTTACCGTTTTCTTTGTATTTGCTAAATTTCTGAAGCAGGAACGCTTTTGCAAACTAACTGTAAAACTAGAGGCAGCTAGTCATTGCTATAGGCCAAGTTTATTTGTAGAAATTTAATGTTAGTGATAAATGCTTAAGAAGTCAACCTGCATGATTTTTCAGGTCGCTGGACAAAATTGCAGGTGTTTTTGTTTCCCCTTCTGTATGGACACCAGATGTAAGAACACAGCACCTCAGCTACATCTGAATTGAGCAAAGTAGAGCGGCCATATTTCTGTTTTAATCATGTAACAAAAAATGAGACTACCTTGCTAGTGCAGTAAAATGAAATGTCTCTCGGGAGAATGTGCATTTAACAAGCTGAGAATGAACATTAGCCAAGTGCTATAATGCTGTATGAATTCTGAGGATTAGATTCGTGAATCAACAGCTCAGTCCTAAATCTAAACCATTCCTAGAATCAGAAAACTCTTACTGTGATGCCTTGCACAGCTCAGATTTAAAAAAACCCAAGAGCCAAGCAAACACCCACAACTTTATAATTATTAGAAAAGGGAAGTACGTAAAAAACCAACTGCTTCTGAGGTTTGTTTAATCAAGGAACTAAGCAACTTGTGTAAGACAGCTCCTGGTGGTCAGTAACCATGATGTTACTTTTTTTACCCCACTCTCATGCCTTTTATTTTTCAAAAGGTGACATGAAACAAAGGATGATACAGCCAAAATCTTACTCAAAATAAATGTTTGGGTTTTTAAGAGTAAGGGGATAAAGAAAAGAGAAGAACATTATTAGCCAACTGCAACAGAGTTAACAAACAGGAGACTGGTAATTAGTGTTTAATGCCACCTATAGCGAAAATGTTTCCCACTGGGAAAAACACGGGAGGCAAGTCCACTGTGCTCCTTCAAAGTCACAGGCTGGAGCAGAACATACAACAGCACCTAACACCACAGTCACTTTACATATATTCAAGTTTTTACACATCTGCAAAGCAGAAGTAGTAGCAGCCATTTGGATGTTCTTTCTTAATGGTTCTCACAGGGGGCCTAGGAAACTCAGAGGGACCTGGTTCTTGTGACATGGAGCTGGAGCTGCAGCTGCTGCTTCTGCTGCTGCTTCCAGCCACCTGCACTCTACCTCTGTCCTCAGCAGGGGAGATCTGGGGGGAACCTGGGCTCAGGTACCCAGCTGTGGTCTGAGTAGAGGCAGTGGCCTGTGTGGTGGGGCCAGTGTTGTTTTTCACATAGACGTTTTTGATAGCAACAAGCGTATGCGCCATGATACTGATGCTGTTACTGAGATCCTGCATGCCTTGCTGCAGCAGCCGAAGATTGTGGTTGACACTGTCAAAGCCAGACTGGATCACCTGCATCTGGGTCTGCTGAATCTGCAGTAGGTCCTCTTCAGTTATTTCATTTTGGTCTGCCTGAGACCTGCCTTTTGTTTTGGCTTTTACTTTCCCAGAGGAACTACCACCTGATGTCCCCAGAAAAGGCAGTTCTTCTTGACTAGGTGAAACCACAACCATGTCCTCAGAGCTTTCTTCTGGCTCTACTACCTTCACTACTATTTCTTCTTTGAGGTTCATCTTCTCAAGACTGGATTGATGAGATGGGCCAGGATTGCCATGAAACCCTAGAAGAGAGGGGGGGAAAGGAAAATCAAAGGAGAGCCAGTGAGAAACTTCATAACCTTGGTGGTCAGTGAAACATGTTCTCATCTACTAAGCACTAACATTAGTCCTTGAAACAAGACTCTTAAACTCATACTATGTTATTTTGATGCTTTTAGAATACACCTTGATAGGTGGGAAAACCCTAAATATGCATTCACCAATTAACCGTGTAACTGCATACTACAGATCCCTTACCAGCCCTACCACAGCAGCTGAACTTTAGTTTCCAAGAGACAAGGTTCGCTGCAAGCTCACTGCAAGCTTATTTCATTTCATGTGCACCCAGTAACCAGTAACAGCATTGATGAAACACTGTCATAGCAAGAAATCCCATGGTATTGAAGGTGATCACTTCAGCGTGCCAGCACGATGTCTCTGCCACGTTAGTAAGTTATGTACTTGCAGCACTTTTTACTGGCAAGAACTGTGCGCTGCCATGGCTTTTTCATTTGCAAGAATAAGTACTGCAACGGTGAAGATCGGTGGCGGGGTCTCAGGGCAGGAGGATGGGCATCTGCTACACGACAGGGTTTTTACTCCTGGGTGCTGTTTTGGTGCACTTTTATGACCTACAGCAAAAAGCCTCACAGTTCTGTGTGCGTGCATACAACGTTTTGCATTTCCAAGGAGAGAAGGCGGCGATCCGAACTAGACATTTCCAGCGGGGCTGGTGCCCGCAGCGCCCTGCGCGCAGCAGCGGGCGGGTAGCGCCGAGCCGCCGCGCAGAGCGGGGTGGAGGGTCCGGGGCGGTGCCGCGGGGGTCGCTCCCGCACTCACCCATGTCCCCCACGACGGCGCCGGGCAGCTCCAGCGTGTCGATGCCGCCCACGATGGGCACGGCCTCGGCGGGCAGCAGGGAGCCATAGGCGCGGCGCTGGCGGCGGGCGGGCGGCGCGGGCGGCAGCTCCTCGGGGGCCAGGAGGAGGCCGAGGGCGGGGGGGCCCGGCGGCCCGCAGCCCTGCGACAGGCGGCACAGCTTGCTGCGGTCGCGGCGCTTCAGGTCCCGCCAGCGCTTCTTCAGATCCTCCACGTCGCGGGGGCAGGCGGCCACCGGGTTCACCTTGTGCCGGATCAGCTCCCACACCTTCCGCTTCTGTCCCGGGGATGCGCGGCCGGGTCCCGCCGCGAACAGCAGCTGCTCGTGCTTCAGCACCTGCTCGATCAGCACCTCCGTCTCCGCCTCGTTGAAATTCGCCTTGCGCCGCTTGGGCGAGTCCTCGGCCATCCTCCGCCGCGGGGGCCGGCGGGCGGGCGCGGAGCCGCGGGGGGGCCGCCGCTGCCCTTCCCTCCGCCCCGGCCCGCGGGGGCTGTCGCCGCCGCCGCTAGGCCGGGCCCCGAGCCCTGCTGGGGAAGCAAATACCGCGCATGAGAGGAAAAGACGCGCACGGACCGGCGCAGGCGCCCCGTGCCCCGCGTGTTGACATGGGGAGGGGGCGCGGCCCCCGCCCGCCTCCCCGGCGGGAATCCCCGCTCGGCGCCGCCCCCGCGGGAAGGGGGGACACGCCGGGCCCGCCCCCGGCGCGGGTTGTGCGCGTGCTCGGTGGGAGCGCGGCCGGGAATGGCGGCGGTTTTGGAGCTGCTGCTGCAGGAGGAGGTGCCGGTCAGCGCCGTGGTGCGGTGGCTCCGGCACGGCCCCGGCCACCGCCCGGCTGAGGTAACGCGCGGCGGGTCGTCGGCTCGCCCTCCCGCAGCGCCCCGGCTCCGGCGGGGCCGGGCCCGCCGCCGCGCCACTCCCCCAGCGCCCTCCGCCGCCGCGGGCCGGGGCCGAGCGGGAAAGTTTGTGCTCCTCGGCACTGGGGGCGGCCGGTCCGCGCTGCTGTGAGGGACGAAGCCGCGCGGGTCGGCCCGGGGCCCCGGTCGGTGCCGTTCTGCCGCCGCGGACCGGGGCCGAGCTCCCGTCCAACAGCGGCGGCACCGCCCCCGACGCGGGCGGGCTTTGGGCAGAGCGGCGGGAAGGCGAGGTCGCCGGCGGGATCTACAGTGGGAGCTGGCCGGCGGGTGTGGGAATCCCGCTAACATCCGCAGGGCTGAGCCCGCCGAGAGCCCAGCGCCGCCAGGGCCGGGTGCGTGCCGCGGGGCACCGTGCGGGGTGCCGGCGCACAGCGCGGGGAGGCGAGGGGCGGCAGCGCCGCGCCGCTGGTCTGTCCTGGGGAAACGCGGTGACAGGACAGGGTGACGCTTCCCGCGCCTTTGTCGGGGAAGGTGACGGTGAGAGAAAGACGAGGCTCTTAGCAGCCAGGGCTTGGCGGTGGCTCTATGCAAGCGCCAGTGCGCCTCCCGGCTGCATGCTTGACCCTCCTGGATGCTGAGGAGGATCTTTCCTGGGGCTGGGAGAGGGTGCTTGTTGACCGAGTTTTGTAATGTGATATGGCTGGACGATTTGGGTTCTTGTGAAAATAAAAATATTGTAACCAGAGATGGACTAGGACTACCTATATTTCACTGATAACATAGAGATACAACTTGTTTTTAAAGCATTTTCTGCCTGAGCCGCTCGTGTCGTGTTACTTAGTGTTAAAATCAAAACTCACTGGTGTCACCCACTTGAGTTAGCTGGGTATCATCGTCATCGTAAACGTGTGTGGTGAGAATGGACTAGCAGCTTTATGCTGTGTGGTATTTCTTCAACTGTGACTTGCAGAAGCAGACTTGTGGCAGTTAAGAAGTTTGAGATGCTGGCAGCTCAGCTAGCACTGCGTGGGCAAGGGGTGAGGAGGCCGAAAAGTTTTTCCTTGCAAGGGGATTGATCACTGCCTTTTGCTGCTGGGAGCAGCTCAGTTACTTCAGCGTGAGAAAGCAGATAGGAAGTTTGCAGCTGGCAGCTGTTGACAGGTGGCTGTTACCCAAACATGGAGAAAATCAAACCTCAGTTAACTTGGACAGAGAAAGATGTCTAAGTGCAAGTTGTGCTCTGAAAAGCTGCAGAAAGTGCCTGACCTTATGCACAGTATAGACTGTAATTATCTTGTGCCTCTATGCTAAATCCAGGGGAGCACCCAAGGAAATGGTAGGCTATGTCTTGCTCTAGCTTTCAAGGCAGTTTCAGACTGGAGATGGCCTTCTGATACCTCACTGGGGTTGTGCTCTGACCTGTGTTGGAATCTCATGTTCCTGCAAGAAGCTGAATTGGTCTCACACTTTCAAATATGAATTTCAGCATAGGTATTGAGGATTGTGGGAGTCCAGTCATGGGCATGCTTTCACTGCCTTCTTTCATGCAGAAAACCACCTTCAGAGACTGCATTTGCTTTTTTGACTTTTCATCTAGTCAAGGTGTGAATATAAATTAGGAGTTAATTTGTGTATATAATATTTATAATATATGAATATATATATAGCATATATAATATATATAAATTAACAGAAGTATGCAGTGATTTTAATATTAGTAAGGAATAAGTTGCTGCCTGTGAGAACTTCTATTGTGGCAAATGTTGCTGAATCCCATTGAGATGAGACAGAAACCTGGTGCAGTGTTATGAACAAAAGAATTTTTACCAAGTTTACAAAACTTTGAACTATGCATGTAACATGAAGTCTCTGGCTAGATTTACCTTTGTAAAAACATTACCACCTGCTTAGATTTTAAATGTGTTGAGTCAGTGGAGTTTTTTGTTTGTTTAAGTTTCTTAAGTATAAACTTCATTTACCTTAAGGTTGCAGAGTCTCTCTTTAGACCTCTCTGAGGCCTAAAAGGAGGTAAATTATTTAATTGAAATGGAAGAGTCTTGGTCTTGTATTTGCACTGTAGGACTCCAAGTGCTTAAACAGTTGTTATAGCACCCCTCTGTGGGAACAAGTGGCATTCAGAGACAAATAGAGGAAGAGAAATTGCAAGACAGAGAAATTGCAGATTTTAGGTTTTTCTATTAGAATTAGCTGCTTTCAGTATTGATGTCTTTGAAATGTTGAGTTTAGGGGTGCCAGTTGGCCATAGCTTCAGGGAGTATTAATAGTGTTTCCATGGAACAGTTCCACTGTTTCCCACTCAGAGAGCAAAGTGAATGACTCCATCTGAAAACTTGTGCCAAAACTGCTTGTGTGGAAGCTGATCTTCAGATTGTGACCAGTGCTAAGGTTGCTTGAATGTCAGTGACCTATTTCACTGTCATACTGTTTTTTATTGTGTATTGCAGTCCCACGGTTACTACTTAAATGAATCTAAGTACATGGACAGAAAGAAAAAGGTAGCTTATTTTATATTCATTCTTTGTCCTCTTTTCTTGTAGGAAAACCACATCCATGACAAGCTGGTATCTCCTAGTTTGCTTCAGAAAGATTTTGTGCCTTTTCTGCTAAATTTTTTAAGGGAGCAGACCAGCCAGATCCTGACTAATGGACCCTCTACTCCTGCTAAAACACCTAATTCCAAGGCCCATGGGAGCCAAAGGACAGGATCAGAAAGGAGGGCAGGCCATGCAACCAGCAGCCGAGTGCAGCTCTTTTCCCAAAGGACTACCTGCACCACAGATACCAGCTTTTCTCCTGCTGCAGCATCCAGCAGTTCCTCTTCCTTTTCTGGGTCAAACCTGTCTAGCCCTTGTGGTGATTTCCCTAGCGTGGTGTCCAGTAGCAGCCCGAGCTTTGGGTACAGCCCTGTGCTTCAGCACGGGGAGAAGCGGTCGTCTCAGAAGGCCAGCTTGGGGAGCTTCCTTACAGCCACGCCAGAAGCCCTGCCGGTGAGACGAGGCCGAAGGAAAGGAAACAGCTCAGTTAGTGCCTCTGGCCGGCAGGTAGCTCGGGATCTGGGGCGTTCCCTTGCTGAAGAGGAAGATGGAAAGAATGACAGTGCATCGTGGAGCAGAGGGAGAAGGAAGCGGAGTGAAGTGCCTCTTGATTCTGCCAGATCTCCACCCAGCCAGCTAAACCTTAACAACTTGGAGGAGTTCCCACCCATGGGTGCTGCCTCTGGCTGGACAAAGTAAGAGCGAGTCTGCCTTGCTGTCTCATTTGGATTGTGCTGCAGGTTACTGTTTCTTGACTAGCTCATCCTGTTGTGAGTGTCCAGATGCAGAAGTTGCTGTAAATACACAATGCCTGGCTCCTTGATCAGAACTGCTTTGTTACCGTCGCCATGTAGGGAGGGGAATATTGCTTCAATGGGTAGCCAGGTTTCCACTCTCTGAACTCATCCAAGATGCCTCTTTAGCCTCTCACTTGTGATGCTACCTGCAGCTTACTGGTGCACAGTCCAGCTCATGTTAAGCTGAGAACATATTTGTCCTTGCATGTTCTAACAACTCAATGTTATCTTGGCTCTTCACATTTCGCATTTAGCACAACAGTAGTTGTTAAGGAAGAGCACTCTTAGAAGGCTCTTCAGCTCACTGATGCTATCAAAAAAGCATTTGGATTGACATTCTGTGGCTTCTGGCAGCAGATGCTAGTGTGCGGCTTTGTTTGTGCTGTGTGATCATGGACAAAATAGCTAGCTGTATGCTTGGTCTGCAGCAAGCCCTGGTCGTCTTGATGACTTTGGCTTAGCTTCTGGGCAGCTGTTTGTGTTATGGTTGCCTCAGTCCTTTTAGCTTTCTCTTTTACTCTTTAAAATCCTCTTTGGCAAATAAAAGGCTTTCGTGTCAGCCTGTTTACTCCATATATCAATCATTGGTCTATGAAAGTGGAACTTTCTAGTTGGACATGCAAAATTCCAGCTGAAAATTACTACTGTGTGAGTCTGTACAGCAGATCCAGGTGCTGAGTCCAGATGTTGCTCTAGATGATGCTCTTTGGCCAAGGGAGCTAAAGTGTATTTCCAGCATAGACAGCAAGTATCTATTCCTCAACTACATTATGCTCAACTAGGAAAAAGGAGGAAGGAAGTCATGGAGTGTTCAGAAGTTGATGCTACAGTGATTTTGAAAACACTGTAGCAATTAATATGTAGCAACTAGCAAATCATTGAGAAGTGTAATGCTTTATGTTTCTGTGTCTCATTTCCATTTTTTTAATGCTTTTTATTGGTTTACGGAAGCTCATCCGGAAGGATGAATCTCAGTAGTTTATGCAGGAAGGATAAGTTTCCTTAAACTTAAAGGGGCTATTGTAACTTCAGAGCCTGGACTCTTACACAGACAGAGATGGACAACGGCACCTTGATTGGTTTTGGTGATTTTTTTGTCCTGGTCACGTTAGAAACTCATTCACTGTAGTTTCTTAGTAAAATGGGGCATATCTTGTCGTCTCAAATTAGAAATATTTGGAAGGATCGTGTGGCACTGTATTATCTGTTAATAAATTTTGCAGCAGGGTCAGCAGGCAGTTTTTAGCAGTTTGTAGCTTCATGACTTTATTCAGTGACCAGAATAAAATCAGTATATATACAATTTAGAAATTTAACATCCTGACTCCATATCCATTTTATTTTAGCATCAGGTTTGTCTGCAAGAGTTGTGTGCATATCTGTCTTGACACCTAATTTATTTTGTTGTTTACCTTGTTATTAGTGGCATTGCTTCTCATTTTTTCAGCAAAAGCAAACCATCAAGGCGAATCAACCCAACTCCTGTAAGTGCTGAGCGCCCCCTCTCAAAACCAAAGACATGCTTCACTTCTACTCCTGTCAGTCAGTCTCCAGCTGCTCGGTTCTCATCTGGGTCAAGCCTTGAGGCCTTTACCACTGTCCAGGAAGGAAACCTTACATCTGCGATAAGCAGCAGCCTTCAAGAGGAGAGGGAGATGCTGAAGAAAGAACGGTACAGTCTGAGCAGGGGGGTGATAGGCTTGTATTGATTCTTAATTCCCTTGTGTCCTGGTTCTGGCCAGGATAGGGTTAAGTTTTGCAGTAGGCGGGAGGAGGCATGGCTGGGACCCAGGGGTTATTCTGTACCACCTCATGTCATTTTATGGGCACTGGAATGGACTCTCTTCTGGATCAGTGTAGTGTGGTAGAAGGAGCAGCTGGGTATTCTCTATTTTTGGGGGATTTCTGTGTGTATCATTCACCTCTTTCTTATACCCTCTGTCAGTAATACTGTTGCTGTTACTGTTCATTTTCTCATGTCATTGCTATTTCCAGTAAATTGTTCTTAACTCAACCTGTGATATTTACCTTTTTTGTCTCCAATTCTCCTCTCCATCCTGCCACAGGGGAGGGGAGAGCAAGCGAGCAGTGCATGGTTTGGAGAGTCTGAGTGAGAGCACTGAACTGGGAAGTACCATTCCTAAACTGCAACAGCCTTATTTGGTGCCCAGTGTGGGACACAAAGGGTTGAGAGAACAACAGATCTGCCCAGAGTGGGCTGGAAACAAGTTTGGTCTAAGCATTTGTGGTGTTAGGTCCAGAGCCACTGGTCTCAATGTTGCTTGGTCTGTTCATGTTCTTGTGGTACCTAACCCTGTATATGTTTCTGTAAATGCACTATCTGCCCATCATGGTGCTGTCAGAGCAGGGAGAGGGATCAGTATTGTTTTGTTGATATACTGTGGGATATCAGTTTATGACATGGTAACATCAAAGGCAATGAGAGTCATTTGGGATGTGCCTTCAGTGTTGCTCTCCTACCCTTTCTTTGCATCCTACCTCTGGGAGTCTATTAATAATGGTACCCAGTCTGTGGAAAAAACAGGGGAGGATGATTTCTCACAGCTTTTCCCCCCTTTTTCTACTTCAGGCCTGTTATAACAGCTTCTGAGAATTTTGAATTTCCTTTGGATGTTAAGGGAAGCATATTCTTGTTGATATGTCTGCTAAGTCTCCTCAGTAAAATCTATACCATGTTTAGAGTCAGTAGGGTCAACATCATGTCTGGAGTCAGGACAGGACAAGATGTGAAAATGTGCTCTACACTGCAGCCAGGGAGAATGGTCCTTCCTGGAGTCTCTGGCAAAAAGTACCTGTGGAGACTCAACCCTTGGGTTCTGGAGTTGGGAATACAAAGGATCTAGAGCCCATTACATTCAAACTGAAAAAGAGATCTCAGCAGCTTATGAAGAGGTTTGAGCTGCTTCAGAAGTGATTGACACTGAAGCACAGCTCCTCCTGGCACCCCGATTGCCAGTGCTGGGCTGGATGTTCAAGGGAAAGTCCCTTCCACATATCATGCCAATGCTATGTGGAGTAAGGGATTGCTCTGATCACACAGTAAGCTTGAATGGGAAGCCCCAGTTGCCCAGGGATATTGGAATTCATCACAAACAGGCCTGAAGGTGAAAATTTTGGACTCTGATATCAGAGAAGAAGGTGACATGTGCTGGGGAGGCACTACCATATAATCAGCTATCAGAAAGTGAAAAGCAACACACTCTCTTCACTGACTGTTCCTGCAGTATTGTAGGGATACATTGAAATGGAAAGCTGCCATATGGAGTCCTACACAGTGAGTCACGGAAGCTGTCGAGGGACAAGGTGGATCAAGTCAGGTTGCAGAGCTGAAAGCTGTCCAGCTGGCTTTAGATATCGCTGAATGAGTGAAATGGCCAGCATTGTACCTCTACACTGGCTCGTGGCACAGAGGTTAATCCCATCTTGGCTGCTGAATTGTGGCAAGACGTCCCTGCCTGGGTAGAGAAGCTGACTGTGAAACTTCATGACGGAGATGCATACATACCCAAGAGCTGGGCTACTGAAGAACATCACAAAAATGGACAGGTGAATTGGGCTGCCAGGATCAAAGTGTCTCAGGGGATCTGGACTGGCAAAATAAGGGTGAATTATTTCTGGCTTGGTGGGCCCATGATGCCTCAGCTCATCAGGGAAGAGGTGCAACATAGAGATGGGCTTGTGATTGAAGGGTGGATTTAACCATGGACACTGTTTCCCCAGTTATCCGTAACTGTGAATCATGCATGGCAGTCAAGCAGGCCAGACAGTTAAAGCCTTTGTGGTATGGTGGGTTGAAATAGAAATATGAGGAGTCCTGGCAGATTGATTACATCACACTCCTGCAAACCTGCCAAGGCGAGTGCTACCTGCTGACAGTGGTGGAAACAACCACTGGATGGCTGGGGATTCACCCTGTGCCATATGCCACTGCCTGGAACATCCTCTTGGGCCTTGAAAAGCAAGTCCTGTGGCGACATGACACCCCAAAGAGAACTGAGTCAGACAGTGGGACCCATTTTAAAAATAGCCTTCTTAAACACCTGGGCCAGAGAGCACAGCATTGAGTAGATATATCCTATTCCCTATCATGCACCAGCATCTGGGGAAAGTTGAATGGTACCATGGACTGTTAAAAACCACATTGCAAGCAATGAGTGGTGGAACCTTCAAACATTGGGATCTACATTTAGTGAAGGCCACCTGGTTATTTAACGCCAGAGGCTCCACCAATCAAGCTGGCCCAGCTCACTCAAAACCTCCATGTACTGTAGAAGGAGATAAAGTCCCTCTGGTGCATATGAGGAGTATGTTAGGGTAGACAGTTTGGATTAGTCCTGCCTCAAGTAAAAAGGCAAACACATCCGAGGGACTGTTTTTGCACAAGGACCTGGGTGCACTTGGTGGGTAATGCCGAGGGATGGGGAAACCTATACCTCAAGGGGATTTGATTTTTGGGTGAGAACAGTCTGTAATTTTGCACTGTATATTACTGATTGCTGAATGACACTGCCACTGTATGTCATAACTACCATGGACAGTGAGTATGGACTGCTCCAGACACACCAGTCATGAGCTCCTGATACAGCTTGGAACCACCTGACAGCACACAAGCCCTCTTGCCCTGGAAGACATCTAGGATGGATAGAACCAGAGTCATGGACTAAATGAACTCAACAGACATCTTGGAGGGATAGCCATTGATTATGGAAATGATACTCATGCTTGTGTATATGTATGCATATATGTATATAGTTGGAAGGTGTAGGATTTGGGCATGATGTAGATGGTACTGAATAAAGAGTGGATAATGTCCTGGTTTCAGCCAGGACAGGGTTAATTTTTGCAGCAGCCAGGAGGGTGCATGGCTAGGACCCAGAGGTTATTCTATAACAACTCATATCACTTTCTGGATACTGGGAAAGAACTCTCTTCTTGGTCACCATAGCGTGGAGAGAGCAGTTGGATATTCTCTGTTGATGGGAGGTTTCTGTCTGGATCGTTCACCTTGTGCTTGTGCCCCCTGCCATTAGTGTTGTTGCTGTTAGTATTTGTTTTCTCATGTCGTTGCTGTTTCCAGTAAATTGTTCTTATCTCAACCCGTGTTTTTTACCTTTTGTGCCTCCAGTTCTCCTCTCCATCCTGTTTCAGGGGGAGGGGGATGGGGAAGGGAGCAAGCGAGTAATTTGGAGAGTCTGAGCAAGAGCACTAAATTGGGGAGTACCATTCCTAAACCACGACACTTTGTCTTAAGGTGGTACTGATATCAAAGTGAAAATGACCAGAAGAATATCCAAAATATATACTGGTGGCCTTAAACTATTATTTGCCTAAAGACAAGTGTGACTCTGTTATCAGACTAGCACATTAATGCAGCTAGCTTATGTTTGTCATTTAGGAGGAGTGCTGACTCTGGAACAATGAGCCTCGCTTCAGAAGTTTAGTCAGTCCTCACTGCTTTTGTGAGATTCCTTCTCCATGGGCTTGTATGCATGGCTATCTCCCGTGCAGCTTTCTGTAGATTGCACGGTCAGAGTGCTTGGGTTTGAGTGGGTGTAATTAGACCGTGTTTGAAAATTGCACCAAGACTTACTGGTTTGAAGAAAATGAGTTAACATTGCAAATGTAGTGAAAGTGTGATTTAATGATTTTTTAAGGTAGGCAGGCTAGTAGAAGCTTGCAGTCAGAGAAAACAGGACATGGGTAGCTTGAGATTCTGTTTCAAAGTTACTACTGCAGTTATCTGTTGAAAATTGTTTGCTGTGAGATGAGGTGAATTCTAGCTTCCTATTTTGTCTGTGCTGTTCAGTTAGTGTGTCTTTCATCGTCTTTAAAATGATATCACTGTTAGTCTATGAAGATTTATACTTCAGAAAAAAAGCAAAGCACAGTAGTAGAGAAACTATTGTTTGCAATTGCTGACAGAAGTGTTCCTGTTCTTTGTAGGTTTTGTTCTTGGGGAAATTCCTCAGGACACATGGGTGGAATTCTTTTCTGGCTAAGCCTTCAGGGGGTCCAGAACTGGCTGAAACACATCCAGTAGAGACTAATGAATACTGGTTATACTGGACCTGTAGCGGAACTGCTCAGGATTCAAACCTGCCCCTCTACACTTAAGTGAAGAACCTATTCCACTGAATTCTACCTGAAATGTCCCAATAATCTATATAAGCCAAAGTCAGTGAAATAGCAGTATGTGGTGGGCTGGATCTTGCACAGGAGGTGATCTTGTCTGACCCATCATGCTTGAAAGCTGGGAGCTGCTGTTGTGTCCTTAGTAGTGGTGGTGAAGTGAGGTACAAAACTAACAAAGCCTCCAGCCAGGTGTGTCAGTTTGAGCAAGGGCAAAAGGTGAATTTTGTGTTGAGGTAGATGACAACACTGAGGCAGAAGTGAAGCAGAGTCTAACTGCATGATTGGAGACTTAGTTTGGTGGGTTTACAAAGTGCTTAATAAATTATTTTCTTCATTTCAATCAGCTTGGGTGCTTATGTTTGTTGCAAGGGAGCTGTTATTTAGTAATGTTTCTGTTTCCATTTTGGGAACAATTTGTTCCACAGTTCCACCAGAAATGGGCCAGTAGAAAAAAAGCCTTTGCTGCAGGTAAAAAGGTTTCTGTCTTACCCACAGCCCTTAAAGTGACTAAAAGATTTTGCTTCTGAGAAAGTGTGGTAAGACATAGTGTGATGTTCCAAGTGTAAATATTTCATTGGAATCTTTAACAATCATTTGATATTGCTGTTACTGGCTTGTTTCCCGTTTCTCATGTGTCTTATGTGTGCCATTCTGGTGCTACATTTTGGATGACATCTCAAGGTACGGTTTTTTACAATGGCTATGTATTTAACTGAGTGAGCATTGTTGATTTAGGATCCAGCAATTAAAGTAGTTTGTGCCGTCTGTATGGGCTTTCATCAGTTGCTGCATTGCCTTTCCATGTAGTGGTATTGGGTTTTCTCAGGGTGTCGTTAACTTACAAATATATCCAAATATATGAATGTGAACATTATTTTCATAGATTTTGTAAAATCTGGCTGTCACAGATTGTACATGCAAGAAAAAATCCCAGCACATGGTCTCTAACAGATTCTCTGTCCTTAACAAATATCATTTCAGATGAGAAGCAGTAACATAGGTTAGCTGGTTAATTTGGTCAAAGTGCCACACGATTTTAACAGAGTTGGAATTTTAATGTGGTTCTTTCCAGTCTTGGTTGCCAAGATCTTTTCTCATAAAGAGAAAGATGACCTTAATTACTATTAGCTAAAAGCTCCATTAGACAGTGTAAATGACATGGTTAGTTGTTGCAGGATTTCCTTCATGCTACACTGCAAGAGAAAGACCTCTTCTGGCTGCATGGCTGCTCTGGATCCTCTTCAGTCACATGGTATGTTGTTGCTCTTGAATTTCAGATGCAAATTGCTGCACCAGGCGTCTTCTCCTGCAGGGATATCTTTTGATCCTGGTACTCCAACTAAGCCTAGCTACACTCGCAGTGCTAGCCTGCCTGCTGAAAGCCATCTGGTGACCTGTGCAAATCCTACTAAGGTTTCCTGCAAGAAGCAGCTGGAGTGTCTGGCGCAGCTCTATTCATCGTGTATAGCAGGTGATGTGAAACCGACCTTTCTTCGAGCTTTGAACTTGCATGTGTGTGGTGAGAGGGAGGTAGCTCAGAAATAGAAGTTGTGGAACAGTTACAGTGTACAAAAAAATAACATCTGGAAAAATAAACTAAGCCAACTCAGTTATTAAAATAAATGAATACTAGGTTAAAGTTTAGGGAAGGAGGTGAGCCTGATGCAATACTCTGAGCTGCAGTAGACAGAAATTTTATGGTCTGAAATTAGACTATTCCCTAACACACCTTTCCCGTATTGATTTACACTGTGGCTGTGTGTGGGGAGTTCTTTGTTGACTACCAGAGTACAGTAATCTATCTTTTTTACCTTTGTGAATTAAAGCAGGACAATATTGAATAATCCACTTTTAACATCTCGTTTATTCTCTTCCAGAAAATCTGGTACCAAATATTTTTCTGGAGCTGTTTTTTGTTCTACAACTATTGACATCTAAAGGCACTTCTACTGCAGAAGATGGGGATAGTGACCTTGAAATCAATGAAAGCAGTAGAGGTAAGCAATAGTATTGAGGAGAAAGAGTGTTACTTCCATGGAATAATAATGTATTATGTGGCAGCTTGGACAGTTAGTCTTAAATGACATAAAAATACCTTATTGCCAATTTGTGGGACTCATCTGAGATGCTAACAAAAATCACACATGTATGGGAAGTGCTTCTGCAGTATGATAGAGTAGGATTGTTAGGTCCTGTTTGACACTAGTTTTCTGCTATTGCATGAGGTTTGCTGTAACTGCTTCCTAACAAACACTGACTTTTAAAGAGAAGGACAGATTTGCTAAAGTTGCTTCTCCATTGGTCCCTGCAATTCAGAAGTGCTGTTGATCTACTATGTGTTTCTTTAGCTTAAGATTAGGATACGAGTGCACAGGATCCAGCCATATAAGTGCGTAATTCTTGCATTTGTTTTTTGTCAAATTCAGACTTAAGCTTGATGCAGTTAGTACTTTCATATGGATATTAAAACCAAAAGAGAGATACACACCACACACTCCCCCACCTTAGATTCCCCAATTTGACTGACCTGTGTTTTACCTTTCATTCTTAGGGCTGAGAGTGGGAACTTCTGGAAATTGGACAGGGATCTGAAAGACTATTTTTGGATATGACAGTTCCTACTTTCCTTAAAAAGCTTTGTTGGTCTTTTAATTTATAAATAGTGATAAGTGCTGTTGTCTCATGTTTCTTTTTTTCCCTTAGAAGTGTCAGGGGGACAGCATTTCCAAAGTGTGCACAACTGTGTTTATTTTGCTGTTCAAGTCTTGGACTATCAATATGAGTGAGTTGAATTTTTTTCCCTCTGCTTTTTTGTCTGCAGTTATGTGTGGTATTAAGCAAGTGTGCTTGGGTTTTAGAGCTTTACCACTTACAGGTACCAAGTTGTTAATTTTACCTCAAAACATACAACTTGACCTGGATTTGGATGTGTGTGAGTTTTCCTTGCACTGATCTGTCCCCTGAACTTTGTTGTAGTTACGCAGGAACAGGAAAGTCACGAGATGGGAGTGATAACAAATGGTCCTAAAGATACCTGTAGGATTTCACGCTGAATACCTGTGGCTTAGAACTCTTTACTTGGCAGCATCATAAAACATGAGCATAAGCATTTCTTTAGGTCTGATCATGTGTTGTTTATGTCTGTTTGGGTTTTATCCCTGTTTTCTTGGCAGAATTATTTCCCATTTAGAAAAGGGGATGCTGAAGCTTTTGGCTGAAAATGAACGGATTGCATCTTTTTCTCCCACCTTGCACAAGAGGCTCAGGCAGGCTTATGAAAGCAGCACAGCCAAGGTAAAAATTGGCAGACCTCAGCTGACATTTCTTCAAACCTTTGTATTGTTGCTCTTTTGTTTGCAATGGCTTTGTTTTTAGATTTCATTACTCCTACTTCAAGTATCTTGTCATGTTGTCTCTGGCAACTGTCTAAAAACTACTTCTTTTTATTGTCAGTGGGTGAGTGAATTGCTGGGTCCAGTGATTGTTAGTTGTGAATCATTGCTGGCTATTCTTGCATTGTCCTTTGGGCCCTGACCTCAACCAGAGACTTTGATAGGGTCAGGTTTTGATTTTGATTCTCATCTAATAAACATGCATCCCAGGAGAATGATTGGTTAGATGCGGAATCAGAAGGTAGTTTCGAAGAAGTGGATTTCTTCCGTAGGTACGGACTCCTTTTAGGCAAATGAAGTTTCAGAGGAGATAAGGCAGATTGTGTAAGCTGGTTCCCTCATTTAATTATCTGGGTTAGGGAACTAAAGCTGGATGGTAGGAATGCATTTTGTGTCTCATTTCATGCATCTTTTAAAAATGGAAATTACTCTTGGCAAAGAAAGTACCGTATACTTTCTGAGACTAGGACATTTCAATAACAGGGCTTTAAAATTGTTAAAGTTGTACATAAAGGTCTCTTGTTACTTGAAGACATAGGCTTTTTGAGCTGGAGAAAGAGAAATTGTCAGCCATTATCCTGCATTCTCTGAAGCCTGCTATTGAAGGGACACTTTGACTGTGCATCATTCTTTCCACACAGTATCAATACTGGTTGCAATATGTTCAGCAGAGATTTAGAGAGATGAGATGCTTTCTCTTGTAATATTGAGTGATTCTGCCTCTATAGTGTAATATAGTGTTTACTAGTAGCTAGCAATTAGGAAGTAGCTAGTCTCTGGACAATTTGGCTACTGATACTTGGTTTCCTCATCATGCCTTTTCCCTGCTCTTTTCTGAGTCTCAGATTGTTTTAGAGACTTACATTAGTCTAAAGGCTGCCTTTATATTTTGAACAGGTGTCTCTCCTGTTGCCGTGCTCTGTACAGTCTGTTTCTTTCCAGCCAGAAACTGATAATCGCTCTAACTTTCCCAGTGACAGAGCATTTCACATATTTAAGAAACAGAGGTAAGTTTCTTCTACTATTATTGTATGACTCACAGGGTATAACCTTTGCATGATTGTGAGCAAAGGATATTAAGAATGTCTCATGTATGCTTTGTGCTGTAGAAAAAGAATCTTGAAATTTTCACTATAATTAAAAGGGGAAAAAAAGCCTTTGTCCATATTAAATGCAGGAGCTAAAAGCTTAATATCTTTAGAGAAAAACAGCCTAATTCTTCAAGAGTTATTGAGCCTTCTGTTAATGCCAATACAGTGTGTCACCCTACTGAATTGCTTCTGCATACAGATCTGGTATGCTTTTATTCTTCCTGCTCCCTCTCTCCATGCTTGCAGCAACAGGGTGAGGGCAGAATGACAAGTTGTCTTGATCTTTTTTTCTCTCCTCATAGATATTATTTTATCTGGCTTATTCTTTCCTGCCTCTCAGTCTTCTGTATGTCTGTCTGGTAATGGGTGTTTTGGTCATTCCATCAAAGCTCAGGCATAAGCTCAAGCACTTGTCAAAGACATGGAAAATGAAAACTCACTAAGTTCTGCTAACATTAATGTGTTTTGCAAAAGGTATCTGAATGCTTAGAGACATGAGTTATTTAATCTGAGGTAGATTCTTGCCAGGGAACTTTGAAGCAATTGAATATTTGGTCATTGTTGCTACAGATTTTGAAGAGTGGGAATTCATTCCCTTAAATATCTTGATTCTCAGGGACATATTTTATGAACTTCTGCGTGAATGGGAGGATAACCACGAGAAAACTGGCTGGGACTTTGAAAGAGTTCTGGGCAACAAGATCAGGTAGGAGTTTTTAATGTGGCTGAATTGCTGATGCAGCATACTAGACTTGGCATCCTAAGTTCGATGTTCTCCCTGGTCTTCTGCACTAATCTCTAGGGGGCTGTGCTGCTTGCAAGATACTAATTATGTAAACTTGCTTCTATATTTAAAAGAATCAGCTGCTATCTGAAAAGAAACAAGACGTAAGTGGCAAGGGCCTAATTTGATCAGTCTTGATGTAGCTCTTTCCCTGTTCATATCACAGAAAGAGCTGCCAGTATGTTGTGGTCTGAACATTGTTATTGTATACACTTTTATGTGTATTTCAAGTTTCTGGTCTGACTCCACTTAAGTGTGGAGACCTGTGTTGTATGTTCAGAAGCTAATTATTCTAATTATTTCAGGGGGTTCTAGTGTATTGTCTCTGAAAACAAGACAACTATGTCTCTTTCTGCAGAAAGCAGACTGTTAAATTCATTTATTGCTTTATCAAAATAGATTATACATGAAGAAACTACTATGGTTTTGATAGCAGTTGCCTTGTGGGTTTCTGTGTTGGTTTCAACCATCAGCCTGCTCAAGTTACATGTATGTAGGTGTCTTTCACTACAGGAGCAAAACAAGGCTAAGGCCTAAACTAAGAAGTTTTCCTTCCCCTGGGGCATCAGAAGTAGCACTGTTGCTGTGTTCTGTATGTGTGAACTCTCAACTCACTCTTCTGCACAGGGAAGAGTGGGAGCTGAATGAGTTCATTCTTCTTCCCAAGTAACAGCATTATTTCAGATAAGGAAGAGATTCTTTTCATCTCTAGAGTTGTTTGCTCTGCAGGTGCTCAGGGAGAATTTTTGTTTCCATATCAGCAGCAGATGGGGCTCAGTGCTTGGGAAACCCGGTTATAAAGATGTTGCTTTTTGCAATGGTCTTTGGAGATTGCTTTCTTAAAAGCGGTTACTTTATGCTTTTGGTATAGTTTGAGCTTAGAACACTATTTTTGTACCACAGTGTTCCTATCAGAATTTCATGATGTTTTCCTTCACAGGGCCATGATGGCTCACCTGTCTGCGACCTGCAACCACAGCCATTTTGCTCGGCTCTTTCAGAAACAGCTTATCCAGGTAAATGACTTGGGTTTTTTTAACGAATATATATGTCAAAGCTGATTTGATCCTTTCTCAGCCTGAGAAAACAAACTGTGTCTTGCACATTTCTCCGAGATTTTCCTATTGAAACCTTTTTTTTGGGAGAGACAAATTTTCTGGATGGGAATTTCTTTCCTTCTTAAGAAATAATCAGTGACTACATCAAGAGCTGTAAAGATTAATTGTTCATGGTTATTTACTTTGTTCTTCTAATTTTAATACAGTTGTAGTTTCTGGAAGTTTTAAGGATGCATTTTGACATATATCAAATTTAGAGATTCCCAGTTATATTTGTTAGCAGCAATGAGCTTACTATCTGCAAAGGGTCTCTGTTCTTCTGTGTAACACTGCAACAGCCTGTTTTTGGTACAATATTGCTGTTGTAATTTAGAGAGGGGTTTTTGGCAATTTTCAAGCATCATCTGTTACTTCATTGTAAGTAAAGGAATGAATAAAAGAGAAGGTGCTTCTGATTGGAATATAGATATTCATTCTATTCTCTATAAATGCGTGGCTTATTGGGGGTTCCTTTTGGATAGCAAAATAGACAGAGAACCTCACCTTGAGTATTAGCCCACACACATTGCCAGGAAGTTGCAAGCTGTTGGAATGTTGAAAATTCCTCTAGTGTCAAGTCTGAGTTTGCGTCAGTGTCCTGTCTGATTGTATGTGTGTGTTCAGGGAAATTGTGGGAAAGAGGTGAGATGAACTTTGTTGCATCAATAGGATTTAATTAGGCCTAGGTGCTGTATTTCTATCTGTGCCGCCTTAATGAAGGCTGCAGGATTTCACAAGGGTAACCAAAGATCTAAACTGGTAACTGGGCATCTTCAATGAATCCAGTGTGTCTGACTAGAAAGTGATTTGCAGAATCTTGTGTGTATTATGATACTCTTGCAGAAATGAACTGTGACTGAGGATTTGCGTCGAGGCCTTATAATTTAAGGTTGGGAAGCATTATAAGATATTCTTTTGGGGAGGGAAGGATGCTTTGTTTGGAATAAATGGACTTAGTAATTGCTCACTACTAGTGTTCACATACATAGTTAAATGTTGCTTTTTAGTATGATCTCTCTCAATAAAATGACTGTGATTTAGATGCAGGGATGTGCAGTCACCTTTTCCCTTTACTCATCACTGGCTAGGAGTATATGCTCCATTATGTCTGGAGTACTGTGTCCAGTCCTGGACTCACCAGCACAAGAAAAGAAAGATACAGACTTACTAGAGCAAGTCCAGTGCAGGGCTATGTAAGTGATTAAGGGACCTGGAGCACTTTTTTTGTCTGAGGAAAAGCTGAGAGACCTGGGAGTATTCAGCCTGAAGAAGAGAAAGTTCCAGGTTATCTTAACACTGCTTTACAAAAACCTGCTGGGAGGGAATGAAGAAGAGGGAGCCAGGTTCTTTTCAGTAGTGTTCACTGACGGGACATGAGGCAGTGGACACATACTGAGGAAAAGGAAATTCCATCTGAACACAAGAAGACACTTCTTTACTGTGAGGATGGTCAAACACTGAAGCAGGTTCCCCAGAGTGGTTGTGAAGTCCAGGTCTGTGGAGACACTCAAAACCCAGTTGGACATGGTCCTGGACAACGTGCTGTAGCTGACCCTGATTGAACAAGAGGGTTGGGGTAGATGATCCAAGAGGCCCCTTCCAACATAACCAGTTCTGCAGTTCTGTAATTCTTTGAGTCTTGAGTAGTATCTGTGTGTTTGAGGGAGCAGAGCATTAATTTTTTATTTTTATTTAACCCTATGGAAGTTCCAGGAAAACCTGGTCTGGGAATACATAATGCAGCATCATGGGCCTTGGAGACTGGGCTAAACCTACTGAGTGGTTTATGCAGATCATGCGAGTGTTAGGTGTTCTTTCAAGACATCCACATGTAGCCTGCTAGGTATGACCAAATTAGATGTACAGGATTGGAATTCCATCTTGCAAGATCTCTAGACTTCTTATGGCCAAGCTTGGTAGCATATTTTGGCATGCGGAAGAGTTGTTCTGTATGTGGGTACCTGAAAAGATCATGCTTGGATTACTCCAGAAACAGTCAGGTGAGGAAAGGATAATATGTTGGATGAGAGATAAGTGAAATGATGACTTGTTACAAAATTTCCACCTCCCTACTCTTTCTGTCTCCTAAAGATGTGTAAAGGTCCTGTTGGTGGTGGTGCAAGCTGGGGGGACACACCAGACCAGGATGTCCTTAATATGCTGGGTTCTGACAATCTGAGCCGTCTGAAGAGGCTGCAGGAAAGATTTGTTGTTCCTCAGAGCATCAGAGGACCTTGTCCACCCCCTTCATTCCCAGGATGCCAGCAATTCTTCAGGGACTTCATCCTCAGTGCAGGAAGGTAAGATGCCTGTGCTTGCTGTTGCCTCTCTGAAATGGGTGGGTAACAGGAGCCACCAGCATGTTGCTCTTGCAGCAGAGAGTTATTCAGAAAGATTGGAACAAGACTATATGATAATATATGGTAATAATTTTTCTTCTGTAAACCCATAATATTTTCTCGGAGGCTCTCAGCATTTCCCAGTGCCAAGGCATGCAGTGCTGCCTAGCAAGGACACTGGACTGGACAAGTGCTTCTTGTGTGATAGTGCATGAAGCCAAGGAGTAGAGGATGAAGCCAGCTTTATGGTGTTGTTTAATGAGTTTTTCTCAATTCACAGCATGAAGGAATTGTGATCTACGGGAGATTTTAGTCTTAAGTTCAGTTGTTTCACAGCTTCCTGCTTTGACAGATCAATTTTATTATCCTTGTGCTAAGACTTGCTAAATAGCATCTCTTTGAAAATAGCATCTAATAGCATCTCTTTGAAAAAGTACAAAAGGAAATGAAGGGGGTCAGCCAGTACTAGTCTTATCTCTTGCTTTCTTGTCTGTCAGTCTGTTCCATTGGATGTCTGCTGATGCTCATGAGACAAGCTTGAAATTTTGCAGTGTGCTAGTTGAGGTTTTACTGCTGTTTTCAGCCCAGTCTGACTCATCATCATCTTTTGCTGAAGTTACCAGTTCAATCAGCACCTGATGGATAGTCTGTGCCTGAAGATACTTGAACTGAATGGCCTTACTCTGGTGGAGCATGAGCACAGTGATGGGGAAGCAGATATGGATGAACAGGTAAGCTTGTTTCTTGCAAACACATCTGGCAGGAATTTTTCTGAGCTGTTCCAGTAGTCTAAAAATTACTGGCTTGCTTGTGAATTGCTTGGACCTGCCACTACTGTATTACGGGACAAGAACTTCAATTTGGTTTTGTCATAACTAGTTATGGAAGTCTGAGCCCCTTGCCACTTACTTGCACACTTCAGGATGCTTCATAGAACTGCGTCATAAGAGATAATGCACAATAGTTTGGAAAATGGAAGCCTCCTTTTTAGGTTATTAGTATCCTGTGTTAGATCAATGAAATAACCAAGCTGAGTTGTTGCACTTAGTTGCAGTAGCTCCTTTTTACCTTTCCACATAGAAAGATTTTAGTTTGAATTTGTAGTCATCCCTGTTCATACCTGTTTCTTCACTCAGCTGCACCTATCAGAGGTGTTACAGCTTACAGCTTATTAGCAAAGTAGTTGACAAAAGTTCATGAAGACTTGCAGAGTGGTAGTGGTATAAAGGAGGCAATGTGAGATCAGCTCTCTGTCCTCTCATTGACTCCACAGTTCTTAATATGAAGGTGTGATTGAGCAGCTGCTTGTTTTAGAGAGCTCTTGAATAATTTCTTCTTGTCATGAAGTGAAGCAATGGAGACAGGAGCAGTTTTAAATGCTTGATAAATATGTATTTTGGAAACTCACATTTATTAAAAGCAGTGAGGAAACTATGTGGTCCTTTTACAGGAAGGAAATAAAAGTTTAGTGTAGGCATTTGCTTTGCCAGTTTAGGGTAGCATTGCCTCAGCTTGCTTTTCTTCATTATAGGATGAAAAGAAGCACTTCACTGTGGTTCTGTTAAGTCTGCGACTCCTTGCCAAGTTCCTGGGGTTTCTTGTTTTCTTGCCATATCGCACTGTGGAGCAGCCAACTAGAGACCTGCAAGATTCTGCATTAGCATTAAGAAACCAAGTAAGAAACCTAACATTTTCTTTCGCTTGACAGGCAGGTTTTCTAATCCAAGGAGGGGATTATGAATAGTCATGCCCAGGCACTATGAATAGTCACTGCCCAGAGCTAGTGGCTCCTGGGATGATGTTATATGGTTCTGTGTCCCTATTGCATGTTCTGGGATTGGGAACAAAGGAAGCAAGTTTGTATAATCTAGAAAAGAGGGAGCAATGCACTGATGGGAAGGTACTCAGTCTTCTGTTATTTCTGCTAATCTGGGTCTGTCATACTAGAACTCTCACCTAGCTGTATTTATAGTGTAAAATCCAGCTATCAGGAATGATTTCGAAAGTTTGGCACCCATCTCCTAGCAGTGTGTCATTCTGAATGTAGTGATTCCACTTGTACATTCTCATGCTTATAGCCTTGCTTTTGGAAGTCCCAGTGGGAGCTTCGGTTGCAGCTGTAGTGTGGTTTTTACCTCTGTTCATGTGCAAAGAAGGGTTTTATTAGCCAGAAGTCACCTCTTATTGGTACAGAAGATGAAATCCTAGAAAGAAAAGTCAAGATAGAGATAAAAGTTTTTCTTTAAGTATCAAAAAGTAAACTCAAACTGCTTCCATATCTTTTGTTGTCCTTTAAGACCCTGCCTATACTGGATATATTGAAGCTTCTGAGACAATCTGTTCGGAATCAACGTTCTATCCTCACTATTCCTTGGATTGTGGAGTACCTTTCCCTTGTGGATCATATTGCTCCTTTCCTGGATTACTACAGGAAAGTGTTTGGTCTCTTGCTGCAGGTATACAGGTAGGAGGCTGGGAAAATATATATATTTTAAAAACTTTTCTGTGTATATTTGATTATATAGTTGAGGTACTTGATATTTGAGAGTGCATGCTGGCACTAGTTTGAGATTCTTATAAAAAAACACTTGTTTTTTTGGGTGCAGATTGTGAGCACTTCTTATTTTACATGAAACTGCAAAAGGAGCATATCGAGCATATCCTAAGCTCAGGGATTAATCTTTGATTCAAATATGTGTTATGTGTTTTTTTCATTAAGTAAATTAAAGTCTTTAAATCCCCACTTGCTCATTCTATGTCAGCAGCTGTGAATTTTAAACCTTGAATTTGATCCTTACAGCTAGAACATTTCCAATGCCTAAATAATCTTCTAGCTTTCTTTCCTATATAAATGAGGACAATTTGAAGCACATTCTACAGAATGGCTTTTCCAGTGTAAACTTAAGGCAGCATGTTGTTCAGGTACATACAAAAAAGTAGAGCTTGCTCTCCAGTCTTTTGGCAGACGCGCAAGTAGTAGTGTAATTAGAAAGTGAATGGTTTGGGAATTTTTTCCTTAATGAAAATTGAGGTGCTGAAAACTCACACTTTCTCTTGCTGCTTCTGCTGTACGGCAGGTTAATGGTCCTTTCTGAAGATAAGAAGATGAGTTTCCTGAACAAGCTGCTGATCCTTGCAGTTCTGGGTTGGCTCTTTCAGGTAGAGTCTCTTGTGTGCACACAGCTGTTCTCTGAAGAAACAGCAAAAAAAATCCCAAAACCAAAATAGCATTGAAATAATTAAACCAATGCAAAATAGTAGTTTGTTGTTTTGTTGTGGGTTTCTGTGGGGTTTAAAGAGTAATTGTATTCTAGTGGAGAATTATTTTCCATTAGTGAAATTGTGTGAAGCAACTTTTTTCTTTTTTCCTAAATGGAGTTCTAATTGCATCTGAAACACATTCTGTACTTACTAATCTTCTTCCTTGTAAGCAAATTGACAGCTGCTTCCTGTTAGAACTAGAAGCTCTTGTCACAAGGATGGAGTGCTAGCTGTCAGCTAGCTGTCAGCCTTGAATTATTGGGGAACTTTTGTCTGATAAAGGGATGGGGTGTGATGAACTTCTAAAATTCTTCTGTGCCTCCAGTTGGAAGCAAGGTAACTACCTACTGGGAACCTATTGGAGATGTGAAAGACAGTGTTAGGGGGAGGGTAAGGAAGGTGGCTTATGTTATTTTGATCAAACCAAATATTTAATTTTATGGAAAGGTACTTAGGGCAGAGTGGATCTTTAGTGCTAGTTGGATTTTTTTTTTTGGTGGATGGGTGGTGAGATTTCACTGTCCTCTTATCAGAAACAGTGTAAGTTACTGACTGTTGTTTGGGTTGTAACTGCTGGGCTTTCTGTTTCAGGTTCCATCAGTCCCTGAAGAGTTGTTTTTTACCACTGACGACAGGCAGGAGAGATTTGTGATGGATACTGTGACGTCTGCTCAGGCTTTGGTGAGTTAGCGCAGTACCACGTCCTCTGAATCTGTGGATGAAGATGGACCTACCACATCCTCAGGAGTTTTAAGATCTTATCAAGAACTTTGCTTCAGGGCAGCTGCATTGAGGATATGTAGGCCAATGGATGTGATGCCACAGTTTGTCCAAGTGCCTTACTTGTATTTCATCCTGGGTTGTGAACTCTGTGTTACAGTTTTAGGTTTCTTGTCAGGCAGGAGCCCTCTCACCTTCTGCAATAGTTTGCAGAACAGGTGCCCCAAGTTGTGCTGGAGGATCAGATGCTGTTTTCCTACTCACTGATTATTGCAGTACAAGGTGAGCTGATAGAACTGTAGCTCTTCCCAGAAGCAAGTAACAGCAATTGTAAACAGAAATAGTAAGATTGGACTGTTTGAGCAAGGTTGCTGTCTTTGGGATCACGTGTTTTCCAGTTACATGATAAAGAGCAGATGAACTGAAGATAGTACAAGCAAGCAGAAAAGCAAGTGAGTGTATACATGTGATGTTTCAGATAACCCCCAGATATGCAAAGGGAGTTTGCATGTAAAAGACATATATTCCTTGAAAAGTGAGGAGTATATTTGCTGAGATACACTGCCTTTGTGGGTGGGATCTGAAGTTCCTTTTCTTCCCAGGGCCCTGCCTGTGCTGTGTAATACTGGGCTGACATGACTCCACAGCCTGATGTTCCAGTGAGACTGGGGAAGGCATTTGTGCAGGGTAACGCATAGCAGATGGGCCTCATATATTTTCCTCTGTGGATAGGCTTCTCCCTTATGAGTAGCAGCTGTGGCAAGAGTACTGGTTCCCCTCTTTAACCAGCAGCCTTCGGCTCTGCTTCCACAGTGATCAGGAGCAAAGGCTGAACTACCCTAATAAAATGTAGGGCAGCTCATTCTGTGTTACAGGGATTGACTGAACACTTGTGCTACAAAGTTCATCATTTGACTGTGTATGTGGAATTCAGTTATTGCTTTCATGGCAAGGCAGCCCTGAAACCTTCCTGTGACCACATGTATGGGATTTCTGACTTGAAGACTGTTTCTTTCCTGCAGTATCCTTGCAGCATTTCCTTCTTTTTCTCACCAGGACTCTGTACCCTTGGTGGATCAGCAGTTACTTTATACCTGCTGTCCCTATCTTGGTGAGTATTTTTTTTATTTTTGCAATATAAATAAAATATATTAGTGTTGGTTTTTTTTAATTTATTTAGTTGCTTGTTTTTGTCCTTTGGTACTGTAAGTCCTTGGATCATCTTTCTTACTCCTCCTCATAACTTCAGGTCTCAGTTGTGTATGAGTCAACCCTGATAGAAAGCTCTATTGCAGAAGCTCGTGGAGCTGTAAATACTGGTGAAGCTGGGGGAGGGAGGCTATGTAGTCAGGATAAGTGATGTACAGGGCTTGAATACAGAGGAACAAGGGAAGCCATCCTTAAAAAGCTGGAAAGAAACATTTTAAGGAGTAAGTATAAAACTTTTGCATCCTAGATATAGGAAGAGGTGTTTGTACTGCAAGGAATGTTTTGGTCCTTGAGCATATTTCTGCTTCTAGGCAGAGGGGAAGAATCCTTTTGTGCCCTTGTGTTTTGTTAAGTTGTTGTTTGAGAGAGTTTTTTTCCTGGGATTGTCTGCCATTGGTAAATTTCCTCTCTGTAGATAATAGAGCCCCCTGTGGTGACATGGTGCTCTGTTTCTTGTGACTTAATAGAAAAATTATGTTAAACCTGCATCACAAAAGCTTCTAGGGGTTGAACATGTCATCAAGCTTTTCCTCTGGTATTTTCTCCTGCACCTGTTGGAATTTTGTGTAACTCTGCTTGCCTTGTTGTCCTTGTAGACTTTAGTGTTCTCATTTGCCACACTAAAAAACAACGTATAAAAATGACTGCTCCCTGATCCTTCTGAACAAGTTCCATGTGCTAGGGACCCTTTTTTGGAAGCCTCCTCTTTTCTATTCAGAGCCTGGCCTGCCTGCTGTGCCAGTTAAATGCGTGGGATACTCCTCTGCTTTTCTAAAACTTCTGCTTTCGTAGAAGTTGAGAGAATCTGCTCTAGGAACGGGACTGGCAAAGTGAAACTCTCCTTCTTGAGTTTTGTTTTTTTTTTTTTTTTTCCCCCTCTTGCTTTTGGCAATGATGACTGTTTTTGCATGTTTTCCTGTACAGGTGAGCTGCGGAAACTGCTTGCCTCTTTCGTGGCTGGTAGTGGAGCAAAGAATGGTGGCTTTATAAGAAAAATCACTCCCACAGCTGCAGAGTCTTTAGCACCCAAGGCTTCTGTCACACAGCGGAAACTGCAGGTAATAAAATTAGGGATTCACAAGGGGAAATGGGATAGGAGAAATTGCTTGGACACAGTATTATCCTAATGCCAGGGAAAGAAAAGAATGGGCCTAGGCAGCAGGGAACGTTGTGCTTAACAGTCAGGTATCCTCTCTCCCTGTTTTTCTGTTACAGTTTTGTGGCTGGGATACCATGTGGGTGTTGAAATCCAGATAACTTCAGTAAATGTTCTTGCAATTGGAACAACTAGTTTATTTATCTGTCTCCCTCTTCTTTAATATAAAATGTTGGTGTGTTTCTCATACTTTGTTTTGGCTAAATTGTAGTCATGCTTTCCACTTAAAGAACAACCTGTGTAGGAGCCTATAAGATTACCAACCTGTATTTAGAAGAGAGGATCCTTTTTTTCCAAAACAAGCCTTATGTGGTGATTCATTATTAGTAGGTGCTGTCAGAAATCTCCCATTCTTCCCTTTACAGGGCATTTGCTTTTGTAGATTCAGAAACCCCGATAATGAACATGGGTTAAATGGCTAAAAGGGAATAGGGAGTAAATAATTTACAGGGATGATGAATGCTGCAGTAGCAGAAAGGTCTAGTGTAGGCAAATTGCGTACCTTTTAGAACATTTCCAAAGGGCAGTTCCGTTCGTTCATGTGTTGATGAGAGAAGGATCTGGGTGGAGTGCTCTGATCAACTGTAGCACTTTCTCTTGAACAGGTGGAGTTGGAACAGGCCTTCTTCCACAACCAGCCCTCTTCCCTACGGAGAACAGTTGAATTTGTGGCAGAGAGGGTGGGATCCAACTGTGTTAAGCACATTAAGTAAGTGCTGGGAATCTGTTCTGTGGCTTAAGAAGTGACTTTATAATGAGGCAAAGAGTGGATCCTTTGAACTTGTGTGTATGGGGGAAAGAAAGCTTCCCTCAGAGTATGCTGCATAGCAGACCACCAAGGCTATATAAAACTATGACCAGAAATGTCTTATTGCCATCATAGAGAGGAATTTTTGAAGAGATGTAGAGGAGAGGTATGTAAGGAGGTGTGTGAACATAATGCAGCATTTTGAGACTTTATATCCCTTTCAGAACATTCTTGCTAATGATAGGAAAATCTCATATCAGAAGTGACCTCTGGAGGTCATTGCATCCAAGCTCCTGCTCAAAGAAGGGCCAGCTTTCAGATTAGATCAGATTTATCGACACCTTTTCCAGTTGGAAAAGTTTCCACCTCTTAGTAATCCAATGCTTAGTTTTCCCAGGATTTGTGAGAAATATTTCCTTATATCCTATTAGAATATCCCTTGTTCCAGCTTGTGCGTATTGCCAGTCAACCTTTAGAAATGCTCTTCCTGGAAGAGTCTTATTCTGTCTTCCCTGTAAACTTTCCTTCTCCCTTCACCTTTTTCTTTTCTCTAGGCTAAGTGAAACTGACCACCCCTGTCTCCATGGAGGCCATATGCTCTGGTATCCCAATTACCTTAATGACTTTTTTCTTTTCTTCTGCAGTTTCTCAAACTGTCCATGGCTTTCTTGTCCTGGGGTCCCAACGCTGGACACACTGCTTCAGATGCAGCCTCGTGGCAGTGAGGGAAGTGGTAACTTCCCTTGACTTGCTGGCTGCACTGTTGGGATTGTCAGCCTGATATAATGTTGACCTTCTTTGGATGCTGCTAACTCACTTTGTCTGCTGGGAACCCCAGATCCTTTCTGCAGAGCTGCTCCATAGCCCGGAAACCCCAGCCTGTACTGAGCATAGTCGCCATCTCATTGTTTGCCCATTTGTCCATCTTTTCACAGTTCTCCTGTGTGGCAGCGCTGCCCTCCAGCATGTCACTCATGAGCTTGCTCAGGGTTTTGCACTGTTCTAATGTCCAGGTTGCTGAAGATATTAAATGGTATCAGCCCATAAGGACTGCTGGTTGTAGTGGGCTGCTGTTGACATCTTTGAAATTCTGAGCACTATCCATTGAGCATACAAGGGCACTGCTACCAGAAAGTATACCTGTAACCAAATATGTTTCTACTAAAATCTTGAGGCTTTTGACTCTTGTCTTAGTACTATTTTGATATCTTTATTGCCACTTTCTTCCTTTCATACAGAACAGGGAGATGATACAGTACTAAATACAGCAATTGATTCTTTTTTAGCAGAGTTGTTTATTGCATTTGAGATGGATATCCCCCTAAACTGGGGAGAACAGCTGGGTACAGTTAGTGTGCACCGTTTCTTGTATTGATTTCAGTCTGTCTGATTGTTCTTGGTTTTTTTTACAGGGCAACACTGGTAGCAGAGTTGGTTCAAAGGGCTGAAGCCATGTTGCAAGATAAAGTGAAGGAGGATGCTGCTAATCATGACAAACTTCTTGAAGAGGTGTGCACTCATCTCTATGAGGAAGGGGCCCAGGCACTCATCAAAAGCAGAGAGTAAGGAAGAAAATTTATTTAAACTTCTGCCTTCCCATCTCTTCTTACTGAAGAATCTGTAAGCCTAGTTTAGCTTGGCCTGTCCTGCTCAGGTTCTGGTAATTATAAACCATGACCTCTGCTCTTCTTAGAGTGACTGCAGTGCCTTCAGCCAGTTAATACTGTATTTCTAGGAATGAAAAGGTGCTGTCTGTCCCTCTGCATCCAGCTTCTCACAGACATCCACTGCAGCTATTGTATTTCCCGTTTGGAAAACTAATATTGCAGCTTGGTGGCTTGTAATTACCCTTTCCTTATCTGGTTCTTTTGGTCTGACTTACTGCTTTGCCATGTAATGAACCTCAGAGTGTTGTCCGAGAACTTTGACTAATCCTGTGCCATGCTTTCTTTCTTTTTTTGTAGATTTTGCAAAAAGAAAGGTCCTGAGGCAGTAAGGGTGTTGTTGCCAGAAGAGACATCTGCTGCAGTATGTATATTCACTAAAACTTATTAAAGGTCCTGACTTCAATTCTGGATTGTTACTATTTTTCCATTGCTGTTTATCTTATCCCTTAGTAGCTCAGGTCAAGGGAGCCTATTGATGATGCCCTCATGGGAGGACTCATAGCTAAGGAGAGTCACTTCTACCAGGCTGCCTTGCATATTCTGGGTAAAGTGATACTCTAGCTCATAGCTAACTGTTGAGATTAGAATGTTTTATAAATTGCATTCATCTTGCAAGGATAATGCTTTTGTTTTAGCATCAACTTCTACAAGAGTTGATGAGGTTTGGAAAATCGAAATGGGTCAGTCGTATTGCTCAAACTAGTGGTTCCCACAGAGGTGGTGGTGCTCTGTTTATTCATTGCATGCCAAAATTAAGCTTTTTTCCTCTAGACATCCTTCTGACTTTTCACTGACTGTACTGCTGTGGCTGGTAGTGAATCTTCTGTCACTTGTTATCCTCCCTGTAAAGGTTTTAAGTAGTGCAGAAAACATTGCGGTGGAACTGGCTACTGAGAAAGCCTGTGGCTGGCTCTCTGCCAACATTGCAGGTGAGTCCTTTTACTTTGAACTGGGGCTTCTAATTTGTGCATTGTACTTTTTTTTTTTCCCCCTGAGATCAAGGGACAGATACTGTTATGAAGTACTTGGTCGTACTCAGTTTTCTTTTAAGAGGATCTGTGCAGTTACTCTGTCCCTCCTATTTAGGAATAAGAAGAATAATTTCTAGCTCTAAGAATCTTATTCAGGGGTCTTTCAAGCTTGGCCCATGGAAGTGATTTTTAGTTGTAGAGTTTCATAGGATGGTGAGAAGGAATTCTAGGGAAAACTCCTTCTGGAAATGTCATCTATGTTGAAGTTATCTTAGAACTTCCAGTGTATGCTAGACAACTGCTCTCTCAAGCCACCTTATGGTTTACAGAGAGCTGAAATCTTCTGTAAAACAAACATTTCCTGGACTGCGTGTCTTTTCTGAAGGGTGAAGGCAAGTGTGGTGATTTTACTCTGTAATACTGCTCTGGCAACTCTTCAGAATCTCTGAAAACCGACTTTTTTCAAGAGGTTATGCCAAGAGTCTGGCGAGGAATATTCAAGCACCATTTGCAGCCACAGGAGTTTAGTGTTTTGGATGTTGATCAAAACTTATTTTGGTAGAAGACATATGGCTTTCATGGGCACAGTGGCTGAACTGGTATGATCACACTGAATCAGCTTTCTACTTTGGCATTGCCTCCTGGCTTAGCTACTGCATTTTTTAAACATGCTGAAATATTTTGATGGAAAATGAGATGAGTTGCCAGTGGTACCTGGCAGTAATGGGTGGCTGCCTTCTAAAGCTCTGGGTTAACACACCCTCTCCACATGTGCCTCTGCCCATTAAATACAGTGGGAGGTCAGAGTGAGAGGGGTTTGCAAGTATAAACTGTCTTTTTTCCTTATTTGCCATGGCCCTCGGTGTGAGAGGTTAATAGTGTTTGGAAACAATTCTGTGTTTCACTGGAGAGAAAAACTGAAGTAGACAGGACTTGTTCCCTGTTCTCTGTAGCACTCATCAAAAGAGAAGTGAAGACAACCTTCAACAGAATGCTTAAAGTCCCAGGATTTCCCTTGCCCAGTGAGGATGCTCTGGAGTTGAGAAAGGACTGCCCTCCAGGCTGTAAGCACTGTGCTCCATTTCCCTCCCAAGTCATCAATGAGATTAAGGTAGTGTTCACTTCCTGGCTCACCTTGACTCCTTTTCTGTTTTTCACATTTGTGGTTTTTGTGGTTCGTTGGTTATGGAATTTCTGTGCTTTGTTTTTGTTGTTTTGTGGGTTTTTTTAAGAGAATATTTTGGTTCTAAAGAACTGACGGTAGGGAGTGTTTGGGAAGCACGATGGAAAGTTCTCAGGTATCTTTTAACCACCTGCTTGCTGTCTGATCAGAGTTCCCTGTTAGCAGTACTATCTCAAATACAGGATTTCTGGTAGCATTGGTAGTGTGGCCTTCTTGATACATTTAGCATGGAAACTGTAATGTGGTGAGTGTTGTGTACAGTTGTATGCTGAAGAGTCGGCATACCAAAATAGTTACTTTTTTGTGGACCTACTCTTTTTATGGACCCTGCTTAGAGAAAGTATTTCCTGTTGGCCCTTTCAATTCTGTAGAACTTGGTAGACTATCCTATATTATACACCAGAAATTCTTTATTGAATTAAGTGTCAGATGAATTTGTACAGATCTGTGGAAAGATTTTTGCCAGTCTGCAAATGTACCTTCATTCAGCTATAATTAGGGGAAATCAGAATATCTTAAAAAGAGGGTGATGATATGGACTTAGTTTTACCCTTAGATCTAAGCAATTTTCTATTCAAGCTGGTTCAAATTACATTTTGGTTATTTCTCCCAGGCTGTTCTTTTTAAACAAGTCACTGTTCTTTTTAAAATCTTGCAATCATATAACCTGCGTAACCTATGAGGAAAAGAAGACTTCCAAACACCTTACTTTTTTACCTTTACGTATTTTGCCTTTTTTTTTTTTTTTTTGTTTTGTTTTGGGGGTTTTGGGGGGTTTTTTGTTCAACTGTTTGTCTGAGCAGTAATGTTGGATATCACTGTCTTGGCTTTCCCAGCAATTGAGTGGGAATGAGTTCACATCCTTTAAAGCTTTCTTGCTTGTGCTAAAATAAAAAGAGAAAGATAAGTTGTGTTGACACTGAAGCTTCCCTGAGAATATAAGAGGGTTCTGGATTTCTCTAGCACTTCTACCCTGAACTTGCTTGCTGCACTGTCAGATTTATCTAGAACTTTCAGAGCTAGTATTTTTAAGGAAGATGAACTCGTTGCCATCATTAAATTTGACTTCATAACGTTACTGAGAGCTGTCGAAGAAAATCATACCTTGGTAGGGTTGTGAAAAATTCAGCTTTAATCTGTCTTATGAAATATATATACTGACTTTATTTTAATGAAAAGCCAAGAACTGCTTCTGAACTGCTCTGTCATAGGTCCAAAGATCTGTTTGTGGAAGAGAAGGATACTAATATGTGAGTTACTGCTGTCTTTTTCATCAAGGATGTGCTCTGTGTTGCTGTGGGCCCACGGGATGAGGGTGAAGTGATTGACTATGTCTGGTTGGAGTGCTTGCTGGGAAGATTGAGTCAGACACTTCAATGCAGAAAGGTAAAAGATGTAAAAAAGCAACAAAAAAACCCTTTGACACTTTGAGCTGTCTCAATACCTGTAAACTTGTTAGTTTGCCTTGCCTCACAGTTGAGCTCAGCTGAGTGGTTTTTGTTTAAACTCAAATGCGGTGATGTTGCACTGCATTTTTTTATACTGTGTAAATCTGCTTGTTGCTTCAGTTTGCCTTTGTGGATCCCCTTTTTGATTATGATCTTTTCTTGGTTTTCAGTCTTTAATGGTCTCCCAATTACAGCTCTGTGCTTCTTGCTGTAAAATGCCTGCTCTTCTTAGATATTTTTATCCCATGTGAAGCCCTCTTTTATCCAGTCTGTAGTATGGGGAAAAAGATACAATTTTTTTGTGTGTTTTCCAGTTCATGTGTCCCACATCAGAACAGCAGCTGGCAAAGTGCACGGTTGAGTTGGCTTCTTTGCTGGGTAAGTCAGTCATGATAAGTTATTTAAAACTGAAATGTGTTATTAAAATTCCCTTAAATCCCTGAGGTCAGATACTGAAGTATTTAGAGCTCAGAGATGTTTGATTCTCTTTGGTGTCATTGAGTCTGCAGATTTTTTTCTGTCGTTGGGTAGTTGCTTTTATTCCCTTCTGCATTCTGCAAAATGTACAGTGACTAACCATCCTTCAGATCTGGTTCACATCTCCGTTGTTTTTTATTTATTGATATCTTCATTTAAATATGGGATATGTTTTCCAATATTTCTGCCTCTGAAAAACTGTGAATGGTTTTGTTTTTTGTTTGTTTGTTTTTTTTTCATAAAAGTAAGGGCCTTTTCCATTACATTATGTTTTTGTGGCTTTATTGTTGTTGTTTGAAAGAATGGAAATAACTTGTTTCCTATGTATTGTGACTTCTGTGAGTATTTTCAGGTTTTTTTTTTTCTCTTGCTCTAATGTGTAAATATCATATTTTTCTCAGCAGTAGCTTGTGATCTGAATGTAGGTATTTTTTTAATAGGCAACCTTCTAACTTCCTGGTTTTAGAACCTGCTTAAGAAGTTTTATACATAAATTCATTTCTTCAGAAGACAGTGCACATCCAATGTTGTGAAATTTATTCTGGGGGTCAGCAGTGTAAATCTGCCCCATTCAGCTTTACTTTCTCTTATATGAAGTTATCTAACTCTGCCTATAGTCTAAACTGTGGACAACTATTAAATCTGTTTATAGATTTAAACGGGTTTTTTTTACTGTATTACTCTTCTCTCCTTAGGAGTAACACCTAGATTCTCTTTGATTAAATATTAGCTGACCTTTATATAGTCAGTTGTCTTTCAAGACTTGGGGCTGTATGCCAACCATATGGGGGCTATATGCTAACCAAATGGTATTCTTTGACTGAGGAGTATAAATCTCTTCCTATGTAATACTTGTCTGTATGGTTTCAAAGCTCATATTTTGCATATTTCTAACTCCAGTCCTCTTAGATTCATTGGTCTGTACTCACTAAATGTGCTGTTGTACCAAGATGATGACTATAAAAGGAAATAATGCAGCTGTCGAAGTTTATTTTCCATTCTTTTCTCACAGTTTCAGATCGTGTTCCTCTGAGTCTTGAGATCAAATCCCCAAAGAAGAGCTCCGAGAGGCTGCGTATAAAGAATCATCCCGCCTATGGCCTTCTAAAACTGCTACTCTCTGTGTGGAAAGAGGACTTTGGGACACCTGTTCCTGTGCAGCTGATCTTCAGCAGGAAGAACATTGGTTACCTTGCACAAGTTAAGCTGCGAGAGGTAAAGCTTATTCCGATCCGTGGAGGTGCCAGTTGTCCGCTCTGGTCAGATACTCTGTGTGAGTTCTGCCCGCCCACAGTGTTCACTGGTGGCTTGTGTGAACGAGGCCAGTGGGGCTTGTTCTGCTCTTACCCTGCTGTTTCTGCAGGGGTGGGGAAGAGAGAACAGAGTGCTACTTGTCAGGGTTTGATACCTGCCTGGGGGGCTCTTGGGAAGGTACAGTTTCATTTAGGAACAAATGGCAAAACGCTCCATTTGGCCTGGGATGTGGTGAGGACTGGGCACACATGACTGTAATTGGTTGCATTCTTGTGTCTTTTATCAACTTCTCATTTCTTCATGCATATTGGTGCTATAAGCACTCCAGCTATGAAGCTGAAAATCAGCCTATTTAGTTGCAAGCTAAAAACAGCTTATTTCAGAAGGTAAGGAAATACTTTTTCAAGCTGTTCTTGAACAGGCAGCAATTAAATACTCAGTGTGTTGGTAAACTGAGAGTTGGAAATTATGAGACTCTATGGTAGGACACAATGTATGAACTAGAAGAATTTTGTTCACTCATTTTGGATGTTGCTCTTGTCCTCATTGTCACACCCAGATAAATAATGTGTTCTCTTTGGGATCAGAACATGGCAAAAAGAAGTAAAGTGTGAATTGTATATGGATAAAGAAATAAACACAAAATCCATTTCTTTTTGAGTTGTTGATATTTTTTTTTCCTCTTCTGCAGTGGGATTTGTTCCTTTTCTTGCTTCATGGTCTTGTGGAACATGAACTAATGAGAACTAGTGAAATAGAGAGTTGCCTGCGTAGCCTTGAAGAGCTCCCTTGGCCCTCAGTAAGTAATTAGATGTGTGTGAACAATAAGTGAAATAAAAAATAAAGCTAAATAAATGGCCAATCCTTGTATTCCTGTTTCATATAGATAAGGCCTATAACCTTCCTGTCTGTCATTCCTGCTTAATGCAGCCCAAGGACTGGCTTCCAGCAAGCTTGTTACTGTTGGTGTTGTTTGGCTGAAAGCTGTACTTGTGTGAATCCAGCATTGCCCATGCAGTGAAAACGTTTGCAAGAAAGCTGTAAACCAGTTTGGAAACCAGCTGGCCTGCTGCCCCACTCTCAGTTCTAGCCCAAATGTGCTTGCTGCGTTCCGTTTGAGAATGACATGTTGGGAAGGGTTTTAACTGACCCAAAGTGCACTTTAAAACCCTGTGCCTCTTACCACTGGAGTGTGAGAGGAGTCAGACTTTTCGACAGGAGTCGCACTATTCTGGCCATAGTCAAAATGTAGGGAACCACCCGAATGCCTTGCTAAAAAGGGGCAGTATTTCATGGCTGGTGAGCACTTGCATGTTGGAGATGTTGAACCATTTAAACTGTGGCAATGATCTTTTCTGAGAAGGGTGTGGGTATTAGGTGGGAGACTGAATATGTAGACCTACAGGCATTCATCTTTGCAGTCAATTCTGTAGTGCATCCAGGGTCATCACTGGAAAACCATCAACATGTTAATTTTTCTAGTAAAGAACTTTAGACAGTTTAAGTAAGCCTCTTTGTTGACATTTGTTAATAAGGGTTTTCTGGTTTGTATCTGTTACAGGATTTCTTAAAAGACCTGAAAATGCTGTCCAGAGTATTTGTATCAGAACATCATACAGAGGAGCCCAGGACTAACCCTTGTGAGCTGACCAGACCGTCTCTAGGTACTGTGACTGCACAAAGTTAGCAGAGGTGGACTCTGTGGAGAAGAATTACTGATGAAGACGCAAATGGGATTTTTAGCATTTCTGAATGGATTGGAAGCTCTTTGTTGAGAGCATACTGCAGATAAGAGGTCACTTTGTGCAAAACCTGCACTGGTCTTTTGGTTCATGGACATTTGCTGTGGTGACTATGCTGAAGGATTTACATCAGCAGACGGATCTCTAAGTCAAAAGTCCTTTAAGCACCTTGATTGTGGCTCAGAGCAGCTGTTCTTTAGACTTATAGGCACTTTTTTTATTTGTGCAGCAACAAGCTGTGACCAAACCCAGGAATCAATTCAAGTGGACAAACGTCTTTGTGATCAGAGAGATGGTTCCTTGGTGGCTGTCTCTTCTCTTAGCTCAATGTGATTTCTCATGCTGTCTTGTAAGAAAGCCTCTACTGTCAGGGGAAGCAAAACATGAACTTATATAGCACAGAGATGTGCCTATATTTATTTTTCATTGTAAGCTCAATGTTGAAGGTTTGATTTTAATTTTTTAAGACATTTTAAAAGTTAAATCATATTAAATACACCAAACCATCAATGGCATTACTCTTAAGGGATGTAGATGCTCAAGTGGTTTTCCACCTCTTGTTGGAAACAGAACTTGTCATTTCCCAGGGGTTTTAATAGAAATAAGGGAGAAAATATCTGTTTATATTTTTTACTGAAGACAGTATTTTTAAGACACTTTTATAGTATGTGAACAGCATCTGGCTGCTATCCACCGGGTTTTATAATTCTTGCCTTGAGTTTGGGTTTTTTCAGTCAGGAGGTGCTGCAGCAAGAGAACTAGAGCCTGGAAGAGCAGACAAAGTAGTGAAAAAGCACTGTGATGCTCCCTGGAGAGCAGGTTTTGAAAGGAGTCTTTTCTTCGAGGACAGTGGGTATTTTTCTGCCCTTACAGACAGATTGTCACCAAGGATCTGATCTCCTGTTCATCCCCCCACAAGTATTTCCTTAAACTGGGGTTTGTGGCAGGAACTGCTGGTGACTAGCAGAATATGATTCGATGCTCATTAGCTGTCTCATGGGATCTCCCACCCCTGCCCAGTAGCAGTGAGGACATTATTTCCTTTTGTTTAGGAGTGAATTATTAGTGTAGGTTTTTCCAGAAAGCAAGTTCTGTGTTAAAGAACAACACCCAGGCAAAGTAAAGACCAGGGCTTTTTAGCTTGCTAATTAACTAACCTCTCCTTGTATAACGTGAGAAAAGGGAACATTTTGGAGACAGTGATTTAAGAAAAACCACAGACAGGATTCATTAGGTAGAACTGTGGCTTCTGTTAAAATATATGTCATACAGAGAGAGAAACCGTAGAGGCACATCAGTGTCTGAACTGTACTGAGACTTGTCTTGTTTACTAATTGAAAGATTTGGCATGTTCCATCTGCATTCCTCATTTTAGGGGTTTTCTGATGTGAATGAAGGAGAGAGTCCCTAAAAGTAGACCATGCTGCATATAAAGCAAGACATGGGAATACAAATTGAAGCAGCAAATACACCATATCATGCCATACCTGCTCCCTGAGGCTATTTTGTTTTGTTTTGCTGCAGATCTCATTTGAAATTGCTGTTTGTCACAATAAACATTATTAAATGTCTTCTGTTTAAGCTGTCAATATCTAACCTCTTCGTACCAGGGTGAAGAACAAAACAGGTACCTTGCCACAAAATATGGGGCAGAGAAAGTACAATAACACCTGCTGTCCAGGCTGCTGCTGCTTTGCTTCTACTGAAACAGAACTTGCTTTTAATAGGGGAGGGAGGTGGGGTAGTGGGGGAAAAAAAAAAAAAGGAGCTCTTGGCTCTGGCACAGATTTTATTTGGGTATTGTAAAACTTGGTTTTGCATAGATACCATTGCTACAGCCATTTTCATGAAGTCAACATACCTGAATTATCCTCCTCTAATACAATGTGTTTGGAAGTTTTTATTTAAAAGGTGGCCAAGCCTCAGGAGCAGTTTACAACGTCCAAAGAACACAGCTGTGCTCTGCGGGCCAGGAGACAGTCAGTTCTCCAGTGGGATCCAGCAGGTAAGAAACACCTCTGCTTCTGTGTTATGACAATGCCGATACTGTAGTTCTTGGGAACCCTGTGGTACCCAGCCACGTTTGCTCTGTAAAGCCAGACTCCTTTGTAACCAAACCTTAGGAGCAATTGTATAGCACTTGATTTTCTCCCTGTGGACACTCAGCAGTGGGACTGTGCTCATGAGGATGCACAGCTCTGCAGTCCCACTAAGCTGGTGGACTCTTCTCAGTGCCAGTGCCTCAGGCATTGCACCTCTTTTCCGTGCTCTGCTCTAACTGTAGTGCCAGAGGTGCTGCAAGCAGGAGAGCGGTAGGGAAGAACTGGCAGAAGAAAGGCCACAGGCTCAGACTTGCTATGAGGTCTCTTCTCCCTACTGTGGAACTCACAATTCTCAAAAGAAAATTAGGAAAAACAGTGTTATATTAACTTCCTTCTGAATGTGCAGGTCAGGGGAGTTGTGTAACAGGACTCAGGAAGAAGCTCCAGCCAATGTAATTTTTTTAAATACAAAAATCCCCACCTTTGCTGGGACAAGACACGTCACAGAATCCAAATTTAAACAGTGAGTGGCTTATTAACTCTTGTGCCACAAGTTCATATTCCATGTGCATTCCTCAGCAGGCAAAGAGGCGACACATGACTGTTACCACAAGCTTGCCTTTGTGTTATTTTTCCATCCAGCATAGTTCCATAGATGGATATCTTAGCTGGAGCAAAATAAGGTGCAGCACATTTTCTTGTGTAGAAAATACCATTTATTGTGGATATGAAAATAGCAACCTTCATTTAAGAGCAGAGATGCAACCCTGGGTGGTCCAATACAATTGGTTTGATCATCTGCTGCTCAGCAGGAACTTACAGGAAATTGGGGTTTGCCTGTTGTAGATTAACAAATTCAATATCTGCTGGGTTTTTGTTTCTTCCTTCCAAACAAAGCAATGCCATACATTAGCAAGTACCATAAAATGTTGTATTTGCAAAAGAAAACATTTATATAAATAGGCTTTTTAGTGTTAATTGAAGACTGGATTTAAAAAAAATTACATTAAGTCAATACCAATAAAAATAAAACTTAGCTTTGATAGCATATAAAACCGGCTCAAACCAAGCATATATAAATAACTTAATTTGTAAACATAGAAAAAAAGTATATATAAAAATAAACATCTGATGCACTGTACAGTAAGACACTATCCTTCATAGGCACTGGAATCATTGAAAACAGGAATCTCCCTAGATGTTTTTCCTACAAAAACTGCTTTATCACTAGTGCCGTGTCCAAAATAAAAGAGAAAAAAAGCAAAGCACCGAGTAAATCTTTAGTGGAAATCTGTGGAGGCAGCACTGGGGACAGACCCAATAGCCTGTGCTGTTGTTGCTGCTTGTTTTTATTAGGGTTTTAATGTAGTGCCTTTCTTGCTCTTCCGTCTGGGTTTCCACCAAAGGAAATCTGTCACTTCTCTCACTAGCAGAAAACTTCTTCCTTGAGGGATTATGGAAAAAAATGCATGATGCTGCAAGTGAGCCATGCTGTGACTCAGTTTGGCAGGCTTTTAGGAAGAGGCTGAGCCTCACCAAAAAAAAGGACAGTAGTATATTGGTGTTAAGATTGTAACCACAACTATCCAAAGATAAAACAAAGCACATTTCTAAGTAAAAGGTTTTGTTATACTACCTGGTCTAGTTTAGGGGGAAGCCTTAGGCTGGCATGTATCAAAATTGCTCTTAAGTATCAGTTTAAAATAGCTATTGTTTAATTTAAAACAATATATTAGTAACAGGAAGTAACATAGAAGCTGTGAGCCAAAATTACACCTGTGCAAAGATATAGTAAAAGTAGATCTTGGCTCTTGAACTCAAAGGTGGGGAGTGCAGCTAACTTCACACGCAGCTTTTACTGAAAGTAACTATGTTAAAGTAGCAGTCACTGACTCCAGTAAGGTGGATACTTGAATACACATTTCTCACTTGACAAATTTAAAGTGCAAGAGCTTCTTGAATAATGTGGGGTTTTTTTGAGCTAACGAAAGTATAACATAGCAGCTCTTATTGCTTAGGTATAGCTAAAGTGATTCTGTACTGTTGTGCTGAAGAATGAAATGAAGTTATTTGGATATTTGAGTTGGTTGTGGTCTTGTTTAAATTAAGAAACGTGAACCAACTAGGGAGTATGTTGAACAAACATGTAAAGCCGGACAGCAGGATTGTTGGACTAAGTTCAACAGAAATCCCATGAGGGGGAAGGGTCTGTACTTGCTACAGTGGATCAGCTGGTCATGTTATGAACAAAGAAGTGTGATAAGACTATGACCAGGCTATATTTTCAGCTCTTAATGCATTTGGGTAAACGTGTGTGGAAAAATGTTGGAGCTACTCTTACTTGCAGGATTTAAATCCTAGAAACAAGCTGATTACTGAGTATTACCCCAGTCATGACAAAGTGTCACTGTTTGGAACTGTTTGGTTTCTGCAGTGCAGTAAAACTGTCCTGAGGTGTGTTGGTTTCCACTGATGCTGCATAGTGTAGTGGCAATCTGAAACACCTTACACTGGCTGCAAGCAAACAGCCAATTATATGAAAAAAATCTATCCAGGATGTTGGATGACTAGTGATATTGCGCTGCTTTAACTTCTCTTGTTGAGGGGAAGAAAGGATAGGCAGCTAGCTAAGATAAATGATTTATCTACACAGGAATTCTGCATTTGATACTTATCTCAACATTAGAAACTAGCTTTGCAGCTCTGCTCAAGAATTTGTAAAAGGTCTCAAGCCATACGTGTACTGCTTCCAGCCTAATCTTACTGAAAGAAAGAAGGTTGATTGCTGCTTTCAAACAGAAATTCAATAATACGCTCTAAGATGCTGGCTATTTTAAAGCAAAGTCTCTTCCTCAGCTCTTTATAAAGACAGCACACCTTTCTGCTGTTCCCTGGAGGTTTCCCACTGCCATCTCAACTGAACTTGCTGTATTTCTTCTAAGCAGTGTTGGCTGAAACAAATGATCCTTTTCTCTAACTATATTTCCGTGTAGTCCGGCGTTAGCAGAAAGGCTCCTGAAGTGAGGCTTGGTGGTGGCTGCCTTAGGAGCCAGCATTTCCCATTACCTTTACTGACATTTATGTCTCCTTGTGAAATGTCAGTGGCTGTGAAGTGTCCCTGTTTGTACCAAGCAAACACTAACTAGCAAGCAGATGTGCCAGTCGAGCAATCACCAGGGGCTGCCGCTTCGCAATGGAACTCAGGAGCCTTGCAGGGATAGCCGGGGCACCAAGATCCACCTGCAGGAATTAGAAGAGAGGCTGCATGTTGGGGTTTGTACCTGTTTTCCAACAGAACGCTTCTCCAGCCTGGAATAGCTCCGATGTATCAAGTATATGTTAAGCACATTTACAGCCAAATGCTGTCATTACTGTGTGGTTTGTATCTTTACCTTCCCAATACTCCACAGGCTTTCAAAGCTTTGCTATTTGATGTTACTTCTAACAGGTATGACACCCATTGCTTTTGAATTTGAGCTCGGATTAAATATTACTAGTTTGAGACACATAGTATTACTGAAAACATGTATACATGTACTAAAAAGCAATATAAAATGCATACATACATTTTACATATGCACTGTAAAATTAATATACTAATTAATGATATTTATAAAAATGAATTTTAAAAAAGTTTTAAATAGATGATTTTGATGGACTAATGTCATTTATCTCTACATAAGCACTTAAATAAATTTTACACATTATGGCATTTTCTTCTGGACACTTTTAAATACTAAGTTCCACTGTCTCAAAGAGACTTTACTTTTCAGATGAGTGTAAGAAATGGATGGCGGGATTTTTTAATTCTTAACTGGAATACTAATCTTGACTTCTTTTTTTTATCTATTAACTGTAAAGAATTAATGACTTAGGCTAGAAAAATTTAACAAGTATTTTCAGACATTTTGAACATAGTATAACCTGAAGTAGACTTCCTGTGTCCACAGCAAGGCAAAACCACAAACAATGGCTTACCATGTGACAACAAAACATACACTAAAACTGCTAATAAACCTTTACAGAAGAGCTGAGTATCCAAAGTAGCAGCTTTAGATGTTGGAAAAACCTGGGAACGTGTGCTTAATTACAGTCCTAGTAAGATTGTCTAGCATGCACTGCTATGCATCATGCTAGATAAGAGCATGTGAAGTGGAGGTAACTTTTATGGCCACTTCATAAAGGTCATGGAGCATAGCATAAGGATTGTTGTTTTTGTTACTTAATTACTTACCAGCTCTTAAGTGTTCTGCTATGTAACAGCCTTTTTGCATTCACAGTGGACATACAGAAAAATCTTACCTGTGCCATGTAAATAACTCTGGTGATATCTCTTCCATTCACTATGTCAGGTTCCAGGATCCAAGCACTTGGCAAAATCTCTCCCCTCACTGCTTCTTTACAGGGGTGAGGCATGGATGCATCATAGACAGACTGAATAGCCAGGACAGACAAGTTCTCCTGCATGTTATAAGGTATAAAGGTGACAACTTGAAAATTTTATTAAGCATATAGTAATATATTTATGCAAATAGTAATATCTTTGTTTGTCATAAGGCATATTTATCATATTACTTACTTAAAAAGAGGTCTTTTAAGGAGAAATATTATTTCTCATGTGATATATTAAATATGTGTGTTTTTTTTTTCAAAATCCCGTGTGTTTATAACCAGAATATGCTATGTGACATTTATGTTACAGCCTGATGGGCCTTGATTGTCAATTGTCATTCATGAGTCCGTTTTATACATAATTCACATTTGTGATATTGGCATGGCCTTTCTTTTTGTTACACTGGCACTTCTGGAAATAGGAAGATGAACTTTACGTCTTTCTCTTCCTTGTCCTTGAACCAGGATATCAGAACAACTACTCCTCTATGCTTCAGAGAGAATGTTCACTTTACCTCTTTGGCTTCTACAGTAATGCAGCAGAAGTCCCGGGGCTGCTTTAGGTAACATAGGGAGGTATCGGTCATTAAATATACTGGAGAAAGAAAACACCCAAAACAACAAAAAAGGGGAATTAGACTTTGACAACTTTAACTTGTCACAATTTTCCCCTACCCCTTAAATGCAGATAAATATTTTATTTTTAATTGTTGCCTGGAAGTGGAGCTTCAGCTAATATGCTGTAATATGTCATTAAAATGCTTTTTCAAGCCACTTCAGGTTTACCTTTACTTTCTATACTATATTTGTACTTTCTGTACTATAGTTGTACTTCTCAGCAAGAGGTGTTAATTAATCTTTATTTTGGAAAAGTCTTGCAAAGCTGAAGTTCCCATATTTCTTAATTAAACTGTTTATTCGGACATGAATAAATGAAATAAGATGCCTCTAAATTTCCTGAGGCTGAGCTGAGACAGTCCATCATAATGATAAGGTGGTCAGTTGTTGGTGTGGATACTCACCCAGGTGAATGTGGCTGGTTACCTTCTTGTGTATTCGAGCTGTATTGATAGACCTGTCGTACAGATGCCTTTTGCAAGGATCTCTCACTAGTCCCCACACATAGGAAAGAGGTCTTTCTATCACTCCTGCTCCCAGAAACCCATGCCTTGTTGCTGAAGGGAAGACTTTGTAGTACACCTGCACCTCTTTTTCTGTACATTGGTATCTGTCAAAGACAAAAGTATTTGCAGACAAGGGCCGGGTATAGAGAAAGCTCTACCCGTTATAAAGACATGCCACAAACTTACTTCCACCCAGCTGCTGCTTGGCGCGTGTAGAGGTTCCTCAGGTTATGAGAGCATGCTGCCATTACCTTAGAACGCAATGACAAATGACACCAGCTTCACTCAAACATTCCAGCTTCCATGTGACAATGTGCACCCCATGGCTGCAGCCTGGCTCACTCTTCCCCACCCTTCAAAATTGTTCAGAATGTGCCTCTCTGACAAATAGGTAACCATTGGCAACATAGATCAAGACTTGTCTCACCCATTTTTGCTCCAACTTCCCAGAAGGAGATATAGAAATAAGTGAAAACTCTACTTATTTACTTACCTCAGTGGTAGCATTAGCCAAGATATGTTTGGATAAATCTTGGTATCCTTTTGTTGAAGAGGAGTTGACAGAAATAGTTAATCCATGAGTGAACCTACAGCTGGTGCTGCTAGAAGGGAGAGGTGGCTGAATTCTGCTGGCTTCTGCAGGAAACAAAAAAGCCATAGGGGAATAAAAAAAAAAAATTATTCTTGAATTGTAGGGACTTCAGCCCTCCACTGGAGCCCCCAGTCCATCTGATCTTAATGAGGTACTGATAACATCACTTGTCTAGACAATCTGTGTGTTGGCAATTATATCAAGTTACATCTTGCATTGCTCAAGTTTTGACAATTATTACCACATATAAGAAAATAAAGTAACCTAAGGAACAGTAGGCAACTTAAGTCTTGGGGCTAAAAATAAGAATTTAGCATGTACAATTCTATACTATTTGCAGCTTTAGCCTGCTTGTGCTTCCTTCATTCATTCACAGCATTATCCTCATATTGTCTCAGAATGGTGTACTTGGATGTTACAACATCAAAAGACCAACTTTAGAGGGAACAAATCACCATTTACTTCTTCAATAAATACTAAGCAGGCTCTGGCTACTGGTTGATGGTATTTTTCTGAAGTCATGTAATGGTAGGGACATCCTCAAAATACCTAGAGTCAGATTTTGATTTGCATAAATGACAAATGTCATTAGGCTTTGGGATACAACTAACATAAGCAGATGTATGTTATACTCACCAAATGTTGAATCCTTCTGAAGTTGCTCTAACATATAAAGCTGACTGTTTCTAACAGCTGAACGACCTCGTGTGTCCCTTGAAACCAATGTATTTCCAGAAGAAACCTGATTTAAGAAAGAAAGTGCGGAAGTGGAAGCTTTTGGTGTGAACCAGGAAAAATAAATTGAGTTACATTAACAGTAGAATATTAGTAGCAAATCTGCCTCACAAGGTAGGAAGCTTCTCTTTATCATAAGGTAACACCTTTGCTTTTCCTTTGGTTATGAAATGAATCCTTGACTCAGGAAATTTAGCACACCAAGTGTAAGGAGCTAACACAGATGCATACTTCAAAAGTAGCTTCAGGAAAGTCCATGTTAACACACAGAAACTCTTAAGCCAATGCATGAATCACTGAGGGAGGCACACTGAGAATATCAGATTCTATCAGGTTTATCACAAGAAAAGGCTTGTTGTTTCTAAAATATTTGACAGAGGGTGGCATTACCGACAATAATGACTATCTGATTTTTATCTGTGTGTTACAAAAAAAAAAACAACACACACACACACACAAAAAAAAAGCAAACCCGAAAAACCCCCCCGAAAAATAAAAGTGTCACTGTCCTTTGCAATTAATGGTAATGCTCCCTCCACCCCATGTCACCTATCTGTGTACTCATGATGCAAACTTGTCCTGCTCAGTAGCTGTGACTGAATACAAATCATCTCAAAAAAGGTCTCTGTTCATGCATTATGGCTCTGTTGTTGAAGAATCTGGAGACGTCCATCTTACAGACCAGTGGTTTCTCACCTGCCCTTCCTGGCTGCTGAAGTTACTTGCAGTATATGTAGCAGTATTACTGCTATTGTAACCAGATGTTGGGCCAGAGGAGAGGCTGAGGCTGGAGTCTGTACATAAAGTGCTTGTACTTGCAAGAGTCTTCAGCCTCGCTTCTTCCTGTAATAGGTATCACAGTATTACAAACAAACCCACACAAAACTGTCTGTGCACAGCAGCTAGTGAAACCAGTGATAATACCCTGAAAGATGAATAAGAAATGATCTAAAGAAGTCCAGTTTCTTTCTAGGGGTGCTGACAAAAACTGTTGCCCTACAGAACGTATTAAATAAGCAGGCTTGTTTGAAAGGCTAAGATTATATAAGCCGTAGAGTGAATCACTTTGTAAAAGTTGGCAGTCTGGGGAGATGCAGCTTTTGCTGTTGTTATTCTTCGCATACAAGAGTCCGGGCTATTAAACCAGTGCTAGGATGTTTTTAAGGAGAAAAACCTTTTTAAAAAGATCTCTTTTCAGTCCCCATTTTTGCTTTCTTTACTTCTCAATACTCTGATTTAACTTGTTGGTCAAATGTAGTTGTTAAAGACTGAAGATTTTACCTTAGCAATGCAACTACTCAATGCTAGCCCAGAAGACCAAATAAAAATGACATAAAAAGAAAATACTGAGAACTTCAAGATTATTTATACTTTTGATATAATGCTCACCTTCTGTAACTGAGAAAATATTTGTTCCCGTATACGCCTCTTTTCTTGCTCTGCTCTCTCCCGAAGTTTGTCCCTTGCTCGTGCAATTTCAGTTTTGGTTTCTTCTCGTGCCCTCTGGTAGTCTCGGAGCAACAGTTCAATGTCTGAAGGATGCTGAATGCTTCTTCTTTTTGGTTCTTGAACTCTGTAAAAATAGGCAAGTGAGGGGAAACACACAAAATGACATGAAATTTTGTCACGTCTACAAAATACCATGAGAGAACCCTATTTCGCCATGGAAGGGGAAAGTTTGCCAGAAAAGCAATTGAAACCCATCACGTGGGCCTCCAAAAAGTTTCTCTTTGCTTGCTAAAGACTGAGCAGACATTAGCCTTGGAAAACTACTCAGACTGCAAGTCCAGTTTACCACTGAGATTACTGCAGTGATTGCACTGGTTTCTAAGTCAGCTCTTCATATGATCTAAGGCCAGGGCTTTGGTATATCACATGTGAGATTATTATTTTGGAAAAATAACTATCTCCTGACCACAGAAGAAGCAAAAGTTGCTAGGGGATGTGGTGGGTAATGAGAAACTGAAATTCTAAATGGTGAAGTGTTGCAGAACTTTTCTGAACTGAAATGAAACTGAATTCTATGTGGCTTTTAAGTTAGTGAAATAGTAAGAAGACAGATTGGTCTCTAATCAGTCCAGACTGAATACTTGGCTATCCTCATCATACACATATAATAAATTAGACACTTGTTATGGACTTAAATAAAACTAGACACAAGATTTAAATTTTTTAAATTTTTTTTTTTTTTTTTTAAATCAGGCACATGTTTTTTCTGAAAGCACTTTCTATCCCAAAGGTTAATATTGAGGTTCATATTGAGAAGAATTCAGCCATGGAAGTCTTGCATGCCAGTAACAAATCATTAATGTGCGCCCATTGTGAACACTGCTAATGAACATTAGGCCAAAAGAGAGGTTTCTAATGCCCTTACCTGGTATTTTCCACCACATCTCTTCTCAGCTGTTGCAGATATTCTCGGCGTCTGCTAGGAAGATCTAGATCCCTCTGACTTGGATCCAGAGTCTGGAACAGACTCAAGTGCTTTTGAGGACTCAGACTTCGGCTTCTTTGGTATCTTTGCAACCTTTTTTCTCTTTCCTTCCTCAGAGTTTCAATAGCTCTCATGTGTCTGTTAGGGAAACATGATTACAGTGACAAAATGCACCCTGCAAAGTTACATTTTCTGATTTTTTAAAGCACTTAAATATTAGGTAGCTTTGTAATTAAAAATTTATAGGAATCTAATACCATCTAATACTCCTTTGTCCACATGCTGACAGATGATACAGAAATTCTAAAACTGCTTTTCTAACATCAGGAAATGCATAAGAGGGTCTTGGTTACTGCTGGTACTAGCTGAGAGACAAATTGAGGATGGAGATTAATGGAGAAGCTGGTAATTTTTTTGTTACAGAGTTTCCTAAACTTAATTCTACAATCAATCGCAAGAATCAAGGATCTTGTTTTTTAATGATTTATTTTGCATATTTGTGGAGGTTTAAAATTTATTTGGTTTATTTATACTGCAGCATTTATTCACAGAAGCATGAATGAGATATCCCCATAAATAGGATGTATCAATTATTTTACATTGCAATAAATAAATTAAAGATACTCCCATGATCACCAGGTACACGTGAAAATGCTCACAGCTACTAGAAATTTTAGGAGTGGAGTGGCGTGAGATTCGAATTACAGCTAATCTTATACTTTTCCCTGTTTTCTTGAAGTAATGCCAAAATTTTGTCTTAAATGCATTACTTAACAGTTTATAAAATAAGCTTAATGCTATATCTGTTCACATATACTTCACTCAGTCTGATTAAGTGTCATTACTAAATGCTATTTAAGTTGCATGAAGTGGATTCAAAATACTTAATACAACACTACTTTAAGCAGTTTACCTTTCATAAAGTTGCTGCTTCACTGGAATTGCCACTGTATCGTCTGCATTTCCACTCTGAAGGACCCTCAGCAGGGCATCTGTTTCCCCAATGCCATAATTGAGTTTTGCTTCAGTCAGTTCCACTGTGAGGGGATGCTGATGCAGGTCCAGGTGAATGCCAGACATGATCTGGGCACGCTCTCTCTGAAGTCTCTCGATCTCTCTGCTCCTGCTGTCACAAAGCTGGGATTTCACTTCCATTTCTGTTGCTCGTGTGCCTCTAGTCATCTTTTCTGCCTGACTTCTTAAATCGGTCACACTGCCACTCAAGCTAAGTAACGATGGAGGAGGGCTGCCCTTAACACCACACCAGTTGCTAAATTTATTGTGTATGGGTAAGTCACGGAGACTGTAGCTCCGAGGCCTGTATGGTTTTGCAGAAGTACTATTTTTGTTGAGAGGAATTTCAGTGTCACATTCACTTTCAGTGACGAAACCTGTATTGTCGTCTTGGAAGGAAGTTTGCGCATCACTAACATCAGACAGTGGGGGAGGGCAACTGTTTTCATTCCTCCAGAAGAAATCATGAAATTGTAGAGAAGATGCTTCTACCAGAGGTTCTGAGGATGTGCCAGCATTTGTCTTACTTGAACAAGTGGCACTAATTTTTTGATTAAAAAATAAATCAGCATTTGGAGATGGGTAGTTACGAATCAAAGCAGTATCAGAATTTCCAGTGTACTTTTCATGTCCGATTCCAGCTGAAGAACCCCTTCCTCCCCTTGTAACATACATACAGTGAAGCGAATGTGCCAGTGAACCGTGGTCTCTGACATCACCTGTTACAACTTCACTGTGGCCTGACACCTCCAACATGCTGCTAGAGTGATACAGCCGCTTTGCACAAGTGGTAGTGTGTGTATCCACCATCAGTCTATGCTGTTGCTCCAAGTCTTTTGAACCATCTTGTCCTAAAAGCTCTTTGGCTGCCTTCTTACCTGAGAAACTTCCGGATTTCTTTCTTATGTCCTTATGTTCTGTAGAAGCGCTTGATTCACTCTCTGTTTCTGTCTGTGAAAAATTGTCTACATGAGGGTGCATGCTGGACTGTGGACCTGTCCTCTGCTTTCTCTGGTTGTGAAGGGGACTTGAAGCAACACTGCAATATCCAAGACGTTCCTTAATAGGGCAGGCAGACTTGCTAAATGCAGTCTGGCTGTTGGGACTAGCACTAAGAGTAAGAATAGGGGAAGAGGCCCTATCGACTAGCAAGGTATTTTTGTAACAAAATTTTCTTTCTGCTGGAGCCTCTGTTTCATTGACACTTCTTTTATCTTGCATGCAAGATGTTGGAGAGTAAGAGGTGCTATTAGTAGGGCTGCTAACTACAGTGCATGAAGAATCATCTTGCCCTGAACTTGGCAAAGATGATGTGAGAGATGAAACCTTGGTACTAGCAAAAGCATCCTTCTGCTGTGCATTAAATGATGTTTTTTGAAAATGTAAGATAGGAGCGGAGGTTCTGGACAAGAGAGGCAGATGCATAAAGGAGTCTTCCAAAATGCTGTCAAGACTGTCATGGAAGTCAGAATTGCCCAGACTTTTCATCCCTGTTTGTTCTTTTGTTCTTTCTTCAAGAGAGAGCGTTTCCTCTTTCCTTTGAGAAATCTTTCCTACTGTATCTCCACCAATTTCTTTACAATTGTTTACTGCCTGAGCTGCCCTCAATTCATTTTCTATTTTTGTCTCCACTTGTTTTTCTTCATGTTTGCTTTGAGGTTCTTCCAAAATCTCAGTTTGAGTGCCTACATCTGCTGTAGTCTGAGTGCAGCTATCTGACCTAGGAGCCTTTACAGCATCTTCAGTTCCTCTTTGGTTGATTTTGCCATTCTGCTCATTATCTATAATATTCTGTTGGGAGAGGTTCCCCAATAGCTCAGAAGTGTTCTGAAGAAGCTGTGATAGATGCATGGACAGGTTCTGCATGCTTGTCCAAGAAGGTTGAAGAAATAAATTTCTGTTTGTTTCCTCCCTTTTTGCAGAAACATCTGTATAGCTTCTCTGATGTCTTCTCTGCCTTTTATACCTTCCTGTAGTTGCTGTTTGTGTTCCCTGCTCATGTGTAATCCCTGGTAGTTTTTTAGAAGACCTTTCAGACTCAGAAGGATATAGTAGTACAATTTCATCAACCTGAATTGAAGAGTTACCAGGTTGTGCAGAAGGATTCTCCAATTCAGCAGTGTTGTTTTCTGAATTAGTTTCCAGTGTTTCACTGGATATGTTGCTATACTGCTTGGCACTGTCACTCGAGTATGCAGACTGAAAGTCATGTCTGACACTGTCCCATCCTTGAAGACCTTCAATGCTACTTAAAGTGCTTGATAAAACTTTTGCTGTAGCGTATGAACTTAGATGAGAATGAAAAGGAGAATTTTGAGAATTCAATCCATTGTCTGCACTGGAACATCTCATAACTTTATGATTTTCCATACTTAAAGGAATTTGATTGCAAGAGACATCACTTGCACTTCCAAAAACATACTGTTTCCAGCCAATCTTGCATGATCCATCTTGTTGCCATGAGTGAATATATGGGTTGATATCACTTGAACTAAAGTGGATTACATCTTTATTGTCTTGCAAAATCAAATCTGGCTGGTATCCACCTTCTTCGCCTTTCCCTTCACTACACTGAGCTACAGAACTACTCTTTGAATGGACATTTACTTCTGCACCCACAGGACTGTGAGCTTTGGGCAGTAAGCATGATGGAGATTGAGTAGCACAGTCTTTTAAAGACTGGCTGCTTTGGCTTCTTTCTGCAAAATTTTGTAAATTTTTCAGATCACAGTTCGCAAACTTCTTAGTTTGTGCCACTCTTTGCTGAAATCTGGGTTTAGATTTAACCCTTAGAAAGTTCTTTGATTCCTGCTTTGAAAATCTTTCAATTCCATAAAGATCATCTTCAGTTGGTGATGGAGGCTCTACACTCATATTTAAATCTTGTAGTGATTTAGATGCAGAATATAACAAAGGATCTGCCTTAGATGAAGCTTCCAAAGTATATTCTGTATCAGAGAAAACAGCAATAGCTGGGGCTGATACTCTGTGACTTTGTAAATAAGGTCTCTGTTCACTTTGTTTACAGCTCTTTGTATTCTGTGTAGTAGAATATGATCTTTTGCTCCTGAATTGCACCAATTTAGATTCTTGAGGATGCAAGTCATGGTTTTCTGGCAAAAACTTTATGGAGGTAGTTTCATTACTTATTACAGAAAACTTTGGTCTTTCTGATTTCCAAGTTTTATTCCTCGTTATAGCGTCTCCAGTTGTTGAACAATTGTCTGCATCAGCATCATCAGTAGGGCTATCAACGCTTGAACCTGTATTACTTTTGCAAGGTAAAATCTCTTTTCTCCTCTCTGAATTTGTTCTATCTGGTACGTGTTCTATGTGTTCACCTGTAGGCACATACTGACAATTATCTTGCAGGTCTGCAGGGTTCCTTTCAAAACCCAAGGCAGCGTGATACAGGTACCTGGGATCAGCGCTTCTGCTGTGTGTGGGATGTGCTGGCCTAACTGAACTGCAGCTGTATTCAGGATCCACTTCAACATCTCCTGGATACAGATTTTCAAACAATGTAACTTCTGAGCCTATTAATTCATTTGAAGAATTTGAGGAGACATTAGTTTGCTTTTCAGCAGGTTCTCTACTTAGTGTTTTTTTCTGCTCTGTCTTTACTGCAAGATGTTCAGCCTCAGTATTTGAACACAATTCTTCCTCATTTCTATTAAGTGTATTTCTCATTTGTCTCTCTTTAACAGGAATTGCCCTTTCAGTATCACAAAAAGGTAATGATGGTAATAAAAGAGGATTAGCATTGTCAAATTTTGTATGATTATTTCCGTACACAGGTTCCACATCTACAGCAGAATTTTTGCATGAACTACACTCTGTGTCTGACACTGGAAAATGCCTATTTGCTTTTGCAAGGGAAAGTAAAATACTTCCTGAAGGACTTACTGGCTCATCAAATACAACAGCCTTATCAGACTGAGTGTCTTGTATTTGAAAAACAGCAAATGGAGAATGTTTCAATATATTTGAATGTGAAATATCATATGTGCCAGTTTCACCATGGCCTATACCTGCAGCTAAAGAAGATTCTGAAAATGCCACTAAGGATGGGTAATTGACACTTGCAAATGCTTGGGGAAAATCTTCTTTCACAGAGGACATGTCTGCAGAACTGGAGGCCACTTTCTCTGTCAAAGTATCCTGAACTGAGTCCTCAAGCTGACTAAATATTAGAGATTTTGAGTCCTCAAGTAAACCAGATGTGTTACAAGCACTGAAGTTCTTGGAGCCTTGAAATGGTGTATCAGTTGGAGTTTCTTCTGTTGAGTAGGATGAAAGAGACTTTGATTTGTTACTGCCAGTCTGCCCTTGGCTCTGGAAAGCAAGCAAGCCCGATTCTGGTACAGTCACACCATTAGTGTTACTGCTGTGTTCTGAGTATTCATGAACTTTATTTTCTTTTATGTCATTGCAGTTCTGGAAATAACCTTGAATAATTTTCTCCTTTTGATTTGTTTCCACTTTTTCAGGAATTTTATTATTCTGAGTATATGTGAGTTCTGCCACTGCAGAATTATTTTCCTTTTCATCTCTTTTTTGAGAAACACCAGGAAAAGTTACAGATACATTTAAATCAGTTGATTCACTTTCAAAGTATTTTGTTTCTTCAGATAAAATAGTATCATTTTCAGTTTTGTCTCCATTGCTGGCAATCAAACTACCTGCAGATGATGCTGTACAATTCAGAAGTCCAGGAGAATGTTCAGAAGCACCCAGGTTCCTATTATAATTTAAAAACTCTTTACTATAATGTGAATTTTCCCTTGGAGACTTATTCAGGCCTTCTGAAAGGGCTGAAGTATGCCCAGAAACAGTGTTGCCTGATTTGTCTATGCAGCACTCCTCAGAAGTCTCGTGCCCCTGATTTTCTCCAGGCTCAGGCTGATATCCAGCTGCACCAGGAAACTTGGTGTTTTCTGTTTTACTGTTTGCTGTAGAATAGCTTGTGTTTAAAGATTTCTCCTTCTCATCATGCAGTGATGAACTCCCCGACTGAAGTACTGTCTGAGCTGTATTAATATTGTGAAAGAGTTTTGGTGTAGACATTTCTAGTAAAGAATGTGTTTTCCCCATCCCTATGTCTTCCATCACTTCTTTCTCTGAAGAAGAAAGCAGGTTTGATTTATCCAAGAGCAGTGAATCAGGCACAATGGTATCCTTTTCCTCCTGAGCTGTATCTTCCATGGAATTAAGACAGTCATTTAATAGTTTATTAACTATTAAATCCATATTGTGTTCTTCGTAAGCATCCTGAATAATATCTTCAGAAGAATCTAATATTTCCAAGGAAAATGAGTTTCCTTTGGCTGTTTGCTGAAGTACAACAGTTTCAGACTCAGGACCACCTGCACTGTAGGGAGTGAAAGAGCTGCTCTCATTGACATGCTGTGCAGATATGGCATAATCAGGTACATTTTTAACTACAAAGGATTTTTCCTCCTGCCTCTCCTGTGTGGTCATGATATGTGAAAAAGCTACACTCTTACTTTGTGTTTTATCTGGAAGATGTTTGCCTTGTCCCATTTTGTTGCCTGTAACAGATGTATCGACACCAACTTCACTCTCCATTAATGTTTCATAGTAAGGCAGAACAGCTCTAGTTCCAAGACTGCTGTTAGATGTATGTCCTTTTGATGTAGGGGGAACATCTTGAACAAGATGGGAATCATCACTTCCTCCAAGATATAAGAAGTGGTTTACAGACTGGCAGGGGGAGTCTTGAAGTTCTTGTCTTTTTTCTGCGGACTTCAGTGTTGCTGGTGGATTTTGTTGCTTGCTGATGTCTTCGTTCTTTCTAGAAAAGCTGGTAGACACCCACTGGCTTTCTCTTAAGATTTCATTTAATCTGCTGTCATCATGTGTCATTTCGTGGCTATCTTTGTTTTCAGGGAACAGTTCATTCAGGTTTTGTAAAAAGATCAGTTCTACCTCCTCTGTGTTTTCTACAAACATCTGCTTTTGTTTGTCTGATTTGGCCATTTGTACAAGCTTCATCAAAAGCACTTTCTCCTCCTCAGCTCTAGAGCCTACTGGATCCAATTCACAAATATCAGGTCTTTTTCTAACAACACCTACATTCAAGTTTTCTGAAGTGCTGTGCTCAGCAGATTGCATAGAACAACTCGTATACAAATGTCTGTCGAGACTGGTAGATTTTTGTTCAATTCTACGTTGGTTGTTACCAGCACTATCGTCAACTGAATATTCACGAGAATCGACTACATTTCCTGTCTCTGTAATGGAGTCTACTGAGTCACCATCTTCACTCATTTCAGTAGGATCATGGCATCTTGAATCATCCTCTAACAGTATATTCTGTTCTAGTTCTGAAGCTGTCAGGTATCTTTCAGGGATCTTAAACTGATTTAAATTTTCCTCTTTGTCATCTCTGTCACAATACATCTGACGCAGAGCTGGAAACTGTTCAGGAAATAAAACATTTTCATCTGTGCATGTGTCTTCTTGCTCCTTGGTGTATGTCACAGTAGTTTCTTTTTCACTCCTAGTCACTTCACATTCATTAACTTTGTCTTCCTGGGGCAAACAGTTTGGTACATAATGCTCAATTGAATTGTTAGAATTTATTTGTTCTTCATTTTCAAGTTTTTCTAAAATATTTGCTTGCCTCCTTGTGATTAGTACTGTTGCAGCTACGTTTTCTGTTGTTGTGTTCATCTGTACAAGCCCCTCACAAGTATCAAGGGACCCTGAAATATTCTGAGCAATATCTGTTGTGTGGGAACACACAGCCGAAGGAGAGGTTTTGGGAGCAACAGAAAACTCTGGTGAATAAATACCTATTTCTGTTTTCTCACTTTTTTCTCTTTGGCAAAAGCTGCTTGTTTCAAGTTGGCTGCCAGAGTGCAGGAGTGCTTTTGATTCCTGAGTATGTTCTACATCAATGCTGGCTTCCTGCAGTTCATCTTTGTCTACTTCTTCATGCATCAGGCACAGATTTGTATTAAACTCGCATTGAACTTCACAAGCTACAATATCAGTAGGTTTCTTTGGATTCTGAGACAGACTAATGTCTTTAAAATCCTTTCCACTCCTGTCTTCAGTTACACTTTGGACTTTGGCTTCCGGATTGTCAGGTAAACTTTCAGTCTGTCTGGATTTAATTTCCAGTGCATTTTTTTCTAAGTTGATTGCACTACTGGTTAATTGGTTAATTATTTCTGCATCACTGTTTGCCTCTGTATTCTGATAAGGAGCTATGGTTTCTCCTGGATCAGTTTCTAAGTTTCTTAAAAATTTGAATTCTTTATTTATAAATGAACTCTCCTGTTGAGAAATGGTAGCTGATGTATTTGTGTTGCTTTCCAACTCTGAATTTACATCATCTTCAACAAGAAAGATGTCTTCTGGGCAAGCACTTTCAAAAAAGTCTTCTTCCTCTTTTCTTGATTCAAGTAAAGATTTGTTCTGCGTTTCTGTTTCCAAGAGAATGGTGGCATCAAATTCCACAGAAATGTCGGTTGTCTTATGTGTACTGTTTTTCTGCCCTGTTGATTTTGAAGAGCACGTTGTGCAAAGGCAGCCAGAACGTATGTCAGAACAACTTTCTGTGGCATTGACTTCCACAGTAAGACTAGATGTATCATTACAATCTCCTTTCACCACTGTGACATGCTCCAACAATTTATCATAATTTTCAGTCTCAGATGCACTTTGGAAAAGATTAGCTTTTGTTGAATTTTTGTAAAATATGCTTGAATTAGATTCTGAGAGAAAATCATTTGTAGTTTCACAAATAGCAGCAGAGAAGGACTTAGTGTCTTTCCCATTTACATTCACTGTGAAATAACTTACTTCATTTACCAGTAAGTTTTCGTATTTGGATGAAAATTCTTTCTGAACTACAGCCTGAGAATTCAAGGCATTGTGTTTTTTGCTTTCACTGCTTTCTTCTCTTATATTATCAGTGCATAATGTAGAATTTTCCGAAATTTGCTGGGATAAGCAACTTGCCTGACTGTCTGCTAGAGCACACTCATAGGAGTAATCCTTTGGAACAGGGTTGTGTTTGAGTTCATAATGATTCAGTGAAGACAAGTCTTCATCCTTTGATTCGTATTCTTCATGATCTATGAATGAAGGCACCTCTGGAACAACCTCTGCCAAGCTATCTGTGCTTGTTTCCATACAGATTATCTCTTTTTCAGACATCTCTACTGGTGTTGCAGATTGGTCATAACTTGCACTGGCAGCAAGAGGTAAAGGGTGACATTGATATGTTGTCTCCTGTGAGGAGGAATCTGTCTCTGTTGTTACTTCTTCTGCAGATATTTGTTCATAATCTGTTTCTTGCATTGTTTCCAAATTACTCTGCCCAAACCTGAGGAGACCTTCTGTAACAGTTGATTCTGCTGCTTCTCCAGGCAATGTCTGAAACTCATAGCTGCTAACTAGAGAGCAGTTCTTATTTGTTAAGTCACTGAGAAAGAAACCTTCATCACAACATGTTGGTATTTTTTGTATTGGAAAAAGCTGCCCATAGTTTCCAAATTGGATGGGTTTTACTGCAGATGTCTGTGTTGAGGTCATATTATGAGCAAGTCCCACAGAAGATTCAGCAGCAGGTGCACTGAGAGATGCACTTCCCCTGACTGAATCTGTCACACTTGATTTTGCCATCAAGTTATTATAGTCATTATTGAGCTCATCTTCTGAAAAAGTTGTGAAGAAATCATCTTCTAAATCTGCATGTAAACAGCCATTCCTCTGCTGCACAGTTTGCATAGGCAACACGGAGACAAAAGGTGTTTTTTTCAGAGTGTGATCTTTTGGCAGCTTTGGATAAATTGTGGGGAGAGAATCCTCCTCTTTCCTAGATACCAGTGACAAGCAGTCTGCAGTGGAGCTGCTTTCCAAACAGCTGAATGTTTGTGTGCATTCAGTGGTAAACCCATAAGTAGATAATTCATCCAGTTGTTCTTGTTGAGGATGACATGACCTTGAATGTTTATAATAATCATGTTTTGCTGAAGTAGGAACAAAAGAACTTGGTCCTACTGAGCTAACAAATGAGAACATTACGTTTTGAGATTCCAAGGATGAATTTTCATTAGAGTTTGTCCGTTCATTAAGAATTTTATTTAATGATCCACTCTCAGAAACTCTGCTTGCAGTTGTTGTTTCAGGTAAAGGTGCTTCCAATGTGTCAGAGGAGAAAACTGAGTTTATTTCGTTTACATGATGGGATAAGTGAGTAATGCTGTGAATCTGCTGAGAGCCAGAAACAAAAGAAACTTCAGCAGCTGACTGCTTTAGATCATCTTTCTTCAGCCAAAGGTCTGGTTTGCTCAAAGAACACAGATGAGCTTCCTGAAATTCCAGATCTTCATGGGAAGAAGGTGCTGTTATTCTGGGGCTGCTGATGTCAAGCTTTGAGTCACAGGAAGGCCAAGCATCATTAGTAAGCAAAGGATTTTCACTTGCATAATACAGTCTTTTATCAAGACACCTTTCTTGTTCTACAACAGAGACTTTTGTCCCTTTCAGCAACTGCTTGCAAGCATTACTGGAAGCAGGTTGTGGTTTAGTGTCCAAATAAAAGGAACCGCTCAGCTTCAGATCGTAACTTGTTCCTTCTGTATCTCTGTTGCAGGTCTTGGACTCGTGGTCTTCAATCTGTATAGCTGGTAATCTAGGAGTTTGTAACTTCCAGAAAATCTCTGTTGGCACTTCATCAGATGAATCAGATTTGGATTCTTCTACCACATCTTCTGCTGGCATCTCTTCTCCATCAGCTAAACTATCCAGAGAAAAACTTCTTTCAGCCTTTTCCAGGTTCCTACGAGATGCGTATGATGTCACAAAAGATGAAATATGGTGCTCAGTTCTTTTGTTAAGTTTAGCTGGCTCATGATGGATCTTTAACTTGTGAAATTGGCTTGTATTTTGCTTTTTGGCTTTATTTTCCTTTTCTACCAGAGAATCTTGTGACATTTGACTGTCATCACTCTCAGAATCTTCTGTGTTGGCAGGACATTTATTTCTGTCAAAATCTTCTTGTTTTGGTTTCTCTGGGAAAGCTTTTGCATAAGCATAGGAGAGAGAATCTACAGAATAGGAACTGTCTGTATCAGAAATCTCATTTTCATCATCCTCTTGCCAGTTTCCCAGCACATCTGTGGCTGTTTTGGACACTCCAGCACTTAGCATCTCAGTACTGTGCCACTTCTTTTCAACGTAAGAGAGTGGTTCCTCTGAGTTCATCTTAGTGAGATTTCCTACTGATGTGGCTGCCACCAGAAATTCTTTCTGTTTCACTGGTGATTTCTCGTGACTTGGCAAGGCTGAATTTGGCTCTGTCCTCCAGTTCACGACAGTTTGGTTTAGATGCGCTGATGGGTTCCCATACACTGTTTTCTTCATTTGTTTAGGAAAGTTTTCTGGAGAAGACCTGTGGCCTTTTCCATTGATATCCATTCTAATCTTTTTATTGGATGCCTGAGCTCTATTTTGTGCTAGATTGCTACTTGCAGGCTGACTTAAATCTCCTAGCACCTTTGATTTTGTCATTCTTGTCCCTGTAATAAAGGTTTTAGGCTCATCTTTCTCCTTAAAAAGATTAGGAGAGGAGTCTTTAGAGGTCTGGTTTTGAGATCCAGCTTGCCCTGGGTTGTCATCCAACTTTTCAATTTTTTGATGATTTTTATTGATATAAGCCATGACAGCTGAATCATTAGAGTCTTTTTCTGCTACTTTTTTATGTCCAATTGAAGATAGTTTTTGTTTTTCAGTTAGCTGCCTCTGGATCGAAAAGGAGATCCCCTTGTCATCATAAAGGTCATCATTCCCAGAAATGTCTTTACCACTTCTGTAAAGGTGTTCTACAGGTGACGACTTCCCCGTTGTACTGCCTTCACAGTATTGATCAGTGTTTGGTGAGGTAGATAACTTTGAGGCAGACACCCTGTTCAGCAAACAGCTGTGGAAATAAAGAAGAAATAAAATCCAATCCTTGCTTGAATAATGTATTTAGCAATATTTTCACCTCAGTAATGTCTTGTAGTTAAGAGTAACAATTCATGAAGCAACAATCTTAATGCCTTTCAAAAGCAAATTCTAGCACGGGATAAAAAGAAAAGTAAATTCTGTCAGTAACTATACAATCCTCGTGCTATCCTAAAATAGGCTCTGCATGCAAAGGAATATCTCAGTGCTATGTGGTATAGCTTCGTATTGAGTCTCTGTAGGCTCAAGTAGCTGCAAACATTAATTAAACATAACGGATGGTTCTAAGTCACAGAAATGCACTTAGCATAGTTTAGGTATTTCCTGCTGCAGAAATAGCTAAGGACCATGCTGTGATAGACACCCTAGCACTGCAGCTTTTTAGCGTTGCATAGAGATCTTTGGTTAGCTTGAGAAAGGCTGGCCAGTGTAAAAGCCCCATCCATAATCACCCCAAAGATATCAATATTCTGAAGGAAGAGTTTGATGCGAATCAACATAAAATGATGCAGAGATTAGTTTTCCAACAATTTGAACAAGGCAATAACAAGAGTTAAGCCCGTTCTGGAAAGCATTCTCAAAGAGGTAAAAGGAGCAGAAAGGCTAGAGAGAGGAATGTAAAAAACATTGAGAAAGACCGTGTCAAAGACTAAGTAGGGAATGCATAGTACAAACCCAGTGGAAAAGGACAAACTGCTCCAGTGGGGTGTACAGTATAGTAGGTTCACTGATATTGCAGGTTTTGGAATTGTTTCAATACATTGAAAGGCATTTGGGATTAAAGGTGGCCACTGAAAATACCTTGAATTTACATTACTTTTGAAAGTGCAGAAGAACTGGCAGATGTTCACTTACCTGGGTACCTGGGGCAGATGTGTGTTACAGAACAAATGCTGCCTGTGCTGCAAGGAACTAGCCAGTGACTTCCATCTCTTTTGCAACTGGTGATCCGAAGAGGACCGTACAGCAATATTTTCATTTAGGACTTGGGATTGTTTCACACACTCTTCACTGAGCCAGCAGCTAGCTTCCAGCTGCTCTAGGTTTTGCTTGGCTTCCAGTAACTTCTGCTTCTTTACTATTCTTTCCAGCTGGAATTTGACCTTTTTCCTCCTTATGTTTCTTTCAGCATTTTTTAAGGAGTATCTTCGCAAAAGCTCCAGCTGCACCAGTCTCTTCTTGTTCTGTTGTAACAGGGAAAGGCAGATTTCCACCCCAGGGTTACTCTGCACCTCAGCCTCTGCATACAGTGTAGGTTCTGTTTGCACTGCAAACTCCCTCTGCTGCTGAAGGGCAGCCAGACGTTTATTCTCATTTATAAGCCACTGCTGGTCTGTAAACAAAACAACGATTGCAAGAAAGTAAAAATCATAGGAAAAATTTTACTACCTTGTTTCTTTATTTAATCAGCCTCAAGAGATTATTTGAGAATAGAATTTCTATGCGCGTTAGAGTAGAAGCTTGGCAAACCATTTAAAAGAAAATGTATCATTGCTCTACTTAATTGATAACTGAAAGCCTCTCCATTGGGTTAAGGACTTAGGCAGCAACTGCAGGGTATGAGCAGGGGGGTTTGGTGATACAGATAAGGAGGCTGGTGGATAAGATATTGTGAGCAAAAAGTAGAACACATGTCAATTTCTCAAAGATTACACTCAAACATCACCTCAGTGTTGTTAAAATACAGTGGAAGCATGAAAAGACCTGAATTCAATTCTATGCACTTTTCAGGCACAGGGTATATATTCACAGTAGTGAAGTATAACTTCATTAGCTTTTTTCTGTGATATATGCTACTACCTCTGCTTTATTATTCTGAAGTCACATGTTCAAACTTTTTGTGTGTTACTTAGGGATGTATCTGCACTGGGAGCAGAGTTAACAAGGGAACTAGAAGAGGAAGTTGCACAGAGCTAAACATTTGCTTCTGCATTAATGCAGCAAATGGAATTTTATGCACACACTAATAGCCTTTGGTTAATAGATTCCTGCATTTTGAATGAAAAAAAAGCACTTGTGCAATCTTAAAATGTGACTGATTTCTCATCACTCCATTTGAATGTTTTACAAGTATTCTAAACCAAAGATTTCTCTTTGAGACTTTTACTACTCTCCTCCTTAACTTGACTGAACAAAAAAACCCCCCACCTGCAAACTGTTTTCTCTCACTCACCTAGGCATGCTGAAAATGAGGGAGCCCAGAGTCATGCTAATGGACTTTGTACAGCACAGGAAATGGCAATTTTTTTGCTCATGCTTATTGGTGGCAAGTTCAGTAAGCCTGGCGGCTGGACCTTCCTATGCCCCACTTCAGATGCGCCTCATCTACAGGGCAGCTGATAGCCACCAGTCCTGCAGTGGGAATGCAGCTTTCCAAGTGAGTTGAAGACAAGGCTACAACGATGTCATCGTATAGGTACCTGCTGGAGAGTTCTGACAGCCTCTCTAAATGCGTCAGATGAAAACTTCCCAAGCAACACAATCCCTGTGTGGCACCTGGCTAAGATAGAGCAACAACCACAAATTTCCTACCTCTTGTGACTATAGCTGCCCCAACAAGCACTTGCCAAAACAGGCTGATGGGAACCCACATACCTTGTACATGGGTGCTTTAGCATGTAATCATAGAATTACAGAGGCATTGAATGGCTGGGGTTGGAAGGAAACTTAAAAACCATCTAGTTCAATGTACATGAAATAAAATAAATACTGTCATGGCAAGGACACAGGTAAAGCCAACGTAACTTTTAGCTATCGTGACAAACAGAATTCTAAAAACACAAGTTCATACCACCAGTCAATGCATATTTTTCACAGAATTAACACTCTACTCCACAAAAAGAATTAGCTTCTGTGCTTTTGTTAATGACCCCCATAGTTTATAAATGCTAAATATGTTCACAAACCGAGTAACCTAATTTGATAATAAAATGTTACCTCCACTAACACTTATTCTTCTCTAAATATTCAGAACCTGATCTTTGCAGTCAGTGGGGAAGCAGCAGAGAACAGAACACTAAGTTGATTTGGTTTTAACCCTGGATGCAAGACTACTTCATTCCATGCAGGGGATAGATGTGCTCAGAGGTTTTTCAGAGCACACCAGCTTCAATCTGAGCTGTGATGAACTGTAACAAAAGAAGGAATTATTAAGATCACCACAACCAGGTTGTATCTGATGGTTTGGACATGTTTTCTTAATGAAGCAGACTTTTTATACTGCTATAGAAATATACATATTCAACAAAGCAAAAAAAACCAACCAAAACTCTGTCACTGAACAAACAATGTAAAAAACTCAAGCCAGGTTCCTTTACAATTGGAGCATTTCTCAAAGAACCAAAGCTTTCCAAAACACTGCTGTTTTACTAGCAGCAACATTTTTTTGCTTACTTTCAATGTGCAGTCCTTTACTGAATAAGCAACTTTTTGTAGGAATTAAGAGGTATTTAAGTCTGATGTGATGAATGAGGGCTACCTGCAGCTCTGCACAGCTAAGCTGCAAGAGAGGAATTTGGGGCTCTAAAAGTTTCCCTAACATAAGAAATCACTCGTGCATAGACATTGTCAGCATCACTTGCTTGGTGACTACGGATCTTGCTAAACATCCTTCGTTAGTGATCCCTACCACAATAAGTCTCCTGTTCTGTTTATGTTGGCCACAATACACAGAACACATGCACAGAAGTAGGAATTCTACCTCGATGGTTAATCTATGGATAAGAGGGAAGCATTTTAGTCATTATGGTAGTTAATTTTTCTTAATAACATTTTTAACTTTCACATACAAAGCTTTTTTCCTCAACTCTTTATTTCCAGATGTGTCCTCTTTAGCATGTTTTAGCAAGCAGAATTTTTGGCAGATGAGCTTCCCTGAAAAAGACCTGCAGGTTCTAAGATGCTAATTAATCTCTGCTCACAAACTTGCCTCTGTCAGAGCTGAGCCACAGAAGGAACAGAAAAGGTGAAGAACTTTGGTGGATTGCCAAGTGAAGATTTGTATTTGCCTGGCTATGCTTTGCGTGAACACAGTGGAAACAGGAGAACTAAAGGGAAGCAGAGGACAAGTTTGCAGAGCCACCAAACAGAGGTATATTGGGGAAACTCTCATATTCTCTGTACATATTCTGCTATATCCCATCAAAACAATTTCCTTTCTTCATAGTCATTGGCATAATTAAAAGATAGCTGACTGCATAAGTTTTGGTCTCAGACATTGCCAAAAATTCACAAAAGTTTTCTTCTTCCAGGAGCAAATACCAGATTTTGCCAGGTAGGAATGATGCCTTTATATAGGTACCCTTGGCTTACCAAGAAACTTGGATCAAATCATTCACTAGAAGACAAACTAGGGAACACTACAACTGCTCAATTTCAGTGATTCAAAACATCTCAAGGTTTCAAATGTTCCCAAATCAGTCTATAAACTCATTAAGAAGCAGCCCAACTCCCCCAAAGCATCTTGCTGAATATGTCTGCCTGCATACAAAGTAGCACCTCTGGGAGCCAGAAGCCACTGACACTAAAAAAATACCTCTCAAAACATGCTGTGGCTTCACCGTCTGACATAGCTATTTGCCATTTAAAATCTGATCACTGTTGTAGCCTTTAGTACTTTTGCACACACTGTAGAACTTCCTAGAAACAACTCCTATCTGAACCAAAGCATGGGTCTCTTTTTTTGGTCCAGTTTTGGAATAAACATGGCAGAGTTGCACTACAGATGTAAGCAGAGCAAAGCTGTAGGGAGGCAGGATGGGGATCAGCCCAGAAGAGAAGAGGCTCAGTGCCACAGGGGAGTCGCTGGTGCTCTCCCTCCCAGCAGTGACCTGCAGAGCTCATTGAACAGTGCTGCTGGAGCACTGCGAAGGAGGCCCTTTAGTCCTCCTAATCAGAGCTTAGTAACTGTTCTCAAGGGAAAGGCAATCGTAAGCGAAAAGTCATAATAAGCTGTAATAAAAGTTCCACCATAAAATAAAGAAACACTAGGACAAAAACACCGAGAGGATGAAAGGAGGCAGTAATGGAAGGGCACTGAGGGAGGGGAAGAGGCAGGTACCCACTTTCTCGGATTTGCTGGTTGATTAGTGCTTGGTCATTTTGCAGTTCCTGCTCTGCTTTGATCTGTCCTCTCAGAATCTGTTGCTTTAAATCCTCAACATAGAGCTGCTGTCGTTGAATCTGTGTTCTGTGGAAAGCTTCCTGGTCTCTCAGTTTCTGCTTGTACTCTTCACGCACAGCATTTATTTTTCTGCTGTTATAAATGTTAACAGTGAATTAAAACCAGAAACAAATATTATTTGTAGTAAAACAAGTCATCTTACTAAAGAAAGACAGACAACATTCAAGATACTGTTTTGTTTAATAAGGGTGTTTTATGACAAAAACTTGTTATGGTAAAATAGCTGTGTCTATGCATGTCACAGCAGGCTGCAATCCTGTAAGTGTCATAAATACCAGCAAACATGAAAGCTCTAATGGTGAAGCAGCCAGAAAGCTGCCAGAAAGATAATAACAAAAAGAATTTTTAGAATATTGTCAGTTTTCATTTTGCTGTAAGTTTTACAACAATGAAATTGAGGAGGGGTGTTTATAAGTTACAAAATGTTAATACCACTATATAAGATATTTGTTATCTAAGTACTTCAAAGCACTTTACAGAAATGACAAACATTCCCCCCTGTTTTCAGACCCAGAAAGCTCCAACTTAGAAATATTTACAGGCATTGCTGAGATTAAACCGACAGTCTCTGGCAGTACCAAATGAAGACCTTGATCCCCAAATTCTCTGTTGGATGCAACAACTATATTGGGTTACTGCTTCTATATTTAGAGCAGAACTGTGATCAGAAAAACGACTAACCTGTGAAAAATTGCTTTACAGTCTCCTCCAAGATGTTTGGCTCCTGACTGTGTGCCAAAATTTTATACACACACAGAGTAACAATCAAAGTAGTATCTACTCTTAGCATAATCCATGATAATATTCAAAATAATCCTCCGAAAGGAATATATATTTTACCTCTCCAAATACTATCATCAAGAAATTCCTAACATTACAATTTGATTTTTTATAAAGGTGATATATGATCTTTCCTGTTGTATTGTTTCTAAACACCACATTATTGTATATAACCTCAGAAAATTAAACCTTTGACTTTTGAAAAAATGTTCTGAATACATTTTACTAATAAATTAAACAGTGTATTTATTATACTTCTAAAGGGAGCAAAGGTACCAAAACCAGAGTCCCTGAAGGTCAAAAAAAATCCCAAAATAAAATTTCAAAGGGAAGCTTTGGAAACATCATGTAGTTTGCCAAATCATTACCAATACAAGGTCACCTATGTGAAAAGAGTATTTGACCTTGGCTACATAGGAATAATTTAAAATCTCTATTTAGAACGGTGAGCATGTGTTCAAAGCAACCATTTCTACAGCAAAAACTTGATTCTGTGTGCTGATTTAGTAGACAAAACAGATACGGAAACAATTAAGCAGCCAAAGTCTACAAATCTGGAGTACCTTTAAATGGAACATACATTTCACTTTCTTAAGAAGCAGGGGGAAAGCCTCAGTACAAAAAACCTTTAAGATTCTCAATAATTTACAAAATTGCTGCGGTTCGTACACAAGAAAACAGAATTCAGTTTTGTTATAATGTTTATGTAAATGTAATACTGGTGAGAGTAACTGAAAGAGAACATCTTCCATTGTCTGGCATGGTGCAAACAGAGAACAAACTTTGCTGCTGTGATCTGCTAAATAGTCTGTGCCTCTTTGTGACTCACGCGAACAAATTATAAGAATAGGCAGCTCCAAGATCTGGTTGTCCTTGGCTTGACTACAAAGATGCCAGCATCCTGTGATTTGTAATTTTTTTCCACTTAGATAAACTTTAATTGATCTCCAGGAAATAGAAATGGGGTGCCTCATTTCTCATTCAGCTGAAGCAGGTTTGAACTGACACTTCACTGCAGCACTGAAATGCTCGTATGGCGATTACAAATCTCCAGCTGTTCAGGTATTTGTAATGCCACCAACCAGAGGTTAAAGCTAGACTGGTTAGCTGAAGAAGAACCACTTTTTAAACACAGTATTAAATCTGAAAGTTCTTGTTTGGGAAGAGCTCACATGATTTCAATGGTGACTCTGAGGGAAGCTTTCCCTGAATGCAACTTTGAGGTAATTTTCCATATGTTCCAAGGGAAATGTAGTGGAGCACCCATACACTCTGGATATTAAAGTACTGATCTGAAACAAAAGATTTTTGATTTTGGAGCAGTTACATCACCTCTGTGCTTTCACCTATTTGGGCCACAAGGTTTTCAGGGTGAGGACTGCCTCTGGATGCCCATGCACTAAACCTAACTGAGTCTCTGTGCATAGTCTGACAATGGGATTGGCTTTAACCTGTTCTACTAACAGACATCACTGACCAACAGACTCTGATTCCTAGGATGGTATGGAAGTTGAAAAATATGAGTCTAAGTTTGTTACTGTTCTCACATGACCTTGGGCAAGTCACTTTGTGTGAGATGCAAAGTACATTCATACAAGAGAAGTGATGAGGATCCATTAGCATTATCCAACATCAGAAAGTCAAGTATCAGAAGAGCTGATTTCTATTAATTTAGCATTATTAGGACCATTCTGTATGAGATTGAGGAAACAAATCATTGACAGCAGGGTGAAAAGCAAAGCATGACAGTAAAACACTAGAGAAAGAATTCTTGTTCTGTAACTGTTTACTAAGACTAGATAAAGTAAAATTCCTCTTATAAAATGTCTCTCATTCTTCCTAATTAGAGAAGCTTCCTAAGCTGTCAGCCAATCTTTCCATAAAATTGACTCAGCAGAATTCAAACTGTTTACAAACTGAAACCCAAACCATTTAAGTATATGAAACAACTCAGTGTTGCATTTAAATCCAAAGACCTAACAATGCTTGCAGAGGTGCTTAGGTAACATCTGTTTACAGCTGGGAGAGGGTCACAAGCTTTTCCCATACTTTTCAACACTGCTGAAACCACACTCCACCCCCACATTATAAAGTCTCAGAGATAAGCAGTGCAGGCAATGCACGTGGAAGCGTGCTGTTTGCTGTTCTCGGCAGCACTAGCATATTCCCTCGTGTGTGGTAATGGATTTTTGCTGAACTAATATGAAAATGTGAGATCCTTTCCAACAGGCATGTGCATTTGCACACAGAGCAGAATATGATGCAGGCCAAACTGACATTACTAATCATAGTTCCATACTATGAGTACACCCCAGAAAGGAAGAGTACAGAGGGATATCCATACTTCCCTTTAAACCTTGGGAAAACAAACACAGTGCAGCAACCACTGCAGTATTATTTCTGCTTTTGTTCAGGTGAAGTAGCTAGTGGGTACAATTCTCTCTCTGTAAGGTTAGTTTCTGTAACAAAATACTGTTGCTGAATGTATATACACAAATTGCAGTTTTTGGTGTTCTTTCAGTTTCTCTTTGGTTCATCTCCTAATTTTCAATAGTACAAAAAACCCCCCAGGCAGGGCAGTAAAGACAGGTGTGAATATACAGATTGCACATTAAACACTCTTTTTTTGAAGCTGCTTCTTAAAGGCAGTTTTCTCAAATGGAAGAAAAAGAAAACAAAAATTCACGCTGAGCCACTTACATAATACATTTTTGCCAGAAAATGTTTTCCCTCTGGCTTTGAGACCACTGACTGTGAGAGCAAAATGACTGTCTGGTTTGGGATACAGATCTATCTCTCACAGAAACTGCTGAAACCAAGAGCATAAAGTCAGAACGCTCCATTTCTACCTCTGAACATGCTATGTCATGTCAACACACTCTTGCTGGTTTTGGAAATAACATGACAGACTAAACTAAAAAATGAGATGACAATGTTCCAGAAAGAAAATAACAGATTCACACACACTTCATAACTAAATCACCTAATATACAATCCACAGAACAATCAGTTCTTATAGTAAATGTTTGAATGATTAATCTAAAAACAAATATCAATAGTTAATATAAGAATTTAGACCAATTTTGTAACAGGTAGAAGAGATTAGTTATTTCTTTAATCTTAAATACAATGTACTGTTAAATTTAGACTTGAACTACTGGAATACTATGAGATACAGGAATCAAGCACAGACTGCTATTGCTCATATTCCTGCTTTTCCTCAGAAGTAATCTACACTCAATATAGTTCTAGCAAGAATTAATATAACCTCAAGACAAACATAAGAAAAACAGCTTCATTTCTGTAGGTATCAAGATGTACATAAAATCTCAGTTTCACAGGACCAGCATACTCTGGCATACAGCATATAAAAAATAGCCCTGCAGAGAATTTCATAAAAGCATGCAGATTTCTAGGTGTACCAAATGCAGCAAGAAGTGTCAACAGTTACCCCTCCTCCAAATAAACCTTTGAAAACAGCAAGTAAAATTACAACAAAAAGACACCAACCTTAAACTAAAGATAATCACAAATCACTGAGAAAATTTTCATATTATACCGATTCCGCCGCCGTGTTTTTCCATCTCATTTTTCTCTCCACAAAGTTTGCACGTTGCATGCTAAATGAACCATCTGTAAATCCACATTTTTTTTTTCCAGCCGGTTTTGTTGTCAGCTCTCTGGGATCCTATTGTGCAATTCTCCTCCCCTCTTCCCCAAACACTTCTACTGCTGATGCAGAGGCTGGCGGCTGCTACAGCATAATGCAGTTTCCAGTAACTATGGCAGCAATAGCTCTGTGGTGGAGGCTGAATACCTGCTGCAACAAAATCTTAAGGCTCAAATACAGAAACTCCAGTGAAAGTAATCACTGTTGATAAAAGCTGAAACCTGCCAGTTTTTCGAAAGAAAACATCAGTCAAGTTAGCATCCCCATCTTTCTGGCTGCCTAGTGTTCAAATCCCATTTTTCTTTTACAAAAGCTTTTTTCCTGGAGAAGAAGAGTCAAAAATAAAGGAGAAAAAAAGATGCTGGCAAGGCATTTTGCACCCTTGCAAATCCCACACTGAGAGCAATCACAAGTCAGAGTTAAAAGCCTATCCACTAATATACATCCACACAACTCCCCCCACCTCCTCCTGCTCTATCCTCCCCCTCCACCCGTGTCCAATCCGGGGCACTTCCCACAGGGCCTCAGAGCATCACGCAGCAGCAGGCACCACGCAGCTGCACAGGATCATGCATCTGTTTCTGCCTAGCACAGAGGCCCAAACCTCTGTCTTCTCCTCCCTAAAGCAAAGGGAAGAGGAATAAAGAAGATATGAATCCCTTGTATTCTGCAGGAATGCCACTCACAGAATTCAAAGCAGAAGTATTGGTGGGCAGGAGGTGGGAGTCAGAATGGCCAGCAGAGTCAGAGACCTTTAGAAATAAGGGATCTTTGGAAATGTACATGCAGATTAATTCCCTCCACAGAAGCTACCATCATGTGAAGTATCATTTGGATTTCTAATTAGCTGGCTTGCTTACAGAAAAAGCACACCTGTGCTTTTTTTATGTGTGTTTACTTTAGCCTTTCCATGCAAAACCTCTTTTTCTTTGCCTAAGCCCCCAAAATAACAGTAAGCTAATGACTTATTTAAGGCATCCTTTAAATACATCTCTAAAATGGACCTTTCTGGCAAAGAGTCACAGGTACAAGACACAGCCACACACTCCAGTAAAGGTTACTCCTTTCTTGCTCAATTCCAGTTCAGCTAACAAAGGTTTTCTCTTCACAATTTCAGTTATGTATAGAATTAGTTCCCCTTCTAACCCACTATAAGTGATTCTGCCGTAAGTTGTCGAGTTTCTGTAATTGACACAGTGCACTTCTCTGTGAAATGGAATATTTGGGGATCTTTTAAGAGATGCAAAAGAGTTCTATTTTTTTTTCCCTTTTTTTTGTAGAGCACTTTGAAATTCTCAGATGAAAGTGGTTAGTGAGAACTTAGACTATTTTAAAATTATTAGTTGGTATATAGTTTACTATACAACGTTAGAATAATAACTGTCTTGCATTATGCCGTATCAGATTCTTTTTTTCCCCCAGTTTAACAATGTTGGTATTTTCAAGGAAAGGGAGTTTAAACATGTTCCAAAAGGTAAAATTAAGTCAGTGTGCTGCCATACCACTTGGCTCTAATGGAGCAACTCCACTGCTGGGTTTTTTTGTTGGTTTATTTTTTCAAACCAGCAAGACACTAAAATCAGAGTTTATATTTATAGGCCGTATAGTGTTAAGGCAATGACAGGAACAAGACTTTATTATCAAATTATTTGTAGTGACACTATGATTTGATGACTGATGCCATTCACAAGCCTTCTGTGTATTTGTTGGCTGCCGGCAAACATCAGAAATTTGAAGTGCTGGGGCTCTTCTGAGTAGGGTGTATGAGGAAGCAACCAAGTGTAAAATGAGTCACACCCCTTTTCAAGGAAATTTTCATGCCTAAAGTTTTAATATTTGTGTGCAATGGTAGAAATTTTTTCTCTCTCGTTTCTCAAAATATTCTAACATACAATTAAAGGTTGAACTGGTAATTCAGCTCATGAAAAGCAGATGAGAACAATATTGTCATACTGGTAGCATGACAGATAAGACTCATATCATTAAGTAATCATTACTGTAATATATATGTTGATATGTTCTGAAATAAAAATCCAGAATTAAACAAAGTACTATCAGTTCTTGGTGAAAAAGAACACTTAAACCCATGGAAATCAAACAATTTCTGAATTATTTCTGTGTGCAGCTGCTGTGCTTCTGTGCATGAACAAACCATATTCTATGCTCAGAATTATTGTTTTTTACTCTTCCCTTAAGCCATTTTATTCTCAGCAGAAGAAAACCCATTTTGTCCAAGGAATGGTAATGAGTATTCACAGTACCTACTATTGACATAAAATTTAGTAAAGTTAGGGGCTAAAATGCTGCCAATTAGCATCAGGTTGAGAGTAAACCCCACTTTAGTCAAGCTTTTAAATGCACGTTACACATCCAACAAAAATACAAACCATTTGCACAAAATCTAGAATTAAGAAAGGACGTGGTTGCAGAGACTTGCTTATAATGCAGCTGCACATACATTCTTGTTTCAATATGATAAAATAATTTAAATGAAAGCTTGAAGTTTAGTTTGTTGCAATATGAGAAAATATTTTGAAAATAAGTTTGAAGTGTAGTTTCCAGCTCTTCTGGAGAAAATCAGTGTAGCACAGGAGACTGATGAAACTATAGGGGTCAAAAATTTCAGCATGATTTAAACACAATAATATTCTTACCTTAGTTCAGGAGAACATTTGTTTTCTTTACAGTTTCTACATTTTTGACTGTAAAAATAAAAATAAATCATAAATATTTTCAAAAAAAGTCAAAAAAACTTCACTGAAGCCTACTATACAAAAAGATGTTATTGTTGTTTTCAGTAGAGGAAGACTTCAAGATGCAGGTTGCTAGCAGCTGGGAGAACACCAAGAACTATTAAATGAGAGGGAAGACAGAGAAAAAGAGACACACACAGGCAGAGCTTTCCCTGTTCTTACACTTTCCTTTAAGTATCTCTTTCTGACCGAGACAAGACCCTGCATTAGGGTGAACTTTTTACTGGTGAGCAAATAAGCACTCTCATAGTCCACTTAGTCCTGTATTACAGTTTGCAAAATACCTCAGACAAACCTGTGACTGGTGTTGACTGAGGTAAAGCCTCTTCACAGGGGCTACTATGGGGCTGTGCTTTAGAACTGTGCTGAATGCAGGGTTGATAATATAGAGATGTTTTTACTGCTGAGCAGGGCTCACACAGGGCCAAGGCCTTTCCTGTTTTTTGTACTGCCACTCGGGCAAGGAAGGTGGGGATGCAAGGGAGGCTGGGAGGAGACACAACTGGGACCTGAACTGACCAAAGGGATATTCCAGACCATATGACATCATACTCAGTATATAAAGTTGGGGGCAGAAGGAGGGAGGGGAGGATGTTTGGAGTGACAGTGTTTGTCTTCCCAAGTAACCATTAGATGTGATGGTGCCTGCTCTCCTGGAGATGTCTGAACATCTGCCTGCCCATGGGAAGTAGTGAATTAATTCCTTGTTTTGCTTTGCTTGCATATGTGGCTTTTGCTTTCCCTATTAAATAATTTTTATCTCAACCCATGAGTTTCTCTTACCCATCCAACTCTCTCCCCGATCTCACTGGTGGGGTGAGTGAGTGACAAGTAGCTGTGTGGGGCTTGGCTGCTCTGGGGTTAAACCATGACAACACCTTTAAGTATTTGACACTGACTTTTCTTCATGAAAGTGGGACATCTGAGAGATCACATATATGGTTTTATTCTTATAATATAGATCTTAGGCTAAATGCCTCAATCACAATGCCCTCCACGGCCAAAACTACTTGTCTGTACAGAAACACAGACTCAGTGGTTACTGTAAAGGAAGCCTCAGTGGATCAACTCAGTTTAGCTATGCCAAATAACTATTCAAGAGGAAAAAAAACGCCACTGGATTATGTAAGGTGAGAAACAACTATTATTAGTCATAGTTGATAGCTTTTCCTGTAAGAGATGGACATTCATAAAAATCAAGCAAATGCAATGCCATAATGTTTTTCATTTTCACTGAAGTAACCATTTGAAACACTCTAGTTAAGCATGAGGGTAATGTTAAACAATTTAATATGCTTGTAATATCCTGTCCAAGTGATTAAAAAATTGATCAACACAAACAAATCTGCTATCTCAACATGGTCTGGAAAAAAATCAATCAGAAATGTTCTGCAGTTTTGTCAGGTTAAAAAGGGGGAAACCAAGGGCAAATTCGTGATAAACTGTTCACAATGCTTCTGGATTTCTGCAGGTTTTTCTAGGACCATCAAAAAACTTGTGTGACAAAAGCTCCACATCTGATGTTTATACGCATATAAAGAGCACCTTGGTATCTACTTTTGAAGGTTATTAGACAAATCCTTATTTTAAAAATTCTTTGTAATTTTTTCCAAAGAAAATAATAGCAATGATGTGTAAAATGTTCATCAGTAAAGACGCAAAACGAAATAACATTTTTTATAGACAGGTATCACTGCAGCAAATGAAAAGCATGCAGAGACTGGATACATTAAAGAGAACACATAAAAACACATTATCCAAAGTGGAAAGAAGCCATTTGACTAGAAGTATGAAGACATGTTCTAAATAGAGATAACATTTTATGCTCATAAAAATGAGATGACATACTTCCTCTAGGAAAACAAAAAAGACTCTCAGTATGTTACCACACCAAAACCACTCTAGCAAGAAGCAGAATATCAACAGATATGAATGAGAAGATGGCTGTTTCTTGCCTTTAACAGGTCAATTGAATTTGCGAGGCTGAGAGGAATTAAAAAAGAGAAAGAATCCAATTACATCTAATTCTGTAATATTCTGTTTTCAATGCTATGAACTCAACCAGAAAATATCTCGATTAATTTTTGTGTCTTCATCATTTCAGAAAGGCTCTGCCATAAAAGCATACACTAAACACTGAGTATGAGCAGCCCTTCAACATTTTGAAAGCAGTATATGCCTTATGTACTCTTCAGTTTAAAAACAAAAAGAGGGAATGACATTGGCTTTCTGAGATGAAGGGCTCAATGGGGACTTGAACTAAAGGGAATTTATAAACAAACAAACCTGATTTCCACAACAAATTACCAGGGAAAGTGAATTGGTAATAATTAACTCGGCTAAATCATATCCTGAAAAGTCCATTCTGGGCACTGAAGTAAGAATATCGTAAAAATTATAGATTAGCTATAAATCGAAACAGCTATAATGCCGATGTGCAAGGGAACTGAATTGAGGTTGACTGATAGTCTCATCTGAGGCATTTTCTTAATTGTGCATCAATAAATGGTTTTTCAGGTTTTTTGCTTGGGTATCTTAATGCTCTCTTTTACTCAGTTGGCCAGTGGATCTTCTCGGATATTTTTGTTTGATAAATTAACAGTGTGATGGGACTTATTCTATATATAGCTTTCTTTTTGCCTAACCAAGTCCCTGGTTTCAGACACAATCCTGCAAGAGAAGTTGTTTCTTCAGTTGTTTTTTCTTAGTTTTAAACTTACTTGTAAAGAGAAGAAAGGACATAATGTGGAGAATTGGTGCAACTTCCATCTAAGTTGAGCCAGTCCAAAGCTCCACAACTCAGAGTGGGTGGGGTTTCATTAATCTACAAAACACACGAGACAGGAAGACAAATAACTCACAGCAACCCAGGAACTTTCAAGTTATCATTAATACTGCTGTTGTTAACTACTATGTCCAATGCTGCATAATAGCTCCCATGTGAGTTTATAATCTCACACTTCTGCTTAGTCTTTGATAATTAGCAAAATTGCTAAGTATTTGTTACTGAGTGCTAAGTATTTGTTACTAAGTACATCTCTTTGTGCAGTTCTATTTTAATTTACTACATGATTCATTAATCAAGAAATTAAGAAGGAAAACAAAAAAAAGCTAAGCCCCTTAACTACAGAAGTGAGTACAAAAGGACAGTCAAGTGGAAAGTATAAAATGTTACTATATAAAAATCCATTCTAAAAGGTGGATTCTTGCCAATATCAGTTGATAATATGGTTAACTCCTAAACCAGAAAGTTTATATCCTTTGAGTTAGGTTTCATAGTTACATCTGCCAGTAATTTTAAGAATTATCTCATTTTTAAAATATTATTGAACTAGCTAACCAAATAATATCTTACAGTAGTTAGTTCCTGAGCTTAACATACCAAGAAATATTTTATCTATTTCTGATGTATGGAGAAGTTAAGTGTGTCCAGAGTCAGTACTACCTAAGTACATAATCCCATAAATTGTCATTTTTTCTGGTATATCCCATTCAAGACAGTGAAATGACAGAGAAAGAAGATGACTCAGAAAATTATCAGATGTGGAAAGATTGTTAACTGGTCTTTTCACTCCAGCATTCTGCCTTTTTGTTTCAATCCTACTGTAGTCATGACTAGAAAAAGGAAACAATAAATAATTCAAGGGATCTGCATCATCTTTTGCTAAGCACATCTGAAAGAAGTGCTAGTGTCCTCCCAGAAAAGGTTTAGTGTCATTACAGACCATTAGAGGGAGGAAATGAAGCAAATGAATATGATGACAAGAAGAAATACTATCTTTATCAGGCTGGCTTTTAAGAAAAAAACCCACCAAAAAATAAACGAAAAATTAGGAGAGGAAAATACAGTTGTAGAACTTACTAATCTTCTTTGTCTTAAGATAGCAGCTTCTGCTGGGTGATTGAATCTGAATTTGTGAGACTTGCCAAGGACAACAAGGGCCCCTGTGAAAAAAAAAATTAGACACTTAGACAATTCGTCAAACTAGTACAGAATAGTATGTTAAAAAAATGAATTCTGACCAACAGTTTTCTGGCCATCACAGAACAGAGAACTATTTTAAAATTTGCCACTACACAATGGCAGAATTATCAGTCTGTAATGACAGCATCCAAGCAAACTAATCTTGGAGATCTCTGCAAATGAAACATAGCCATAAATTCCCTGTTCATATTAAAGGCCAGCATGACTTTATTCCAAAAACTTAACCAACCCACTGCTGAAGACTTGTTTTTACATATCTTTTTAAGTATCTAGATCACTGCAAGTTCACAGAAGCTGAATTGTTATTTTAAACGACCTAAAAATATGGCAGCCTGATCCATTTAATCTGAATTCATTCAACACCACCTATGACTTAGTGGCTTGTAGCCTCCACCTAAATACACTATGAAAAAGCTGAAGATCATTTCAACCATGTTATATAATTGCCAAAAAAACCCTTCAGTGGTCGGCTGACTTAGAGCCAGCCTCCACCACTTTACAAAATAGTGCTTCTGAATACAAGTCTTCCCTTTTCAGAAGGCTACAGACTACTATTGCCAAAACGAGTCAGAATACTGTCACCAATGTCTTAATTTTATTTCTGTGGGGCAATTAATTTATTTGTTCCAGTCTGGAAGCTCTAGCCATGGATCAAACCTTGTGGAGCTGGACAGCAGAAGGAGACTGAGAGACAGCTTTCTCAGATCTGTTCAAATTCCATAAATCCTTGTCTGTGAACTCCAGTGGTGAGTTAATTATAACACAGCATTCGCAGAAAAAACCCAGACCTCACCTTGTGACAGACGACATGATCCCGTGACTTCACATCCATTCACAGAGCAGTGTGCGCCTGGAACCGGTCGCAGGGTCACGATCCCACAGTTGTTGTCTATCATACAATGATTCCTTTCAATCCACTGTCCCTGCAAAACTACAGTGCATAGATTTATCTCACCTGTTGAAGAGGCTGGGTTATTTTCCTTGGAATAGGGTACCACACACCGTTTGACACTATGCACACTTCACAGAGAACTACATCATGTGCAGAACAAGGAGATTAAGTTGCCATCTTTGACTGCTCGTCAAGTACTCGGTCAGAGAAAAAACTTAATATTGAAACTCATTATTGAAAATAGTGAGATTGTTTATTTCTGGTCCTGGAAAGCTATATACCACTTTCTGATTTGTGAGCTGATGTGCAAATTCTTCTATTGTGCTGAATTTTCCTAATGCCATTATGGAATTTATTGTTTATATTTTACTAATCTACTGGCAGAAAATAATAAAACTTAACCAAGCTTAGCAGAACCTAACCAAAGCTGAGATTTTACAAGGTTTCCAATTTCAGTCTAAAGTTTCAGTTCTCTATCATATTATGTCTTGAGATTGACGGCCAAAATTAAAAGCAGAAATTAAATAAGATATAAAAATCCAGATTATTCAGAATATTCTAAAACACTCTGTCCAAGTAGAGTTGAAAAGCATTTTCAATGTCTCATGATCACTTGTGCTACTAGTTTAGGATAGAATATATGAGGATTTGGATATTAAATGAAGATATTTTTAAACTCTAGTGTAGAATTTCACAAGTGGGAAGAAAATTCTAAAGACATCTCAATCAGGTCAAGACCACTGATTCTTAAACAAAAAATAATCAATATATTTTCACCAACTTAAATAAATAGAAGAAACTAATTATCTTCTTCTACAAAGAAAGCTGACAAAAAAACATTACCTAGCTATTACACATGACAAACGTAAGCCTCTTGATTTGACCTGGCCCCATCATAAAATAGTTTATAATATCATTCTCTTACCAATGTCTTGATCTTGGTCTGAATCACTTCTTCCAATTTTGGTTGTTCCTTCCTAAAACAAGAAAAGAATTAATTTAAAAGTTGGTTGAGGAGAGAGGATTATATATATTAATTAAAAAAGCTTTGGTACATCATCTTAGCAAACACCTGAAATAAATTGCCTCTCAATGACTGCATTGTTTGAAGCAAATGCTATGTACTTTGTAATATTTTGGCATGCTGTCCCCCCTTGTGTTGCAATCACTTCTCATCCTGCAGCTATGTCAGCTTCTCTGACTCCAGGAGATGAAGTAACCCCTAATGGATGACTTTGGGACTGTGCTTGAGACAAATATTTTAAATATGAACACACATCCTTGATGCTTTGAACCTTTATAGTGAGACTTACTGTTTGCAGAAAAGAGAGCTGCTGCTTCTTTTGAGAACACACATAGAATCATTCTTCAAGAGAAAAGAAAATGCAGAAAGAACCGTGTCTTGCTGATACTGCCTAAGGAGACTCCACTGTGCCTTTTGCAACTGGACTTGTCTATCTTGCAATGGCCTTTTTAGCCATCAGCGCCCTTGTAGCAAGCATGGGTAGAGCCCTTCCCCAGTCTTCATTCATGAAGCTTAGCCATGATGGACTCAACTGCAAAATGTCTACCTGGGTTGGCCACAACTTCCAGAAAACTTATGATCCATATGGCCTTTGACTCACCTCACTCAATCAAGTGAGTTACACAAAGAGAAGTAAACCAACTTCTAAAACATCTCTTTATCAATTATCTTCTTCACCAAGCAAGGAAATAATTATTGTAATTCCAAAAGAAACTTTTTCCAATTTGCTGAAATAACTCTCTGGTAATACAATTTAATTCCAAAAAGTGTATTACAGCAGTACTGGCTCATGAAATTCACAACAGTATCCCAGTTGGTTGGAGTGATTCTGGGTGAGTTTAAAATCAACGATAAATTGCAGATGAGAGCAAGGGCACAGATACAATACAAGCAAACTAAACAACTTGAGAAAACGAAACGAAAATGGCCATAAACCAGGTTGATTTGATTTCATTGTTTAAAATGCTATTACCAAGCTAAAAATTTCAATATTTTTAGACTCTTTTCTGATTGAATACTGAGTATTCTACCTGAAAAAGTGAAAGACGTTACAGATGAAATGACTGCACAACATGACCCTAACATGTTATCGTACATCTTTACATCTGTTGAAGTGCTTTTATATTGTTACCCTCTTCTGGCTGTACCTCATGATGAAGGGTAGAATTCCCAAGATATACTGCAGAATCATAAAGACTGAGATTGCTTTCCCCCTTCACTTTAGGGAGTACTACAACTTTCAAAAAAGTTTATGAAGTACATCTTTTACTAAAACAATGCAAAGAAATCCCATATTTTTAAGCTTTGCAAAAAAGGTCAGTTAATTTATAGGAAAACATATATCTTCTATTAATGAAAGTCAGAAAATTAAGCATAGGCACAGCATTGATTAGTGCAATTAATATTATGGAATATCAAGAGATTAAAAGAGTAACACAATATTTATTCTACATGATCTGAAAACTGCTGCCATGACCTCTTTCTAGAAGTAAAATGTAAAGTGCTATTATATGTTTAAGCCCTATTATATAAGGAACTGCTAACGTTTTACCTTCTTGCTGTTCAGATGAAGGTAACAGACACCAGAGACTAAAAGATGTAAAGCACAAAGAAAAGAAAAGGCAGCATCTAGGAGCAAAGAAAGAAGGGACAAAGATGTTAGTGTGACAGAGACACGAATGACTTCAGAAGGTGACCCTTCAAAACAAGTTACTCTGTTAAAATGAATATATTTAAGTTACTATACCTGTTGTCAAAATTAGTATGGGAAAATATTTGCTGTTTCCAAAATGGCACATAACATTAAAATATTTAAGTAGTAGCAATTGTTTCTAATAAATATTTAATGTTAATGTAGGGTTGAGTAGTTGAAGTTGCATGTTGATCAGCACTGGACATCATTACTTGGTCCCTAATTATTACCTGGTACAATTTCTTTGTGCTGGCATGAGAAAAATTAGTCAAGTTTCTCTTTCAACATGGTAAAAGAACAGTATGATTTCTGTTTTAAATATTTGTTTTAATTTTTCAGAGGGATTAAAAAAATCCTCTGTCCTAAACTGTATCACCACAAAACCTAGCTTTGGGTAAATATTTTTTACTAGTAGACAGATACATGAATTTATAACATATTTAACACATGTTTTGGCAATGAGTGCACCTCTGTTGAGGTGCCCATCCATCATGCATTTCACATTAAACAGCACAAATATTTCAGTAATTTCCATTCATTTAAACAACATTAAAAAGTTAAACTCCAGTTTAGTACTGACTTACTAAAATAAAAAAAATCCCCAAAACTATTTGACCTAAATGACACAATGTGCAGTAAAATACACACAATGTTATGAAAGTTTCTTGGTGAAAATCTTGCCTCAAATGAGCAGCTACAAAGCAAAATAGTATCTATGAGGCCAGGATTTCTACCTGATCTTCAAAAATAGCTACTCAAGTCGGATCACAAGGAATAAGCCTTCATGCTACACACTTGGAATCTACTTGACAGACCTAGTAGAGCTAAAAGCAATATGTAGAAGTCACTTGCAAAGTAAGCTTGTGTTTATTAAAGCTTACTTTTATCTATAAATACTATTCCAGTCTTAAGTATACAAAGATTTCTTAAAATGTGGACTGTTATGTCTGGTATATGTAAAGCACCATCCTTTATGTTTACACATACATACTTTGTGGACAAACTACTAATGCCTAATTTGAGTATTTTGCTTTGCTTATGATACATTGTCAAATTTTTTGCACATGCATTCATAAGAGGTCAATTTATATTCATATATTAATATAGGGAGAGCTCATAGATGAATTCTTTTCCTTCTCCATTTCCATGTACTTTCTGCTTTTTTTTCCCCCATTATATGTCTTGTGATCTGTGACCTTCAGTTTTGATAGTCGCTGTTGTAATACCACCCTAACCACTCTCCATTTCCAAGGACAATAAATGCTTTCAAATTAAAGAGTAAAATAAGACAAGTGACAATATCTCACCCTGAGATGATACAGCACCACTCCTGTACTGAGGATATCATCATCCATGGCCATTAGATGAGGTAAATTAGAATCTATTGTTACTCCAGCTTTTTCTTTGTTGATGTCCACACTGTATTCTTCCATGATGGCTTTCCTGTCTGTCCACTTACTTGTCCAGTCTTTGGTCAATTGCTCAATCTTAAAGAATAGGAGAGGAAACTGTTTCACTTACTAACAGAATAATTTTTCTCATATGTAAATTTCTTTAGAAAGATCATATTTTTTTCCAGTTACTGGATGCAAAATTCTTTCACCAGTTGCAAATAGAAATAAATCAGGTGTATTTCTAATTGCAGCACATTTCTGTGGCAACAAAAAAATTGGGTAAAAACTGTACTACCATCAAGCGAAGCCAGTTTAATCTGTTGGAGATTCCTTCCCAGAATGTCAGAAAGAGGCATGATCATGCTAACAAGTTATGTTGCCTGTATTTGAGCAAAACTTACACTTAAGGTCTCCAAAACCTTTTCTGGTCACCAGTGACTAAATCTTTTTAGTAATTTTAGTGAGTGCACAATAATTTCATTTGAATAAATTGGAGCAGTTCAATCTTAGAAGGGACAGACTCTGTATAATGAATTACTGTGGTGTATTGAGACACCTTTCAAACAAGGATTAAATTGTGCAGACTTAGTGATACACAATGGACTATGTCCCATTAAGGACACCAGACTTTCATCACAAATTGGTAGAGTGCACTCAACATGGATTAGGGTGTCAGTTTCCTGAATCTTCAGAGTAAAAAAAGAAAAGGACTCAGACAAAAACATTTTCACTGTGGTTTCAGAACTATTTCAGCAGTGTTTTCCCCCCTGGCCTAGTAAAACAGGAGACAGGTACAGAATCAAGTAAATCATACACACCTTCATTTCATTCTGAAGGACCAGCTCAGTCAGATTTCCATCCCTGTCATCACTCCAAGACGGGCTGGAATTCCTCTATATAGAAAACAGTTACCAAGATCTACGTGTTAGTTTCCTTATTCACAACTGGCAGGAATATTAGTTCACTCTCCAGCATTTCAAGGTGATGAACTCAGGAGAAGGAGACAAAATACACATGCTGCCTTCTAGCATCTAGCCTAACATTTCTAGCTATCGCATGCAATTTTTTGGGTAAAGAACTGGTGAAAAAGAAATAACAGAGAGATATTTTTGTGTAAATAAATCCTGGAGTGTAGTTCCTGTCTTTCCCAACAATACATTCTCTCCATGGCTTGGAAAACGAAGACACTATTATTATTCAAAAGGAGAAAAACACCAGGGATGTAATCTGTATTGTGAGGGTTCACAGATGTTCACAAGTCCTTTTGGGGGTCAGAGCATTCAGGCAGGTTGGAACCTCCAAGACACTTTTGAGGTCACTAGTTCACAAGTCTGCCAGGAAAATTGCATCAGTGATTAATATTTTGTACTGTTTCAGTGCTTCAATATCCTTAAAAATAAAATACTTCTATTTCACGGTATTTCTGGACAGGAAAACCATCCAATTCCATGAGAGACAAAAGAAATCCTTTTGAATGCTGCTTATACTTGAAGTTCATCAATACAGTGACAAAAGATGGAGAAATCACAGAAATGCAGTTAACGTTATAATAATTGCAAAATCACCCAGACAACAGTTTACTTTCCCTCCAGTTACAATAAACATGCAAAGATGCAAAGATCAGGTGAAAGTAAGCAACTGTAGCTACCTAAAGTAACATAAAAGCTCCAGAGGGGAAGAGTTGCTACATACCAGTTCAAAACTCATCAGCATAGTTTTCAACCTGTCAATTTCCTCTCTCAGTTCTCGGATCAGTTTCACATTTGCATCCTGAAACATTGAGACACAGATCACTGAAAAAAAAAAGTTCTTAAAAAAATTCCAGCTAAAGAAGTCAAAGCAGAGATATTCAAACAGTCGGGAGAACAGGCAAACTCACAGCAATACTCCTTGCTTCACTCTGCCAGCATGGGACACACTGCCCCTTGGACATACTGCCTAGGGGCAGGTGGTTCCCATCTTCAATAGGTTCTCTTTTCCCATAAACTTTGGTCCATCTCTCTTCTGAACACAGACCTACAATAGCATCTGTTCCCATCATGACGAGCTGGATACATCACTACTTTTAAGGATTTACCTTCAAAATTGTTACATTCGGTCAGAAAAATGCTATTATTTAATGCTGATATATAAAATCAGACTAAAGGAGACTAAGTCAGGATGTCACCAAGCATGGTATTAAAAGCAGATACACAAAGAATTTCCTGCCTGCTTGTGTGGAGGCATTTATATCACTTTCAGAGTAAGCACTTCTGCACTGGCACTTTCTGGAAACCAGCTTTCTAGACAGTTCAGGGAAACTCTTGAATCAAGAATCAATTTTCTCTGGGCTGACAGTGACACTTTGGCTCATGTCAATTTGCAGTGGAGGGAAGAAGACTGAAGAAAGTGAAGGGCACTGAGCTGGGAGGCTGAGAGGCTTGTATGTGACAAGAGGCTTATCCAGGAGTGTTTACTTGCCTTTAGCCTGTCACAGAGTTGAGAACTGCTGCTGACAAAACTAAGCACACTATTTCTGCCACTAGTGATGTCAGAAGGCACTGGTAATACAGATGCAAATTAAATTTGGTAACCCTTGGATTAGAAGGGTTTAATTCTGCCCATATTAAACAGTATTGTTAGCAAGTAAGTGAAGTACATCTCTAACATTCTATGTTTTTATGTACAGAAAAAATCTTGATACACTCAGGCCAAATCACAAAAGAATACTACTAAAGCTGTAAAGTCAATGACTTAAAGATTAGGAAATGCTGGAATCAGGACTATTTCTGAAACCTAAATTCAAGTGATACACCTTAGATGGATACGCTGTGATTCAGTCCTTAAGTTATTTGATCACATGTAAAGGCAGACTCCTGCAGAAGGCCAAGTGAAGAATGCTCAGTTAGAGAGCATCAATTTAAGAGTTTTATATTTCTAGCATATGTGATTGTAGATCTTGCTATGTGCTATTTGAATTTTGCTACGAAAACAGACAGAATTATGCATATCCCCATGGATTACTTTTAATGCTGGTTCTTATCACTGTAATTTTCTAAAACCTCCACAACTACTAATCATTTTGTTTTAATATCATGCCTTTGATTGGGAGAGTTGAGGTTTTCACATTTAATAAATGTGTACTGGGGTAAGGGTGGAAAATGAGACAAAAGCACCCATTGAAGGTTGGCTTTAAGCATCTGGATTAGCATTGAACAAGGGTTAGCAACAGAATTTAATCCTTGAATGCAGCATCTGACTCTCCTCTCAGTAGTCTGCCATACATGTCATACCAGTTTAAAGAGAAAGATGGTTGAAACTCAATGGATGGAGATGAAGAATGTAAAATAGGTGCAAAATGCTAAATGGTTTAAACTGCAGGGAATCAAGGAAATTATTTCTGTAATATCCAGGCTCTTATTTAGCTCTCATTAACATGGAAAAAAAAAGAAGCAAAAGTTTTATTCATAGAGCAGGTATTCTGAATAAACTTTAAACAACACATGTAACAAAATGGGACAAAAAAATGAAAAGCACAACTCAAGGCCTCACCTCATTCACTCTGGGTTTGTTAATAATATTTTTGGCATTTGAAGCATATCTCAAAGTACTCATGGTCTCATTGTAGCTGGAGCTGGCAGGGGAAATAGCTACATACAGAGAACAATTAGAAAACAAACACAGTTTTAAAAAGTATTCAGTTTAACCCATAATTTTTAAAAACAATATATTTTTTTTAGTCTTGCTTCTTTAAAAATAAACCAGAAAATATCCTTAGGATTTATTTCATTAAACTCACAGAGAATATCTTCTAAATGTTGTATTTATAACTGAACGAACATTTAAAATCAAAGCTATGACCTTGGACACTCTTAAACTTAACTTCATGCACAATCAGCTGCCTTTTAATTTCCTGGAGTATTCTATGAAGTACTCATGAAAATCTTTACAAGGGCAGATTCTAAGTGATATAGCTGTCTTCTCACTGCAGTAGAGATGTATATTAAAGGTGCAATGTAGTGATGTTAACAATTAACAGAAACCAAACTCACTGGCGATCATAATGGTTTTGGAGTTGCCCCCCAGACTGTCCTTCAGGAGCCAGGTGAGGATGGAGTCACGGTATGGGATGTAAGCCGGCCGCCTGGTCCCACTGACGCTGCCCGTGGAAGGACTGTCTGCGTGACTGCTCTCCCCTTCGCTTGCTATGGTGTTAATGCTCTGGCAGCTGCTGAACATCTGTGAATTTTGTGCTGAAGGAGAAACACCACAGAACTCAGGAAAGGGGTTATTTTTTTTTCTGTCATGGCTATTTAATTTTCTTACATGTCATAACTGTTTATGAAGACAGCACAGCTGCTCTGTTCAGCTTTTTATTATAAATGCAAATAAGCATTAAGACACAACACGTGGTAAGTGAATCATATGCTTTTATCACTACCCTTCAATATAAAGAATTGATGGGCTTACCTAAAGTGGATATGACAATTCCAAGTGTCACTAAGGACTTGTTAATATTGGCACCTTCGGTAATTCTATCTTTACAGTAACTGGGATCAGCTCTTTCACTGTAGCATGCAAACATGAAAAAGACAATGCAAAATAAACAAAAATGCTTAATTATGAATATACACTCAATATGAAAACATTATGTGCTTTCAAGAAAAAGAAGAAAACAGAAATTATGAGCTTTACAATTAAAAATCCATATTCTTTGAATATTTCATATTGGCCTCTATTTCAGAAAGTCCAAACAACCACAAGCAAAGGCTATTTATGCAAGATTCTGTTAAAGACCCACCAAAAACATAAACTCAAGTCTGAAATGGGCAACCCAATCATAGCAGTTCTGAATTTAATAGAAAACACATAATTTCACAACTCTGCAAGGGTAGACTGGCTCAGTACAAAAGTCCCCTCAGTTCTACTTTCTCTGTTCATACATGCATGGCAATTCACATTCTTGAGGAAAAAAAAAAGTCCTGTTGTAAAACTCTTCAGCACAACTTCAATTTTTCTGTTTTCTGTCACATCCAGCACAACCACATGTTACTCACTGAAATACATAGCCAACATTAGAGACTTAGAAACTTTTGGAACATGAACAAAATTACCTCTTTGCCCCTCAATACATTATTACCTGCCTGCAAGGTCCACTAAATTGATCTTGCTTGCAATTTCAGAGGGGAGATTGTTCTCCAATATAGCCTGGAGAGAAAAACACAAATAAGGAAGATTATTCCTCTTAATTAATGAATGAAAATAAAATTGGTGTGCTCTTTCATCTGAAACTGAGTTGTACATATGACTGTCTCACTGCCTTTCTTTGTGACCTTGAACCTCTGACTATGTTCAAACCATTAACTCAACAGCTTTCTCACCGGACAGAGAAACTACCCTCTTATGCCAATTTCCTCTTGAAAAAAAACTTTACTGCCTAGTGACTGTGAAAGGCTTTCTAGTAGATCTTGCAGAGTTGTTTTCCACTAATGTATTCCAAAGGTCTTTTGTGAAACTACAGAAAAATATCCCAAAATGTTCTGTGATTACAGGATGTTAGAAGTGTGAGATAGAAAAGGTCTATTGGATCACTAAACGAGTTCCCTGCCAGGGAAGGATATAACTCCTCCAGAGAAAGGCTGCATTGTCTCTGGGAGAGTACTGGATGCCAAATGCTAAAATACATGGCCATCTAAAAATCTGGCCAGATACAAAATTATGGTGTTAAACTAATGCTATACTTCAATTAAGGATCTTAAACAAGTGTGACAAAACCTAACTTCAAACATATTCACATGCAATTTTCACAGCATTCTAGAATTGGTATTGCATTCCAAAGAGCTGATTAAAACTGAAAACGTTTCTTTTTTAAGTGAGTCTTTGGCATCACTTCTGACTATAAGCTTGCACAAAGGAACAGAATACTTCAGTAAACACTCAGCACATCAGGCTGTGTAGGAAGTGTAACACATCTGCAGTGTGATCCCAAGGAAATAAGTAAAACTTCCACTGAGATTATTATGAACAGCACAAAACAATGACAAGTAAACAATTCACAACACAATGAACAATGCTCTTGAGTGTGAAAAGGAAGTTGAATTATTTTTAGCTAACCTGAGTGTAGTGGATGGTGAAGATAGCATGGGATCTGCTGCTGGCACTGTGAATATGTGTAGCTGCTGTGATTCTAGGAAGAAGAACAAACCATTCAATTACAATGGGTTACTTCCCAGTATTCAGGGAAATAAAACCAACAAACACAGCAGATAAGTGAAGATGAAGGAATGCGAAACATAGAGAACATGGGAGGCTGCATTCTTGGATATGATCACAGAGCATTTGGCAGAGAAACTGGAAGGGCAGAAACCAGGGATCAATTAGAGCTGTTTCTGTCTGCCAGCAGCACTCTGAAGAAATACCTTAAAGCAGCTTTAAAGCACAGGTGTAAGGTGTTGCATAAGCACAGAACACAGCAGAGAAGTACAGCAAGCAACAGCATCAAACAGTCCACCCCAACACCACTGAATGTACCAGCCCAGCACATTTTCTCCATATTGTCCCCATTTTTATTCCTTGGCACTTCCCAAGGGTCCAAAAACCTTCATACCCCACTTCTGGGGCTCTTTTATGTCAAAGGGCTGATGCAATTCTTTTACACTGTTAGAGGAGTCCAGTGAGATTAACCATGTGAGTACTAAATGAATCCTCTAACTCACTGTGTGGCACTGGCTTGATTTTGTGACATGGACAGACTGGTCACACAGCTCTAGTGCTCTGACCCACCACACTCTGGCAAGCAGGTACCAGGCACAGGAGCAGGAGCAGCAGCACCGTCCCACTGTCTCTGTAATCCAAACTTTTGGAAATTCTGCTTTATTGTTGTTTTAATTAAACTACCAAAAGAAAGCAGGATTTTGCCTAGGGCAGAAGATAGGTCACAGATTCTTGTCTTTTGTCGCTCTTGTACTTGCCTTGAGTATCAGCTGTATGTACAGCCTCTAGCATCAGTTTTGCCAAGCCTACCCTCAACAACAGCAGGTAACTTTAGAAGTACAGAAAAGGACTGTGGTACCACTCTTTTTTTATGAGCCCAGCTGTCAGAGTACCACAGAGACCAGTTGCACTAGAGAGTAGAAAGCTGCAGTTGTGCATACACTGCTGAGCATCCAGAGCATGAGGTTAAGCCAGGACTCTCCTCCCTGTTGTTCTCTGCTTCCTACACCTCCTCCACAGCCACGTGAGCATGCACTGCCAAAAGCTACAGGCAGTCAAGTGCATCATGGTTGCGAGTCTAAGCTGAGGTAGCAGGAGAACATAAACTGGTCTCCAGCTGCTGAAGGGGAAAAACAATTAGGTAAAGGGCAGATGACAGAAAACAGCTCTACAGTGGGCAGAGAATATAAAGGAACAGCACTAAAGTTTATAAAGCAAAAGAGAAAAAGAAAGTGCCTCGGGATTCACAGGAGAAAGTGTTAGTACTCACTTCTCAACTCCAACAATACACAAGATAATTGGAGGGCTAGTTCCCATCTCAACTACACACAATCCATTTGAACATTTTATGGGAGAATGTGTGTGTTAGTTTTTCATATATTTTATTATGTCATGTTGTGTGTTGTACATTTTAATATTATTGACTGGTCTGATAGCATTATCAGTGGTTGTTTACAGTACCAGGACTGTGCTTTTGGAAATTTGTACTTGCTGCATTATAAAAATTTTAATCTTAATCATTTGAAACAGAGTCTTGTAAAGTGTCAAGAGAAAAAAAAAAAGGGACTGAGAGTAACAACAAAAATAATGATTGCATGTTGAAAATCAAATTTTTTTATTTTATAATGGGCAAGTGTGCCCAAAGCAGGGCTGGAGACGACCTGATAAAACCAACAGGTATAAAAAAAATGCCTTCAGTATCAGCAAACTGATTGCTATTAGTGCAGAGGATACCCTCTGCCCCATGAGAGGCACTACCCATGTGCAAGAGGAGAGTCCCGTCCTATCTTTCCTGTATAGTCAGCCCTGGAGCCATTGTGACCCATCTGCTCCTCTCCTGCCTCCAGCCATATGGGGCAATTGCAACCTGTTCATCACTTTCTTTATCCCTAAGATCCTGTTGATGTTCATTTGACATAATTTTCCAGACTGCAGATGTTTTAAATTAGTTGGATTGTATTTATGATATGCTAATAAATACTCGGCAGAATATTTATAAATAAAATGTATATAAATAAATAGTTGGCAGAATATTTATAAATAAAATAAAGACTATAAGAAAGCAAATATCCAAATAACTATATCCAAATAAGTTTTAGAAGAAATATTCAGAAAAAGAAGTTGTTGCTTTTTTCATGCAAATGACATAGTTGGAACCTTCAGCATCACAAAAACTTACATATGAAATATTGCACCTCTGATTTTGTTTCCTTTACATCTTCTATTTCCTTAGCAATGAGACAACTGTAGGATTACACTAGTAGACAGACTGGAATTTCGTTGTTCTGAAATAGTCTCTTCTTAACATGGAGCTGCATCTATTGATTGTTACAAGCAAAAGCAACAAAACTTAATCCTGATGCATATTCTATGTTTTTTGTGATAATGCAGATTAGTTTAGCAGAAGTAAATTCCCAGCATCACTATTATTCTAAAATCTTGACTATCTTATGATAAGACTTAATACCAATTTGAGAACTGTGATTTGCATTTGGAGGATCCTTTGAAATATGACTTTTTCCATTGCTGTAATGGCAGCTGTAAAAATATTCAAGGCTTCTTGTTGAAAAGGTAAAAAAGTGTCTTGACTAAAGAGAGCCAAAATCATTGTCTTCACCAGTGTGCCAAATCCCACAGTTGTCTCATAGCAAACACACATGATTTGGACTAAGAACTTTTAAAAATATTAATAGAAATTAAACCAAATAATTATAAATCAAATATTTCTGGACAATAAATAAATATACAACATATTTTCAGCAGTTTTAGATAACTAAATTAAAGTAACAAGTGAGTTGAAAGCTATACAATCTAAAGTGTCATGAGCAAGTGAACAGGAGAAACAGATGCCTGCTTTCAGCTAAATGTTTTGCTGGCTTGCATCTTTTATCACAAACAGATGGTTGAATTTTGTGGGTAAGTCGGTATGGGATCAGTTTTGAAGAAACAACTTCATGAGTGCTTATAGCTCTTGCTGTGGATATTTATGAGGATACATAACATCTTACATGTACATTCTATGCAGCATCAGCAAATCTGACATCCTGTCACGACAAAGCATTGGTAATACGGTCAGTAAAAGAAACATCAATGAAATTAATACATGGTGGAAGAAGTGTTAAATAGAGATGGAGCTGTTTTGTTATATAAAATACCTTTTAGCTATTCCTTCTTCTAGAAGTTTTACAACTTGCTTGTAGTCTGTAACTAAATGCTGAGTCAATCCTGCCAAAGATTCAAGAAGAGTTAAATATATAGCTTTCTCAGGAAGTTTCAGCCAGTTAATCCAACAGTTTAGCCAACATCATAAGCATAAGGATGTTCTGCTGAGATGCCAGTCTATTCTACAAGTAGCCTCTTAACTAGAGTAACTTTCATTTTAGAAAATCCCAACTATTTTATTTTTAAAAAAAAGTTAAAAATTGCAGTCCATCCTTCAGTGATGCACTGTACCTTCAAAGTGCAGATCTTTTTCCAACTTGTCTGCAGAGCAATGTTATTTAAAAGCCAGTATAACTCTAACTCCATAACAAATGTTCAGCTATGTCACTCCTACTAATCGGGTACAGATCCTGTAAGGAAGCTTTTTGCCAATGCCTCTGGATAATGGTTCTGCTCACCCAATTAACAGAATCCAGGACCAACTAACTCCTGTGAATATTCACCACTTACTTAGCTAGGCTTCATCCTGCAGTTAGAAGTCTTTATGCACTTTTCTCCTCAGAGGGTTTTTGAGGGATCTCCCCAAATGATTGTATGAAACACCTGGCCTTTTCCTGTCTCCTGCTTTCAGTTTAGGCTTTAATTAGTATGTTGTGGGTTTTTTTTTTGGGGGGGGGGTCTATTTGATTTTATTTTTAAGGGGGGGGAACCCCTTAAACAAATGAAAGAAATACTGTATTCAGAGCCTGCTGTGTTAGAGGGGTGGTCATGACTAAGCAGGCCCCAGTGGAGGGCAGTGTGCTGCTGTGCTGTACCGGCCTGCCAGCTTCTCGCAAAATGCAAATTCCAGCAGACATATGAAATTAGCCTCAACAGGCTTGTATTTCCCATAAATCCAGATTAATATGCCTCATTTCCATTTTATGGTGATGATTATTCATCATTTGTACTGCAGTGACTCCTTAAAAAACACCTGAGCTACGAAGCAAGTCTTCATCATACAATACCCAGTAAAACACGCTGTGCAGAATGTTTTTCTCACAGCTGGAATCCAGGATAACTTTCTCCCCCTGTTTTACTCCATACCACAAAAGTGTGGATGAAGGCAAAGTACTGAAAAAATCTGATTTATTTGGATCAAATAATTTATCTACTGCTAGAATGCATGTCAAGATTAATGTAAAATTCAACAGCATTGAAATAAGTACTTCTGACACTGTTAGAGTCTATTCTTACAGGATAACAGCTTGCATAACTTTAGATGAAGACAAAATCTAAGTCAAAGTTGGGAATTTACGTTAGTCTTTTAACAACTGATACACATAAAGAAAAAAAAAAGATTTTTGGATCAGCCACTTTAAAAAAAAAAAACCCTCACTGCAGTGTGCATGCATGCACACTTGCACACACACAAACTACAGAATGATTTTCAAACAAAAGTATTTCTTCTGCTCTCCAGTATCCCTTTACAATACATTAATTCCAGAAGTCATCACATTTTCCATTTGAGAAAGAGGCCCATTATTTTTCCAGCAGCACTGGGATCTTCAAAGCTCACAATATGGAAACTATCTACATTGTTTTCCCAGATCCTTTTCCAGGGTCTTATTTAACTGCATAAAACCCCAGCTATGAAAAATAGAGGCGTGAAAAAAATTCTTACCTGCCTACATTTCTATAAGCATTGGAATAGTGAATATAGTACAGAGTTCAAAGCATCTAGTTTTTTGATAAGACTAATGAAATATTGCAAATTTTGCTTGAAAAGAAACGACAGATTGTTCTGTTGGCTGTTAGAAAAAGAAAGGTCATTTTCAAATCCCACAGAAAGATCAAAAATGCTTGCTCGTCTAGAAATCTGCCTTGGAGTAAGAAAGGATCTCCCCCAGAAATCTGTCTCAGAGTAATAAAATAGATTGCATCATTTCCTGATTTAAGAGAGGCTGATTCCTTAACAGTGCAGCCATCTGTGAGAGAGAAGTTTGAAACGATTCCAATCCAAAGCACTGAAACACTTTCAGCATTTTAAAGGCTACAATCTCTCAGCCTTTACATGTAAAAACAGTCTGGAAACTATTCAGTATACTTAGTGTTCAGAGCTGGGACTTCCTGAGACTTGCAAATGAAAATTGCATTTCCCAGAGCATCCAAGCACCCTTAAAGGGGTTAAGTTTTCTGATTTTACTCTCTCTTTGTTCTTCATCCACTGCTAACCGTACTCAGGATATCAGTGACACCAAACACACAACTGAAACAAGTGGTACACTGATCAAAGTCAGCACACTTAAAACTGCTGATTGCTTGCAAGAAGTATGATGCAAATACAGATGCTAATACTTATCTTTTTTGATCTATGAAAAAATAATGGAAAATTTCTGAGCCTTGTTGATGCTCACCATTTTATTTCTCCCATACAGCAAACTGTCTGGAAGAAAAACATAATACAAGCTGCCCTTATAGTAAACTTGCTGATAATCTTGATCTGTGCCATCTAGCTATTGGAAATAAAATTCTTGCTGAATATAATACTCCGATCCTGCACAGAGACGCTGTGTATAAAATTGCCAAAGACTACTTCAACACGTACAAGGCCCTCACTACAGAGCTCAGCAATTGTTAGTTGCAGCAATATATTACTGCAGTTGAGAAGAGCACTTTGTACCAGTGCTGTGAACCTCTTCATTTTCTTAAATTTGATCTTATTAAAATCTAGCTGACTATACTCCTCACCAGCATTCAAAAGACCTTTGAACTTTGTCACTGCTGCTTATTTTTGATGTAAGCTACTGAATGCAGTTCCAAAACGAGCTATCATACCTTCCTTATTAGTCCTTCTCCCCAACAGACACCAGAGCTGTCTAAAGTAAAGCAAACTGTCGCAGTTCTTAATTGCACAAGCTGTACATAGGCAAATTTATTTATATATATTTATATACGCATCTAAAAAAAAAAAAGAACTATGTCATCTGTTGCCCTAAGCCACTGACTCACAGAGCCTGAAATCACTTCTGTTCACATGGTCTCACAACAGCATCTAATTACATTCTATGATGCCTTCAGTAGAGAAATTACTTCATTTTTCATGCATGTGTTCAGTTTTTTGAAAAATGTGAATCACACCATTAAAATTAAAATTTGTCTTACTGGCATTAACATAATGGTTTTTGCAGGCTGTCATAACATACAGAGCAAGAGAATCTTATAAAATAAATTATTAAAACTGAACTAACAACTGTGGTAAAAAGTGGCAAATATTACTTAAGTTAATCCTTTGCCAATATCTTCTCCTCTCAGCTACAAAATCTAATCAACTGGGAACTTTCGTGGTATATTTCAGAACTTTAGCATAAAACTGTTCCACTCAAAATCTTCAGTTGTATCTAAGTATAAAATCCTCTTTCAAAAGGTGTAAATTTAAAAAAAAAAAAGCCAAACCAAACCAACAACTACCACCACCACCAAAAAACGAAAAAAAAAGAAACCACAACAAAAAAAGTTACTACAGAATTGAAAAAGAATTGGCCTGGAAGGTTCCAGATGAAGACAAAATAGTGACAAAGGACAAGCCAGCCCATTGGCAGAAGCTGTAACTGTATTTTCTTTTAAAACAGGGAAACTCCATTATATGCAGCCAAGGAATCACTGGAGATATAAGGCCTGAGAAAAGGGATGGAAATTACCAAAGAAGGAAGCAGTTTAAAGACCTTTTCTTGCGTGGTGAATGAGCAGCTGCTAAAAGAAAATAATTAGTATCTGTACTCCACCAACAATGAAGTTCTACGATAAGCAGGTAGAAAAAATCTTGGAAAGACCTCAATAAGGGCCAAATGTCTATGAATCTGCTTTTCAAAGAATGATAAGTTTGCCATACTAATGAGACCATCAATTCATCTATTTTCCAACTCTCCTTAGACAGGATGCTGATGTGCTGGGAAAGCACAGCTGAAATAACCAGAATGCAAGATAGGTCCTTGTGTATAAGACTACACAAGTCCAACACTTTCCAAGCACTGATTTCAAATTCTGAGAGGAGGAATTGGTAACAACCGCTGGTTGTTGGATGTAGTGTGATCAATACAGCAGGTGTTCAAGGAATCAGAGATGGGAATTCCAGGCTCTATTCAATCACACAGTGAAGTCACACTATCTGTTGTCACATTTTGCCTTAATCTCTGAAGTGAGGATAACAATCTGATATGTAATGCCATAGTAAAGAAAAGGAAAAGGAGAGGGAGAAAAGCGAACCAGGGAGAACAAAAGAAATTCACAAAACAAACAGAGACAAGAATTCTATTTAAAACCTAGGAAAAAAAAAAAATCAGTATTTGGTCTGATGTGACAGGACCCACAAAATTCTGTGTGATGTGGATTTTGTGTACTAAATGCATACCCCTGCGGTGTTACTACTCACTTGGTGTCCAGCCAAGCAGTTGGTGAGTCGGTGATACCAGAGGCAACTTTGGAATTTTGCCCACTAGATGTAAGGCAAACTGAAAAGGAAATGCACGCATTTACTTCCTAAAAAACCTCAATAATTTATGAAACTTGCATTAGTTTGGAAAAGGCTCTTCCTTCTGATCTCCAGTGTAAAGCTACAGTGTGTGATTTTGCACTGGTGCACTGATTTTGAGACATGCCTTTTGTCAGTTTTTGGGCAGACACACAGCAATGTAGCAGGCAAATTTTACACCAGAAGCCAATTGATTGACAAAGTATCAAAGACCTAATTGCAATTGAAAGCTCTGTGAGACCCTGAGGTGAAGGCACCAATCAAAACTGAAAATGAACTGGAAGTAGAAAAATAAGAGAGAAGTAGTAAAGTAAGAAAGACAACTGAAATGGGAAAACCTCACTTTTTAATTTTTCATCTGTTCTCTGTCACATGGTTTGAAAGCTACATTTCACTAAAAAACACAAACCAGCTCGGGGGCTGCTATTATAAGCACAAAGGAGTAAAATATAGGGAGAAAATCTGTGTGGCCAAAGCTCAACTGGAACAGAAGCTGGACAGTACTGTGGGGACAATAAAACAATTTTTTAAAAATACCTTAATAATAGCCATGAAGGCAGAGAGGCCCTGCAGAAAGACCTTAACAAACCAAAGTTTATATAAACTTTATATAAAGTTTAATATAGACAAGGGCCAGATTCTGCATCTGGCATGGGGCAGATGGATGAATGTATAGGCTGGGGAACGAGAGGCAGGAGAGCAGCACCACAGAAAGGGATCTGGGGATCCTGGTCGATGGCAAGCTGAATATGAGTCAGCAGTGTCCTGGCAGCCAGGAGGGCCAACCATGTCCTGGGGGGCATCAGGCAAAGCATCACCAGCTGGTCGAGGGAGGGGATTGTCTCGCTCTGCTCTGCACTGGGGTGGCCTCACCTTGAGTCCTGTGTGCAGTTTTGGGCACCACAATGTCAGAAGGATAAAAAAGGAACATCCAAAGGAGCTGCAAGGGTGGTGAAGGGGCCTTGAGGGGAAGCCATAAGAAGAGTGGCTGAGATGACTTGGTCTGTTCAGCCTGGAGAAGAGGCGATTGAGGGAACCTCATTTCAGTCTACAACTTCCTCACGGTGGGGAAGTGGAGGGACAGGCATTGATCTATTCTCTCTGGTGACCAGTGACAGGACTCAAGACAAAATGCCATGAATTTGTGTCCAGAGAGGTTTAGGTTGGATATTCAGAAAGGGTGCTTCACCCAGAGGATGGTCAGGCACAAGAACAAGCTCCCCAGGGAAGTGGTCACTGCACCAAGCCTGACAAAACTCAAGAAGTGTTTGGAAATGTTCTCAGGCATACAGTGAGATTTTTGTGGCTGTCCTGTGCAGGGCTGAGAGTTGGACTTTGAAGACCCTTGTGGGTCCCTTCCAACTCAGGATGTTCTGTGACTCTATAATTCTATGAATTAAAAATACATGATAGTTTTAATCACATAATGCACCTACATTACCCATCCTGTCCCTTTTTGGTTTAATGAAGAAAAATGAAGCTTTTTGAGTTCTCGCTTGGGTAATACAGATTTTAATCATGGCCTGCCCTGCAACATCCAACACTTGAATTTATCTACATTTTCTTTTTTTAAATGTACATTCTGCTACCAGAGCCCAAAACAGGTATGGAGGGACCTTAGGCTGTTGTGGAGAACCCATTAAGAGCTAATGTTGGTGGATTTCTTGATAAAGTTAACATTTTTTCAAAAGAAAAGAAAGCAAAATACCATGGCTTACTTATGACCTATACCTGGAAAAGAAACCAAAAGGGTGCAGGACATCCAGCCAGTAGGATAACAGAGGCAAAGCCTCCAGTGTATTATACAGAATCATATTAACATGAAAAACGCTTGAGGAAAGTAACTCTTGAAGAGTAGAAGCAATTAGGCACATGCCAGGAATATATGCAAAGATATATACAGACCTGATGCACATTTACTTGCAATTTTGATGCTAATTGTGAAGCCCACTCTCACCTTGTACATATGGTCCTGTTTCCGGGTGTTCTCGGACTCGAAGTGTATAAGGTTTCTTTCGGTCTGACTGTTTTAACAGGTCTCGGACACGCTCATTATAGATTTCAAGAAAACTGAATAGCAGAAAAAAAAAAAAGCTAAATGCACTCAAAATGAAAACAGAAAGAGAAATCATATATTTAGACAATGTAACTAACTGAATCTTACACAGATGTTTCACACTAGTGGGTGCAAAGCCCCGACTTTCCAAACATACTGCTCATTAAGTCCATGGAAATGACAAATAAGAACAGAATGGAGGATTATGGCTCAAATTCAGAGTTAAACAAACAGGAAGTATTTTTTCACTACACCCCTATTTCAGCCATCTATACAGAAGTGAACATACAGCATCCAAAGAGCTTTACTGACACAGAAATGTAAAACAAGCACTTTCTCATCCTTCCTCTGTGTTCTTCCCATTGCTCCAAAATTACTATTATCTGAGAAAACAGAAACCAAATAAACTAGTTTTTACTTAGTTTGATCACAGGAACATGTTCTTGAAAGCTTTCATATCACTGTCCAAAGCAATGACAAACTTACCTGACCTTTACCCTGCAAGATGCTGTCTGGTCTGAGTAATCATCCTTCCTTGAAAAGAGGCCCTGCACAAACCAGAAGTTTATGTAAATTTTAAATACATTAAGAAAATGTAACTGCTTAAACAAATGCAGGTGAAGGAAAAAAAATACCTCACATATACGAGGTGTCAGCCCAATGGATGCCTTCAAACAATAAACAGAAAAAAAAATTAAACAATATACTTGCTATCACTCATGCAAAACTTATTTGTAAAATAAAAACCAAGTTATAAGAAAAGGACAAAATCATAGTGCAGTATGACTTTATGATGGATTACAGCACAAACAGCTCTGAAGTGTAGCTGAAAACAGTATGGCTATCTATAGCAAAAGTAATTTTACAGCAACTTACATAGCATCAATGAGAAGTTTAGAGGCATGGGTTAAATCCAAGAGCTGTTTGATGTAAAGATACTGGATACATCTATGTCAGAGGTGTTGCAGTCTAGATGACGCCAGGCCAACACTGAAACTGGTGGTCATGAATATTTTGGGTTTTTTTAATTTCTTCATGCTGTGGCATCACAGAGCAGTCTTAGAACAGCTAGATTTATAAATTTTGTCTCTCAAGGAGAACAGGATACTGAACTGGGGCTACTGACAGTACCCAAACTAACTGATTTAAATTTTGCCCAAACAGTCTACACAGCACTGAAGAAATGGTGTCATTTTGTGTGACGAACTGTTCTTATGACATAATTGCTCACACTTCAATGATTGCAGTCCCAACACACACTGGGTAAGACACTTAGTGGAATCTGCTTGCTGAATGGCACGAAAGCTTTTAGAGGGCACACCTGGAATGGTGTTGAGGGGAGAAAGTCCAGGTTCATCAAGTAGATCACCACAGACAAAAGTTCAGTTTATACCAAACACTTGTTTCTTCTTAGTTTTGAACACTGTTTTACATTGGACACACCTTATTAAAGATCAGATCAAAGCAGTATTCCAATGGAGAAAGAAATCATTATCTAAGAAAGAAATCTCTTATAATGATATTTCAAGATGTGGCCATTCTGAATTGCTAAGATATTTCTGAAATAGTGTAATACAAATATCCTGGTTTGTCACCTATTAACACCAATTTTAACAATTCCTCAGGCTTTCATGGCGTAAAGCTTGATTTTGCATAAAATTAATGGAGAAATGGGTAATCGTTTAACAAAATCCTATTGTTGATGTCTGTTGAGAAAATAAAATTTTAAAACTCTTGTCAAAAGCACAAACCACTCTAGAACAGTCTTTTTCTTATCTTCATGGTTTGAACATATTTTGCCCTTATTTCACCTTAAAAATTGAATCCCGTGGATGTAGGAAATACTGGTCCACCTACACAAATTTTTAGATTTTTTCTTCTCTTTTAGGGGCATGTTTCACCAACAGCTAAGAATATTCATGGATAAAAATCAAATTGCCTTGTGTTACAGCAGAACACAGGAAGTCATCAACTGACTTTATCGATCTGAGTACTAAGATTAAAATGCATTTTAAATGATTCCTGGTAGACAATCTTAAAACATAACAGCTTCTGCAAATTCTATTCAAATACATCTCAAAACTAGTAGTGAAGTGAGTATTAGTTTCCACAAGCCAAAGAATAACTTCTGCAAGAGATAAATATCTCAAGTAAATAATTAAGACTGTTACAAAAATATTACTGAGAATTTTATTCAGTTTTATTTGTGAAAGTAATTTAATTTCAGCACAGTTCAGACCACCAAAATATTCCATGAGAATTAATACTTTGTATTACTTTGGGCTACAGGTGTAAACTCAGGGCTATTCAGGTGTATAGCTTTTCTTTGTCCTCTAACTTGGTGGTAAGATTCATGCATAGTAAGATGATCTAATACTAAATATTTTATCTATACTGTTATTTTCTAGTATTTTACCTGATACTGTATGCATTTACCTAAATGCAAAGGCTCTCATTTTATACACTTAAATACCAAATAAAACATGTGTAAGCATTCTGCTCAACAAGCACTATAACAGTTTAAAAATAAAGAGATGTTTCTGCTAGACTTCCTGCCCTCAAACTGAAGTTTAAAATGAATGGTGTAACTCACAGGTGTTCCCATCATTGTGTAAGTTTTTCCTGAACCTGTCTGTCCATACGCAAAAAGGCAGATGTTGTATCCTCTAAATGCACCAGACAACACAGAAGTGCCAAGGTCCTGGAACACCTGAAAAGACCAAAAGAAAAAAAAACAGTCCATGAATAATATGTCTCATTATAAACGCTCTTCATTACTTGCAGATCTTGCCCCTTTAATAACTCCATAGGAACAAAGAACTTCACAGTATTTGTCTTTTGAATTTATCAGACTCAATGTTAAGTGCTCAGCATTCATCTGTTAGATCTTTCTTACAATACTAGTATGCCAAGCACAGTGGTTTGGAAGCTGAAGTGCAGGAAAACATTGGGTTGCTGATATGGAGGATGAAGAACAGTGACAAAAGTGTGAAAGACAGGTGTTTGTAGATCTGTGGTCCAGAGGGTAGGATCTGGGGGCAAACTGACTGAGACTGGAGTCAAGCAGTATAAAGGACTAAGAAATTACAGGATGAATTATCTTGAAGTAATGGGAGCAAGGCAATATTGTGCCCACTTCAGAGTATCAACATTGAATGAATTCAGGAATTTTACACAGCTAATTGTACACAGAAGTGGCCTAAAACCAGCTTGAGTACTCCATATCAATTTTGAAACCTATAGTTCACATGGCAGAATCTCTTACAACAGGGATAAATGCATACTAAAGAAGTATCTTGATTCTCTGATAGTTTCCTCATTAAGAGCTGTCCTCCTTTCTGAAGGTTCACAATGGATCTTTGAGAGTTAATAACAGAGCTAAGCATAATAAAATGAAATCCCAAGGCGGCAAGTTTTCAGGATACCAGTGCTAACAATGTCACCTGGACATCAAAGTTGGTTATTTAGAAGAACAGCATTTTAGCTCTAGCTCTGTTGTTGAAACTTTTGTATGACATTGTGCAACTCTTAAATTTAACATTGTTACAATTTGATTTTCCTACAGATAAAGTAGGAATAATACTATCCATTACTGGAAAATTGTGAGGTGTTCTTACCAGCATTCACAAAGTACCTTGCGATCTTAGAATATCCAAAGCAATTTAAGCCAACTGTGGAAATTATTGGGCACTCTCTCCACACACATTGGAGTCTCTGAAAGAAGAGCCTCTAACTCCAAAGTCTCAGTAAAACAAAGCAAATTTATATTTACTCTCTATTAAATTCACATGGCTACTCAGACATTTTAATACAAATATGTTTTAAATCAGACCTTTTTAAATTAGGCCTTGAAAACAGATGCATAATACAAACAAAGCTGGGTAACTATGAAGACAATGACATAACCTGAGGATGGTAAAGCATGAGAATTTCAAAAATTACTGAACTTTTATTAAAAGCTGATTTGTACTGTTTCGTGTTTGTTCTCTCTGGTAAATGACTCTCTCCTTTTGTGAGCATAAATTACAATTCATTTAATTGAATATAGTCTGAATTCAGTCAGAAAAGCCTCTTTGTTTTAGTGTAATGCAGAAAAAAATGGAAAAATAAAGCATAGCAATGAATTTATACTTGTTTAAAAATGAAGGAGAGTAACTGAAACCAAAGCTTTTTCTGTGCTAATATCAGAGGCATTAGTCCAAATACCCATCAGCAATAACAGCTGCAGATTATACAAAAAATACTACAATTAATCATTCAGGACATATGTACTAGCATATTTCATGATATAATAGACTGAATCATGGGTTTTGTTGATCACGAGGAGGGGAGAGAAAAAGAAAAAAAAGAAGATTCCTCTGGAATTCTTCCAAGTCTCACTTTTTAAATGAAACTTCAGTAAGATGAAGCTTTCCAAAGAACTTGAGTTGGATATGGCTTCCTGCAGAGAACATGCCATTTGGCTGGGAAGACTATGTCTTCCCTGCACAGCTGCTCTGCGTGACTGGCACTGTTCAGTTTGTTCCACGCAAGAGTGCTTCTTTCAACAAGGCCCTAACTGGCTTTGCAATGTCTTTTCCCTGCACTTGCCCAGCTGTATGTGGCCCACATCCCATGTGATCTGCAAAACATTCTACAATTTATTACTTGTCAACAGTCCTAATAGTGGAAATAAACATGCCTTTCTGAAGAAGTTATGAGAAGGCAATAAGCCAACTGTTATCATTGAATGTACTTTGCATTCCTTGTGGATTACTTCCAATGTGGCATATTCTGTGATTCTGTGAATGTGGCCAGGTTCCAGTTCAAATCTAACAAATCCTGAATCATACAACTCAGTCCTCATTGCAGTACAGGTGGGAGAAAGGGAAAGATTTGGTCTAAAATGTAGTTAAAATGTCCTAATCATGTAGCTTAGGCATACCAAAATGCTGCCCAAGTTGCTGTAATATGAACATATTTGGGGGTGAGACTGTTTTATATTAGATAATAATCATTTACATGAAGTCTAACAATAGGTCACTTGAACGTTTCAAACCCTATTTCAATGCTCCACTAGAAGACACCAGAAATAGTGTATATCATGAAGACTTTTTTTCTGTTATGTTCCTAAACCTCTTGGTTACTATCAAACCAATGGCCTGTGGATAACACTTGTAATCTAGGTCCTTTCTGTGCGACACACACAGAAACAAGACACAAGTGTGTTGCCTGTCAATTTTTCTTTTGTTCCTCCAAAAGGTTGGAGATAATCAAACTCTTTCTTCTTTAATGCATGTGATTTAAACTAATGCTATTGACTACTGTAACACAAGGCTCAGTTAATATTGGTATATTTGACTTTTCGTTGAATTACTATGCATTGAACAGATAACACAACTAGGATAGTTGACAGCAAATATGAATTTTACACTCTAAGTGGAATGGGCTGCCTTTATTCTGTGATAGCATCCCTCTTACAGTAAAAAAAACGCTTTAATTTTGAAGATAATGGGGGCACATTCTATCAGAAATGCAGGCTCGACAATATGAATTTGCCCAGTATAAAACTTCCCTTTCTTAATCCCATCAGAACCTGAATTGCAAAAGGAAACAAAAAGCAGTTGTTTTACTTGACAATAAATTGTCTGTTGTACTTTGAGGTTTAAGATGTTGGGAAATGAAAGTTTTCCCAACTCAGTCAAATGAAGTCTCAGAGTAACATGAAAAAAAACAATTCAGTAAACTTCCAGGTACAGCATGTAATGCCACATTTGCAAATTTAAGGGAACAATACTGTTAAATAAGGGTTTCCTGGCATTTGGGGTTTTTTTCCCTAAGTAGCTTCTGGTAAATAATATTTGCATTTTTTTTAAAGAACAAGGAACAGAGACCAACTTTGACTGAAGTGGAGGAGAAGGGAGGAGAAAGCGGAAGGAGCAGGAGAGAGAAAGCTACACCTTATAGGAGCAACAAGCTAATAGTAGTTTATCAAATCTTATTTGTACAGTAACTGTTTTCTTATTTGCCAGTGTCTGAAACGGTCAATATTTAATATTAAAATTAGGAAATTAAACTAATCTTTGAAATTTCAGAAATTTCAAGGGAGTTTATTTAGTCAAGGCAAAAAGACAGGAATTAAAAAAGGGTTTTTGAATAAATAAAGTTGCTACTTGTTATAGGCACAGTCCACAAGCATCAATACTGACAAACAGCTCACTTAAACCAAACCAGTTTTACTGTAAAAAATTAAAGTTAGAATACTAAGATAAATTCCCACAGGCGTGTAACTGGGAAGAAAAAAAAAAAAAAAACACAAAAGGAAATTATTTTCTTGCACAGCACATTTTAAAAACAGCCTTTAAAATACCACAATTTAATGAAAGAGGAAAAGACTAAACTCAAGTAAGACATACAGCTACTACAGTCAACAGCTGCTTTTCACCACAAAACCCACAAATGACAGTATAAATGCTGAAAAAACTCAATGGCCCAATTTCAGTTGTTCAAGAAATTCAAGATTTGCCATGCACACAAGAAAACAGAAAACTTCATCATCAGTACATAGAAAGCTTCAGAGCATCAAGACAGTTGCAGCAGATCCAGCTACAAAATGATCTTAGTATAAAAAAGGCGCTATTATTTATTACACAAACAAAATCACTCTCAACCAATATGTCAGGACAGTTTAAGCAACTGTATAAAACCTAAAAGGTTCACTCCTACAGTATGTGTTTGCCACAGTCACCACTATGAACTACAGATATGCTGTACAGCATATGCTGTATCTCATATTTGGTGTGTTTTCCTTCCAGAATCTTGTCCCCCTCAAGTTGTTACTATTTAGATTACGACTAAATTCTTTTAAACTAAATTGCTGCTACATCTCAGATGTAGCGTCCAAGAGTTAGATTTAAGGTGAAAAAATATTTCATGAAATAGAATTATGCAGAACTAAACAATTTCTGCCAAAATAATTAAAGCTTTGGTCCCCAAACTTTCATAAACTCCCCAAGATTAATTTAAATAAAAAAGCAGAAACAGGATGCAAGGAAGGAATATGTGAAAACAAATCTAGGGAGTAGTTCCAATAATGCAAGGCTTTTTCTGCACGTGTTTTCTCTTAAAGAATATTAAACAAATGTCAGCTGAAGGGCTTTCTCTACATGGCCAGAGAAAGCAGAAGTAAAGGGAAGCACATTACGCTGATCAGTTGCACAGAACCCTCTACTGTGACATTAGGATTACTTAAGCAACATTACTTTTGGGTTTGAATGCGATAAAGAGAAGGGTGGGGGGAAAGGCATCGGTTGGTTAGTTTGGGAACATTTCTTCTCTCTTGTTAATAGACCACAGCTTCACAACCAGGATTATTTCTCTTCCCTCTCTCTATCCTGCCTTTTCAGTTTCTTTTTCCCAGTCAAACCGGAAGCAGGGCAGTGAAAGGACAGCTTCTCTCCAGCTCAAGAAGCTTGGCCCGTGGCAGAGGCATTTGCACCAGAACTTAAGAGACAGTTGTGTTCTTGGCTCTGCCAACAGACTTCCTGCATGTCCTTAAATCCTTTGTGCTTTAATTTTCCCTGTGAAAGAACACAATGATTGCTTTGTTCATCTTATCAGCTGTGATTTTTTTCCAGTGGAAAAACTGTCTGCTCTGTGTGGTGATGTACATACACACACTAAATTTAACAGCATGACAGTTCAATCTTGATGAAGGAATTTAAGTGGAATTGTAAAATAAAAATATTAGAACAAGTCCGAAACAATGTATGAGAAATATATACTGCTCCCCTAGGAAGAGAGAGGAAGAATATAAGCAACACTGATTAGGGTGAGTGGTAGCTTTATATTCCTGCCATTTTATCACTGAATTATATAATCATGAAAATACATCTTATTCACTCATAAAAAAAACCTGTCTCCTTTTGAAAAAGAAAAAAAAAAAAACCAATCTGCGCTTACCACATCAATCTAATTTATAAATGTTCTGATAGAACCTGAACTTTCAAAATTTCCAAAGTGCTTCATCACAAAGGACACAACTCCACCCTCTGTTTTCTTTTTTTTTCCCTTTTCTTTTTATTAAATTGCTGGTATTCTACTGTAAACATCAATCTGTGTATTGTCATCTCCCTGTACAAAAACACATTTCTCTCTGATCTCTCTTTTCTTGCCCAACAGGGATTCCTATTTTATTATGACTCATTTATAGAAGAGCAATTTGTATGTAGCAGCCACACAATCCAAACCCCACAACATTTGACACTGTTTGAGTACCTGATTTAGCTCAGTGTAGCCTTACTTATCATAATAAAGCTTTCTACACAGAAAAACACTGGTGAATTTTTTACTTTATTAATAACTGCTTTAGGATTCACACAACATTTTGTGTTCTATGTAAGCTTTATTCTGGTATTTCATCTGCCCATTAAATCAACCCAGGCAAATCCTATCCATTAAGGAATGCACAAAATCACTTCCCTTTAGGAAATTGTGAATTAGATGTTAGGCTTGGTAATTCTCTCCAGGAGAACAGCAATATTTGTTAGGGAGATGAGGTGAAAATGTTCTCCATCTGTCCTCAAAAGCTAATTGTTACAAACTGTCACTATTTAAAAGTGGCTATAGGAACTACAGTCTAGTTTTATAGGAAAAGAACTTTTTGTCCTAGGGAGCTGTTTCTTTTTCTGATCTACACAGGTGGATCACCTGGCAGAAGTCCAGCTTCAGACTTGAATCCTCATTCTGCAAAGATATTCTGTGAAACAGAATCATCACAGGTGTTCTATTTTTCCAAGACCTCCATTCAAATTAGGTAAAATAGTCCCTACAGACACAGTTACTTGGATATATATAACTTCTCACATATGTCAAAGGAAAATTCAGAGCAGTTGCATAATTCTGGAATTCCGAGTTGAGGCTTGAGGAACACATCCTGACAAAACTTCCCTGCTAAAGAACACTCCTTGTCTGATTTTGAGACTTCTTCCCTTGATATGATAAATCTGTCATGCCACAGTTGCAATAAAGGATGTGGGTGGGCAGGTATGTGTCAAATGTATAAAATGTTTAAAGAAACGAACATATTTAAAGATCAGACATGCTCAAAAAACATGGAGGTTTTTTGATTATGCCTGCCTTCTGCAAAGGAGTGAATTACTCTTTTCCCAAAGACAATGGAAGACGACTCTGTAGTATCATTGCATTATGTAGCTCTTTAGATAAAAACTGCAGTAAGCATCCTTAGAGAAAGGAAGGAGAAAATTACATGTAAATAGCTAGCTACACACAACCTGCCACATTGTGCCTAAGAATAACTTAATGAACAGATGAGCAACTAAGTGGTTTGTTTCTCTGTCCCAGGAACCTGGGACTGTAGGTTTAACTGCTGCTGTATTCACACTGGTGCCTGTTTGCTGAGTTGGATGTCAGAGGTGCAGATTTCATTTCTGTGCTGTGCATCTTCACCAGCAGAACAATATGTGGTGACTTACACTAGGGCCAGCAATACACCATGTAGGAAAAATTTTCCTGAGTGAATTCTGGGCCAGACCACTCAATAATGGAGCCACAGGGGAAACTAAAAACTTCAGCATTTCCAAAAGGTCTAAAATAGCTAATGTCACAGCTGGAAGAAGCAATACAATGCTCTCTGCAGTCACACAGTTTTACTCCACCAGGGCCAGAAGATGTTTTAGACATCCTGTTCCTCTGGCCCAGATATTACCTCAGGCCAGAAAAATAATGTAATTTGTCACTTTCAATGTTGTGATACCATAATTATCTGTGCCTGAATACCTACCAAAAAAAAAAGCCAGAGCAGTTTTACTGATACTGTCTTAAAACAAGCAAAATAAATACTGGGATATTTGTTAGTTGGGTGATTTTTTTTTTTTTATACTGAATTATATCTGTCTTACAGTGAAGAGAGTAGGATAAATAGTGGACTATAATGAAGTTATAAATATCCTGCATTTTCTCTCACTGCTGTTAGCTCTTGGCTAGGATCCCAGGTCATTAGCGGATGTCTGTGACTCCATGTGAAAGGAAAGAAAAACAACATTAAATTACTAATTTTTTTCTCATTTAAGAGAGAGGGGACAAATATCAATTCTCAGCTGTGTCTCTGTAAATAAATGGCCATTAATTTTGTGAGAAGACAGAGGATGGAGATGGAAAAAAGATTATTCCTTGACTTTATGAGCAGGAGGTGGGAGGAAAAAGTAGTGATTCAAATTTTTCAGCAATTCAGTAAGGGCTAACAATTGTTTCTAATATTCAGACAATAGAATAATGACACTATCAAGATTAGATTTCTGCCTTTTTCCCCTTCAGCTGGAAATGGGTATTTTCTTCTCATGTATCTGATATCAAGTTGATATTTTTGCTATTAGATCACCAGCTCTTAAAATTACAACACTGCAAAACAATTCTTAAGCCTATAAAATATACTTTTCTAGCAAGAAGCTAATTTCCTCACCTTTATACAAGAGATCAAAAGAAAGTAAAAATGAAGCAAAAGAGATGACAAGACATTGAAAATATTAACTTATACCAACAATTTTTTAAAGATACCAGTATAAATTCTACAAGGCAGATTCTTTTTGTAAAACAATCAGCAGCAACTGAATTTCAATGGTACTCAGAACTGATAGGCTCCACTTCATACTTCTAAAAATAAATTTCCTGTATTTGGCATTATTTAATCTGGGTGAGCCTTGCAAGAGCTCATGGAACTCACTAGTGCTTGGTCTCAAATATCAGCTTTTTACAACTGCAACTATTTGTATACAGTAACAGTTTCAATAAAATGTCTTGAGTTTCAGAATAATTTATGTTGGAAGAGACCTCTAAGACCATGGAGTCCCATCAGAAATGTACAACTGCCGGGTCCAGGCTAAACCATGTCCCTAAGCATTGTGTTTGTGCATCTTTTAAATACCTCTAGGGATAAATAAAAGTAATAAAATACCAATAATAAGTAAAAGGTCACGTCTTCTTGAAAAACTGAAAACCTGATTTTAAGAGTTCCACTGAAAACTGACACTTAAAAAATAGTCACTTCAGATTTTAAAAGACTTTAAAAGGCATAAAAATAAAGCAATGAAAGTTACTTGAATGCAGTTTCATTTTAAAACTGATTTTTCACTGTCCAAGCTCAGAACTACAGAACAAATAAAAAGCAACTACCATAAAATTTTCCACTTTATACTCAAATTTGTTGTTAACAGTATAAGAAAAAAGGCTTCAGATTTCTTGCAATAATTTGCTTTCCTTTATGGTAAATTCAGTCTTATCTGCCAAGGTTGGGATTGAAGAATCTATCTTTTGCATGAAGCTATCAGCAGCAGTTAAGCCAAGAAAGGAGTACGTTACCGTGTTCTCTTATTCTGGTGCACTGTTAGCCTCAACAAATTAATCCAGTAAAAAAAATCCTTTACTCAAGTTGTTACAGATGTATTAAAGAAAGAACCAAAACATAACTTGATTCTATACTACAATATAGATATATATTTTGTTTATAAGTTGGAATATTAAACAAGCTGTATCCGTATTTTTTGTTAATAAAACAATTATGGTAATCTATTCCATACAACCAAACAATTATATTTATGATGTTACTACACAAACCAGGAGCATTGCAAGTTTATTACAAAAGTTTCTTATTTAAAAGAAATTATGCCTCCATAATTGGAGAGATGAAAAGGTTTAAAGGAGATTTACTAGTGATACATGGCAGTTGCTTCTACTTTTGCATTTCACGGGAAATAAAAAAAAAATAATGTATTCCTGGTAGTTTCAGGCAAGGGAATTTGGACTGTACCTGTTTTAATCATCAGAGGGGTGTTTTTTTCGGTTGCTTGCTTGCTTAGAATAAAGACATAAAAGCACGTGCCTTCTAATAGGAAAGTCTGGCCAGCTTTTAGAACATTTGCAGGGCTTCTTGCCAAATAGGTTGGGAAACAGATACTCCATCAACCCTACACACATACAGGTTTCATCCCACACTTACTAAGTACCACCAGCTATCTTCATTAAGCACAGTTCAGAAGGGAGGGATCAGATATCACTGTTCCCACAGGCACAGAGGCACACATGGAATCGTGGCTGCTCACGACTTGGATGGGCGCACCATTCATCGGGTAGAAAACTGGCTGCATGGCTGGGCCCAGAGACTGGGGAGTGCAGTTACAGTCACTAGTGGTGTTTTCCAGTCCTGCTTAATATCTTCAGTGACCAGGACAAGGGAATTGGGTGCACCCTCAGTCAGTTTGCAGGTGACATTAAGCTGGGTGCCAGAGTTGATCTGCTAGAGGCAGGAAGGCTCTCCAGAGGGTTCTTGACAGACTGGATAGATGGACCAGAGCCAGTTGTATGAGCTTCAACAAGGTGAAGTGTCTTGTCTTTCACTTGGGCCACAACAACCCCAGGCATGGCTATAGGCAGGGGCATGAGTGGCTGGAAAACTGCCTGGAGGAAAAGAACCTGGGGGTGCTTGTTGACAGCAGGTGAACACAAGCCAGCAGTGTGCTCTGGTGGCCAAGAAAGCCAATGGCATCCTGGCCTGTAACACAAATAGTGTGGCCAGAAAGACCAGGGCACTGTTTGTCCCCCTGTACTCAGCACTGGTGAGGTCATACCTCAGATCCTGTGAACAGTTTTGGGCCTCTCACTACAAGAAGACATTGAGGTGCTGGAACATGTCCAGAGAAGAGCAATGAAGCTGGTGAAAAGTCTGGAGTATGTGTCTTACAAGAAGAGGCTTAGGGAACTGAGGTTGCTTAGCGTCAAGAAAAGGAGGCTCAGGGAGGACCTTACTGGTCTTTACAACAACCTGAAAGGAGGTTGTATTAATTATGAAAAAAAAAAGAAGCTATTGTACCTCCCAAAACTTAAAAAAAAAAAAAAAAAAAAAAAATTACAAAAAGGTTTGAAGCTATACAGGACCATCAGGAAAAAAAGTAGTTTCTAAATTTGTATGGTTTTAGCGGTTTCCGGGAGAATCCAAACAACAGGAGGTAATTTAAGGTCACTTATGAGTTCACAGAGAGAGCTCTTGGCACTTTATTCTCAAAAATATATTAACAACAAAGTTTGCCAGGACTAGTGATTCAGTAAATTGTTATTTCTGCTCTTTTGTCAGGTCAGTGGCCTCTGTTCATTTCCACCTTACATGGACTGGGGGCTGCATATTAACAGTCGAAGGTGCAATGAACAGAGCCAGCTCACCTAATTAGAAATGTAACATTATGAAAAGCAGCAAATACTATCAGTTTCTTCTATTTTGGCTCTCCTGGTGACAAAAATTACTTAGGCTGGACAGAACTACTTCGTTTTACTGTCCTTGTCTTCCCCATTCACTTCATACTGCACCAACCTCAAAACTGGGCGAGGCACACTATGAAGATACTTCAGTGGTTCACACTATACTTTGCCTAACTACACAGAAAGCAAGAAGCAGGATGGTTCATATCACCTGTACTTAAAAAGTAGTTGTAAAACATGAAAGAACTCAACCAGCCCAATACTTCCATAAAGCAAAAGATAATACCATATATTTTCAAAAATTAAAATGTGCAGATCTGCTAAAAAATTGAAAAAAAAAAAAAAAACAAAAAAACAACCCAGGCATCAGAACCAGGGAATCTACATGTCCCAATTAAGGTCACATATTTCCAATTCATTACAAGCACAGTAATAAACCAAATTGTTGGTACTACCAAGAAGAACAAAGACCCTTTGGAGAGCTTTCAAAAAAAGAGAAAATCTTCGTAATATTATGGCAAGGCATTGCCTATGAAGAATATACTGGAGCTTCCCTCTCAGACATAATGTTTTCTGTGACAAATAAAAGAAGAACGCCTTTAAAATATTTAGGGAAACACATTTGGTTGTTTAAGAAAAACAACATGTTTTTCCCTGGACTAATACAATACATGCAGAGGTTGTGGGTTTTTTCCCTTTCAAAACGAGACAAAAGGAAGAAGTTTCATCAACAATTAAAATTTTTCCAAGCTGAAGATGCACTAAATTTTAGCCCTTTACAAATTAAGATTTTGTGCCTATGGCACACTAAAATGGGCAAGAAATGAGCAAGTAATGGGTAGAGAACTGGAGGTTCAAGAAAAGTGATTTAAAAAGAATTGAAATACAAGACATTAATGCATTTATGCCAGATTTAAGTAACTAGCTACCCTTCTACAAAGTATTGGTACAATACTCTTTAGGATCAGGTATAAATTTTGTCTCTTATAGTTTGCAACTCAATGGTCAGTTGTGTCCCAAAAGAAATTTATTGTATTGAGCATATGTTAAATCAGTACATTTTAAATACATGTCCCTTCACTCTTTATTACAAGTGTTTCATTACGATAAACTGATTCAGAAAAAGACAGATTCCCATACTGAAATATGACAACTTAATAATTTATATTTGTAGTTCTATTATTTTCCCTTTTAGACAAGAACAGTTTCATCACTGATCTAACTAGAAATTCAGTTAGTAGAGAATAATGTTTCTGTTTCAAAAGAGTATTGAATATGACCACATGGTGAAGCCGCTGGGTGATTTTCAGACAGCTGTGCTGTTTAAGATGACCATCTATCTCTGAGGAAATTCAGCTCAGACTTCTCTCTTCAGTATAATGACTTACAGCAGAAACATTGGATGTTTCTTACATTCAAGATCTGTATAGTCTGCTCTCCTCAAATTAAAAAAGATGCCGCAGCTTCTGCAAATTCTTTGTTTTAAAAATGGTTGTCAGCTTTGATCAAAGCTGCACCAAGTGCAGGTCAAAGTAGCACAGTGCTCTGTACAATTTAAAGCATTTCACTTCTAACACTTGTTTTAAAAAAGTGATTGAGGGACTAATAAAAGCTGGAGTCTGACCCGAAAAGGATTTTTTAAAGCATCTTCTTTAAATATTATTCTATGTGTATCATTGTGTCCTTTAGATTAGCAAGAATTATTATAAAATAATTTTTCACCCCGGGTTCTTTTCCTCATCTTTAGAAATTAACTTTCTGTCTGGCTGCAAGACAGTCTGCAGATTCTTTCCCACAGAAGAACACTACAGTGTTCATGCTGCTAGGTGTCGCATGGACAGCACATTTAGAAAAAAAACCAAACAGTTCTGGGTTTCTTGATACTTAATATGAAACATAGCTATTAAAACAAAAGGTGCTAAACTGCATGCAACAAACTTCAGCCCCCATAATTAACTCTCCACTCGTAATCCCTCTACTGGTAACTCAGCTCCTCAGTCAGCTCCCATCACCAGCAATTTAAAAGTGCCCAGCTCACATGGCACAGACCAGCCTATGTTCAGACTATCAGGCACTCTCAGCCTCCAAAGCAGGGTGGCCACATGAAAACTGCCAGTCAGGAATGGTCACGGGCACTGCCAGTTCCTGGGCTGTGCCTTCAAACCGTAATGAGAAACACCAGCTGTCCCAGGCCAAACAGCACCAAGCATACTCAAACAATTTAGCAATATGGATGACCAAGCTGCAGTGCCTAGGAATATTCCCTGACATTAAGTGGGGCTTGTATGGATACAGTTTCAGTTTGCTATGAGGAAAAAACATCAATTCCAGGTTAATAAAATGAGAAGCAAATTATGACTTTCTAATCCACTTTGTTCCCTCTTTGAACTCAACATGGCAATGAAATTTGATTGTAGAAAACCACTTAGATTCATAGCAAATGGAATATAAAAAGATTACATTCCATATACTGTAATAAGCAATAAATTTATGCAAATGACATGCAGTAGGATGGCAGACAATAAAAGCATTGTGCTGTACCAAGCAGAGTCAGACACACAGCAATGATGTAAAGGAGGACACGAAGAGCTGGAAGCAAGTTTCTACAATCCTTTAATATCTTTATGTTTTCAGACTGAATGTATCTTTAAGGCATTGACAAGCCTTTTGAGTTTCTGCTGAATTTAAGTTAAAAATATCAAAAGCTACTTGAGCTGAAGCTTTAAATTATCCATTCTCCACACATAAAAATTAAGAAGGCTGATGATTTCCTGAATGTGAACTGAAAATTCAGTTTCAATTTCTTGGTTTAGAGCTATAAGACACATTAAAAATAACTAAGAGATATAACAATGCTAGCTGTCAAAAAATTAATAAGGAACAAATAACAGCATTAAATTGTGGACTAGAACATTTCCCAATCATTAAATTTGGCTTTAAAATGTTAACTAGCTCCACCAAACCCTTTCACTTGATTGGAACTCCAAAGTGATGGAATACAAGGAAAACTTGCTGCTGCAATGATAAATTCCTATCAACTCTCTCTGTAGATTTTTAACATGATTCCATCTTTTTTTCCTATTTCAAGACAGCTATGAGAAATGCTCTTCCTTCTAACAAAAATCGAAAGAAAAATCACAAACAAAAGACAAAAGCAAGTAAGTTTCACATCTTGTTTAGGTCCATGAATTCAGACAGTCATAAATTTCAAAGCAGAATTTATGCTCTGTTTGGAAACAGGTTACAACATACAGCAATAAAAAAAAATATACTAGTGACTCATTAACTACTCTGGCCTTTACTTTCAACCATTAGGAAACAGAATGCAGCTAAGAGCATCAAAATAAGATAGACTCAAAAAGAAGAGGGCCTTAGAGCACTGTCACTTATTAAAGCAGCATGATGACCTCATGCATGACGTGCATGATGCAGGGTAGCCTTAGTTACCCACCATCCCCAGTAATATTGCCTCTGTACAAGAAGGTCCTGGAGATTAGGTGTGACAAGGAGTCAGAATTCCAAAGCCCAAGTGAGGCAAGCCCAAGTATATGTGTCACCATGCCAACAGCTGAAGGAGCACTTTTCTGTTCTGCACATGGAACTTGTAGATGCACCTCTCCTGTCCCAAAACTCATATGTGGTTTCAGGGACCCTATGTAAGGAAACTTTTTGATCATTCTTTCAAGGACTGAGGTTACATTTATTGGTCATATGGCCAAATGATTATTGTGGTCTTTACTGTCCTGTTCATAGACTGTCCCAATAGGGTTTCCTTCAAAAGTCTGTGAATCATTCCTCAGAGATTTTTGACTTTTAAATCCATCAGAAAATCTCATTTTTCCACAGTGAGGGTTACAATATGTATTACCTATGAAGCTTTCAGTATTGTTCTAGCCAAAAAAAGTTGATTCATTCCTAAGTCTATGAGCAGTTACTCAAATCCCTTTTTCTGCTATCATAGCAAAACACACTCAGCAAACCATAACACGAGATAAGACTTGCCTCTGTGTTTTGTTTCTCTCCAAAGCAATTGGTTCTTTCATAGATGTTGCATTGCTGAAGCCCAGTTTCAACACACAGTGAAAGATGTTTTATCAAGACCAAGATCTGGACAAAACTCACAAAACATTTACGAACTCAGAAAATGTAACAAATTGCATAAAGTAGTCTTGCACCAGTAATTTGAGCTCTTCTTTTTAGTCATATTCCAAATGGATCAAAATCCTAAAGATGTAGACAGTTCTTCAAAACCACACATGAAGTACAGATATAAACTTCCCTGAAAGTATATCTACTTTACATTGACTGTAGAATCCCCTACAATTTTCTGCCTCCACTTCTCCAATGCTAGCTAGAGAAGGTTTTCCTTTCCCACCTTCACCTATGAAACCATAATAAAATAAAAATCCATAAGTATAAAAAAATAGGTAGGCCAAATTAATTTGGGTCTGGTTCCTCACAGTTCCTTAGATTAAGTTTTCAGACCTGATGTTTTATATATAGGTCTGTCATATGGGATGAGGCACATACTCCTTAGAGATTCTTTTCTTTGTAAGAAAACCTGCCAACAATACTATAAAAGCACATAGTATCCATGATACAATCCATGGACCCACTCTTAAAGACATATGTGCATGCAGGAAAGGGATGGCTGAAAATTCAGAATGAAAAACACTTGTAGTAACAGTAGAGCAGAAACCGAGACCCATCCTAAAGTTAACAGATGTTAATTCAAAAGCAGTCAATCCTTACAGGCACACACAAAAATCATAAAAAAAAAAACATTCATTGCCATTCAGCGTTTTAGGAATATTACTTATCCAGCAAGGATTGATTCAAATGTTTCACTCCAAAATTTCTTAATCAACTATTTCATGTGATGTAGTCTGATCAGACATACTTCAAAATACATCTGCCAATCTAAGACATAGAACACCACCACTCCTGCTTCAGATGAGAACGTCCTGACTTTAACACTGAAGTTGTAAAGAGTGGGAACCTATCCACATAACTATGTACATCTGAGGGTAAGGAAGCCTAAACTGATGCACAATTTGGCTTTTGATGTGCTGAGGCTACTGCAGACATTTCTAGACTGAAATAATTTTATTCACCTTCACTCTTTCTTATACCTTCTGAGGCACTGCCACCAGAAACCACTTTGCCAGAAAAGCTACAACTGAAAAGAGATGTTAATTTTGCTTTTCACATAAGAGCTCTCAGGGGTAGGCTTTTTTGTTGATTTAAACCAAAACTGAATTGGGAGTCAACATGCAGGTGCTCAGAGAAAGCCAAAATAATGATTCATTTGGTTTGGGCTCAAGGCCACACACATCTCTCTGAGGTACACCACCTTAGTTAATGGAAAAAACATAAAATTTAGCTACTATAAAGGAGGCACAAATTTACAAAAAAGGGAACGGCCAGTTTTTGCTATAACGTAAAGGAACAATTGCTGTTCGTAACAAACATTTTAATAAACAGCGATACAGGACACATTACTTAGGTTTTCAGACTTTAGCTACTAATAAAGGCAAGTTCAATCTCATGCCTTCAACGTGTCAGAAACATGGCACATTTTCAGAAATAAACAAAATGGCTGTGTTGAACTTGATCACAGCTGTTGCAACAAACATATCTCGCTATTCAATGCTAGCACAGTCCTGCCCAACAAAATCTCTCATAAGTAAGTTGCCTGCTAAAACCAAATAAAACCCCAAGGTCAGAAAACAAAATCTCCAAACCTGGCCCAGTCTCCTACCAAAAGTCTATCAACATCCTTCCATTTAATGACTGTAGAACTCACAGACCTACATGATCTTAGAGACTTAGTTGAAGTTCAGGCTTATTTTTCAGTAAATTCAGCTCTCAAAAGACTAGCCTAACTGAAGTTATTCATACAGCATCACTAAGATCAAAGAAAACCCACTCCAGGTTAAAAAATAATCTTGGATCAACCTGCTACTTTGGAAGTACCATGGATATGACCTTCCATTGTGTGACCAGCCATGCTGTGGAAATACTTGCAGATGAACAAGGGAATCCATTTGCAAAACAGAAAAAATACAGAATAGTCATTATATTAGATTAAAAGAAGGAAAAAAGTCACTACTTTATGACTATGGAGCAAAAACTCTGGTGTGATTACATAGAGGAATCTGCAAGTAAGAAAGATCAATATCTGCATACACCTTACCCATGTAAAAGATTTATTTTCTCAAATACATCTGTATCACACATCTTGATCTCAGCTAATTTGAAAAGAAAAACAAATCATCCATCCAAATAAGCACATTCTGTCAGGTTATTTCAGATAGTTTGCAGGTCACCATATCTTCTTAATTGTAAAATATACAAAAATCACAAGTTCTGTAGAAGGTTTGTAGAAGCTTCACTGCAACATGTACAATACTTGACAACCCAAAGAACTTATCACTTTTTTAAATTGCTGAATGCACTTACTGATCCTTACAATATTATTTAATGAATTATACTGACTGCCTATTGTAAAGAATGTGCTCTGTGTATCTAGTAAGCAACAGTCAGTGCCTAGCAGGGAAACAGACACAGGGTGCATGAGCACTAGCAGATTGAACAGTCAGAAAACATTTCACTTCATTGTTTGTGAAACAGTTTATTGCTTTCTGTCAGCTTGTTACCAATACTCAGCTTAATCCTTTCTTGTGTACTTCTCTTTAGGCTTCATATTTGAGAAGTATCTGCATTGCTTTACAGTTGCCTATGAATCTCTTCAACTATACAAGTATTTCTATTAATTAACTCAATGCCTCAGTTACTGAAAACTATTTTAGTCTCCCCAAAATAAAATGTTTTTAATATTACACATGGTAAATTGAAAATCAACTTGATTTTTTTTGTCTTCCAGTAAAGCCTGCTTTGAAGTTTGCAATTATTCACAATAATTCCCAGAGAATCTTTCTGCAAAGGAATCTTGGTATAGTCGGAAAGAATGACCTTATTCGATCACAAACTGAATACAGCAGCTGCATTGCTGGCAGAAGATATATAGCACACACTCATGGTGGTTTCCCTGACTCCAACATAATCCATTATATACTGATCCAGTTATTGCACAAAAAGTCTTTTTCTTATAGCACACTCTCCTTTTCACTTCTGCCTCACTCTGTGTTGGAGAAAAAAAAAAAACCTCTTGTGGATGGAATGCTTTCTGCTTTTCAAATATTTCGTGCGAAAATGCCATTTACGCCCACAGCCACTGCCGCCTTCTCTTTCTCCTGTCTTTTACACCAAGACAAGGGGGGAGGAGAGACAAAAAACAAATTGACGAATTTTTCAAGATATGTAGATTAGAGCTTTATTGTTTTATACTTTTTTTACAATTAGGTGCATATGCCAGATAACAGGTTTTGATTTTTGTCTTGATAATTCACAAGACAAGGAAAAAGTTGAATCTCACAGGGAATGCACAGAGGCAAGAAAGTGTCACAGACTCAGAGAGGAAAGGTCTCTAAGTTAAAGTTCTTCAGAAGCATGACTGTGTTTGAACTTTCTAAAAAAGAGAGGAATGAGTACAGTGACTTAGTTTGATGAAGTGTTGGAAAATGTGCTGCAATATTTTCCTTCCAAACAATACTGTTGTGTAACTTCTCTAAACTTTTGCAGTTAACATGTAAAACAAATAAACAAAACCACTGAAAAACAAAACAGAAAGTCTATTGCTATATTGGAAACCTTGCATATTAAAACTAACATTTTTCTCTATTGACTTTTCAGTTACACTCTGATAATCAGGTAAGAAAATCATCTGCTTGTCTGCCCTTTTCCCCAACTACTTTTTTATCTGGAAGCAGTATAAGACCCAACTATGTTAAGAAGCCAGATGTGATGGAAAGCACTTAGGATTCTTTTAAACAAATAAGAAATGAAAAAACTGTTTACAGGGCTCATGTGTGTTTCAGTTACATGAGCCATCAGTAAGTCTCATGTCTGCCTTCAGAGCACAGAATAATTTTCCCACTGAGTATATTTATAAACAAACACAGAAACAATTAGATATTGTGTCTGAAAATAAAGGAGTTCCTTCTAGACACACATATGGAATGGACAGACAGGCAAAGAGAACCTGTGTCACCTGTTATATAAAGTTAAGATATAAACCCTTGATTGAGCACACTGTCTTGCTTTTGAACAGGCTTGTAAAACCCTCAATGATCCAAATGCACAGTGGAAGTGCAATCAAAAAAAAAAAAGGATGTCTGTTATTCTTTCATTTACATTAGTAAGCCTGTGCTGAAAAATGGACGCAGGGGTGGAGGGTAAGAAGGTCAAGAAATTAGGAGCAGTTACTGGCATTTGCAGTAAGACTTGCTTTCATACCCTTCCTGCTTTCTCATTGTAAAACCACCCTGATTTATTAAGATAATACTTTTCTCACGTGACACATCACAGTGCAATTTCCACATACAAGGAAATCCACATGAAATACTGAAACCAATACTTTATTTTTTTCTTTGATAGGCAGATACTTATCAAAAAGACAATGTAATCATTCAGTGAAAAAGGTTCAAGAGTATATCATCACTCAGCTGTTTACAACCACCTATGTGCACTCTCATATTTCTTAGATTTACAAAGACAGTTATCTTTTTGTTTGGTCATGGCCTTTATGGTCAAGGGCTTTTATGAATGCATTTTAGAAGGGCCAATGAGGGTCACAGTATTACTGAAAATGGTAATATTCAGAGAGGTGCTGAAGGAATATTCACACCTGCATAAACTTAATGTACAATGTCAAAGGACAATAAAATAGTTATCAAGTCAAGCCCAGAAGTGTGACATTCCTAGAACAAAATGAGTACTATTTAATTCTTTAGAAAGCATGAGGTAAAAATTTTAAAGTCTTAATTGTGTTTTCCCTTATAAACATTATCATCTCCATTTAACTGATGCACTGGGGCACAAAAAGCTAAGCTTGAGATGTACAAAAAGTGTTTCAAGAAAAACCAGTTGGAGATTTGGTTCCCATTGAAATCAGCGCAGATTGGGAACTTAAAGACTATTCTGGATTTCACTATCTCTACCATTCAAAGCCTATTAGTCATGGAATGTATTGCTCTTATCAAAAGCCACAGATTGCTACACATCAGCTATCTATGGCAACTGCTGTGTGTAAATACCTGCTTGTACATCCTGTGGGTCAGTCTGCCCACCGCAGTTACTGTGCGTGCACAATAACCGGATGGGAAGGATGGCTGGAGGGAAGCTGAGGACTGCAGCTATAGCAACCAGCTACAAGAATACTTAATGCTTGCATTTGTTCCTGTACCCATAAGAATACTCTTGAGCAAAATACCCTTAATAATTTGTTTAACTGTGGTTGCACTAGATCAAGCTGAAACATATTTTTTTTGTCAAAAAAAGGGGGTGGGGGAGAAGGAAGCAATAATTGCTTTTATAAAAAATGTCCCCCTTTACTAAAAAAGGTTTTGTATTATACCAAATTCACCTCCCCCCAAAAAACCCTTAGTTTTTTAGAATTCAGGGAAACTATTTCATTGTTTGCAAGTGGTAAAGCCCAGGTGCAGACAACCAGCATTTTCCCTCTGCAGGACTGAACTAATTCTGCAGCAACCTGGCACAGAGAAAATCAACAGTTTGTCTCAAAAATGGCAGGAAAAGGAACATCACCTTTCTCTGGTCCTACACAGTTTTTTGATACTCAGCTTCTTTTAACTCTGGTGCCTGGCTCATCCCTCCCTACTTTGAAGGATTTAGCAGAACTCTTTCCTTTCTTTCTTCCTGCAGTAGCTGGTAGGTCTGGTTGACTGAGCCAATTACTCTTCTCTTATGTTATTTCTTGATTTCTCTACTCTGTTTATGCATCAACAAACCCACTTAGGATAAAAAGAATTGTCTCATTTTCTTTAAAAGGAGAAGGTAGACTCTCCTTTGGAAAGAATTGCACGGATGAATGTGAAAAGCAGATGAAAACCTCAGCTCAGTATCAATACAAAGTATTCAACTACCCAGTGAGAAAACAAACAGGCCCAAGGATCTCAAACTGGCCACCTAACAAACAGAGGTCACATTGTAAAATTTGGCTTATTTTGAAAATGAACACAATGCTTGCATAGCTGACCTATTTAAAAATCTTATATTTTATAAAGAAATTATGCAACTTCTAAAGGAAAACTAAGAATTCAGTTCACTTATACTTGACTTCTAAATGAAGGTTATAAATCACTGCATGATCATTGGAAACACTGTATCTTCATATTTCACCACAGTTATGCAAGAAATAAAGAAAATTAAACTCTGGCTCATATCTAAATCCTCAAATGCTTCCAATGAGAGAATAATCATAAATAACAGTAGAGTATCCACTTGTACCTGAAGCCATCTTCCAAAACCAACCACTATCCAGCTGGTTATGTCTGCTAAGAAGCCTATTTCCCCCCACATCAACAATGATATGTCAGTAGTCAGATTCTGTCAGTAGTCAAAGCTTTGGTTTTAATTTAGCAAACTTTCCTCTATTCAGAGACACGAGGCTGCTTACATTACTTCTGTAATGCCAATCAAGAAAGCTTGTGTACATCATGATACAAAAATTACTTTTTAAATTCAGCCCCCCAAAATGACACTTAAATAACACTAGACAATAACACTTAAAAATAATTCATATTTTTGATTGTTTGCCCCCGTTTTTTGAAGGGGAAACGCACTTCTGATTTCAGTGCTATTAAAAAAATAAAAGTAAAGGCATATAATCTGTCACATGGACATTGCAGATTTTACTAAATTGGCTCAGTTTCTTTTCAGTTTACTTTATTGCAAGATTTGCTCTCTCCAAATTAAAGTGAAAAAATACATTCCACTTTTTTTTTTTTTTTAATTACAAGTACTAACGTGAATTTATTAGGAAGAACACAAAAGGTGGGCTACATGTGTTCTCAGTTTGGAAAATACATGGAAAGTACAGGTGGCAGACAAAGCACCGTCTTCATAAACAGAACAATAAATCCAAACATTTGAAAGTACTTACACATGTGTGACCCAAGTCCACTACAAGTACCTTTGAAGTATATGATCAAAATATATAGAGAATAAAACATACTCTGTGTAGTCACCTCTGAAATACAGGAGACAGGAACCTGAAGCATGCAATGTTAACATCTGAAAGGAACTATTAGAAATATTCAGAGGAGTAGATTTGTATCTTTAAAATCCTAATTTTACTTAAACTACCACTTCCAGCCCTCCCACTGTTGTTACATTGTCACAGAATCCTTAACAGCTGATGAAACTGTTAGAACTTCATTTTTATACATCCATCTAGAGGACAGAAAGAGACAGTTTACTAAAAGAGAGCATTCAACAAAAATGAACCTGAAGACAGATACTTTTATCGACTTTTCATCCTCAACCAATACACCAATCACTTATGATAGCAGTTGGCAGGACATCTTCAAGGGAAAAGTGGTCCAAGGTCAGCTCATGAAAGAAAGCTTTTAGTGGATGACAGTGGTACTGAACTTCCTTTGGCTACTGATACCATCGTTGTTGAAGTTTTCAGTGAAGCTCAGAAACTTCAAGCTCATCACTGACTTAATGATTCAAAGCATGGAATTAGTACAATAAACTTTGTTCAAACAGCGTAAGAGGGCAGAGAAATGCACAAAAGCATGGTAAGACCGCAGTATCCAAGCAACCTCTTCTCAAGAACATATAAAGTACGTTTTACTGGTTCTACAATCACAAAGACTGTCAAAGACTGCAAAAAGCCCCAGAAATTAGCTCATGACTCCAGGCCTTTCAAAGAACAAATCTACCTTTTAACCTCTCTTAACTCCTAAAAGATTTCTGCCTAAGCTTCAACAGTTACATGGAGTAGGCCTGGATGTCCTTTCAGTCAGCATCAGGCATAAGTAAGGAAACTACTGCCCACTTTTTAATTTTCTATGGCCCAGGAGTTCATATTTCCCCCTCAGTGTCTTTATTGGATAAAAATGGATTGTGTGATAAAACGAGCCTCTCCACAGCGTCTGAATTACCTACTCAATCCCAGCAATGAAGCTGCAGTGTTTATATTGCACTTTACATTCTTTTTCAGTCACACTTGTATTTAATAACAACAAAACCCAAAATTTATCGTTTGTAGCCAATATTTATACTTTCCATTTGGCAGTTCTGATAAATTATCATACCGAGTAGAGACAAAACTGACTTGGCAGACTGTATTTATCAACGTTTCATACTAAACCATTTCAGCTAGAAAGCCAACTGTATTTTCAACAGTTTTAAGAAGCTTCTAAGTGTGTTAGGAGAGAAACTCACAAAGAACACAAAATCAAAATAAACAAGTAAGACAATATAAGAGGGTTGGTGGGAGCACCAACAGTTCAAAATTTAAAGATTTGTTATTTGTAATCCCTAAAGTTTATCTAGTGCTGAGTACTTCAGAAAGACAATTTTCTTTTCTAAACACTAAACACACTTTCCGAGTTCCCAAAACACTGTCCACACTACTGTACCAAAAAGGAAATGAAGCACAGTCAAGAATTTAATCTATAGTTCTGGTAATTGCAAAATTTGACTTTTTTTTCAAATATTGACTTCCAAAAGTAAAACAATCCTGTGCTCATCACTACTAGAAACACAAATTTTACAGAACTAACTCAGTCTTAAGTGATAATTTCTGTGAAAAGCAACACAATTATACAGGTCAAAATTTCAGGAACAGTTGTACTGACAACAGATGAAAATGAAATTACACAAGTCTGAAGACAAAACAGCACTAAAAACTGATTTTAATGCTGAAATATGTGATCATATGCATGAATATTGAAAGATTTGGATAGCTTTGTGGATAGTGTATTTATTTATAGATTTAATAATTCCTTGCTTATTAACAAAGAGTTGTGATCTCACCCAATTTTAATACCAAATCTTTCAATCTTCTTTTTAATCAATGAAACATTGGATCTTCTGGCTAGGATAAGTCTCCATTAATTATAAGTTTTCTGATGCTTTGTCAAGGAAAAGAGCTCTGAACAACATACTATAAGTAAAATTTTCAACCATTGAAAATGTGATTACTTCACTGTTGATCCTCTTAAAACAATCACCTCAACACTGTTGCTTTCATTCAGAGCTTTCTCCCCCAAGTCCTAATTCCCACCCCTGAAAAAATTCTCATTTCTAAGCTAGAGTCCTCAGATCATCACCATTAATGATCACTACCAAATTTAACATATCTAATGAAACTGTGTATTAGTTGACAAACAAGGGTATTGCATTCCTACTGCACCTACTTAAGGAATAGAACATGAAATTTCATGTATCCTAGATCTCAATCTCTTCTTGTATATGTGATTATAAAGGTCAAAGTGGGATGGGAAGCCAGGTGTGAGGAACAGCATCACTCACCATTTCCTGAGATGCATACTTTGGATCTTCAGGATCAACTGACCAGTAGCAGTAATCAAAGCTGAAGGCCACAGTTTTTTCTCTTGAGTCCCAACTGCTATCAAGTCTACTGTCAACCTGACAATAAAAGGAAAAAGACAGAAAGACCAATTCACTCTGAACATGCTGACCAAAAAGCATATTTCAAATTAACAGGAGGTTTATCCAGCATCTGTATTGTGGAAAAGGAATGGCAAATAGTTTAACCTGTTCATTCAATTTTCTTTGATGCTTAGAGTGAACAGAGACAACCACGACAGACCTGCTGAAGCATTTTTACTGAAGGGTTCATTTACTGCATCTAAGGTTCTCCAAGATGTGTACAGTAAATATAACGTAGCTAATCTTCATAAATTCTACGTATTGGCAGGAAAGCTTTAACCCTTGAGGTATTTCTTTGTCATTCTTCTGTTTCACTGAGAACCGCATCACAGAAATGAGGTGCCGCTGAGATGACAAAAACTATTTTCTCACTGCATAGCTGAAAATGCAGGTCTCTTCCCTGGTTTCCTCTTTGCTTTGCCATGGTAGCAAGATAATACTTCTGCCACCGGGATTGCACAGTCCAAATCTAACCTGTATGAGTTAGTAACAATGACAGTGAAGCCTTTCTAGCACAAGTCAGAAATTATGTCTGAAATTAAGGGAATCGTGTAAGTCCTTCTGTAAAATCTTGTCCAAGTGATCCCTAATAAAACAGATAAGCTTATGACCAAGGAACTATACACTGTTGATCTACTCACCAAGGGAGAAGAGTAATGAGTTAAAACATTACACAAAATGAACACCATTCACATGTAATTTCTACCTAATTGGTAACATATAACCCGCAATATAATCTACTATTGCAATAGCATAAGTAGAAAAAAAAGTTCGTTATAGCTTGTAGCCAAAACACTCAACATGGAGCACGAAAAACTAGATAGTGTCACTCCCAGAGGATATGTGTCTCTTCAAGAGCTCTGTCACACATATAAGGAACTGGAGAAAAATATTTCAGAAAGTAGTGAGTCTCAGGCTCTGTCAATACAGCCTTTGAAAAGAGAAGATAAAGAAAATAACACTTTACATCCACAAGATCTCTCATACCCCTAATATTTTTCCCTCCTATTTCTTTAATAAGAAGTACTTGCAATCGATACAACAATAATTATAATGGAAAAAGGTAAATAGTTCAAATCCTTTCATTCAATTTCTGCCAAGGTTTCTCTTCTAAGCTGAGTGTATTAATTATCTTGAACCAGCAATCTGGAATAAGTGAGTTGCTTACAGATATAAAAAAAAAAAAATGAGACAAGACATAAAAAAGTCATCCATCTTCTGGGATCCCCACAGTAATCTCACAGTTCATTTATTTGAGTTTCAAGCAGAAACATTTTTGACAACACAGAATTGCTTTGCTCCTGTTCTATTAATTTAGTGAAGGACTGTGGCAGTTTTAAGCAGTTCAAGAGCCTAAAGCAGAAGGCTAGTTCCCAAGCATGCTGGCTCCAGAACTCTCATGAAGGATGATGGCTACATTCAGTTTATTCTTACAGCTTTTGGTCTTTTACCAAGGCCTGAAGTGTAGCTGAAGACATTTTGCTTCATTTCATGCAAATCAGTTGCACTCTGAGTGCAAATATGAGAGGAGGAGAAACATGGGGTAAGAAATTATCCAGATATTAATAAGATAAGCAAAAAATCATAAACAATTTACTAACAGCTTTGAATGATGGCATGCAGCCAGATTGCAGAAGCTTTGATGAATATAAAATACAGACAACATGTTACATCCCTTATCCAAAAAAACCCTCAAACCCGTACATCAACCCCAAACCCAAAACAATCCTCCCACATACTTCTGCTGCAATTGTTCTAGAGCTGTGCGAGCTTAAAATTCTCCCTTAATATTTCTATTAGAATCACCTAATAGCCAAGCAAACATAGAGAAACATCAGGATATCTGGATCCTTATATAAGAAAGAGAAGACAAACAGCATACCTTTACATTTCTGACTTTTGCCACTTTGTCATCAATTTCTACAATCACTCTTCCTCCTTCTGCAGTCTCTCTGGAAACAAAACACATTAAAAAACCCCAACATTTAAAATATGAAGAAACAGAAAGGTGTATGTCAGTTTTCTAAACTCCAGAAATAACATTCACAAGGAAGTAGAGTGAAGCCTGGTAGACTGGCTATGCTTTGTGGAGTATGGATCCACATCACACACTTGTGAGCCACAAGAGTTGTCAGGTCACACTGATTTTTACCACTTAATCCAGAATGTTAGTTGTATCCCTCAAAAAACATTCTTTAGAAAAACTAACAAACCTCTAAACAAACAAACAATCAAACAAAGAAAAACAAAAATGAAAGCCCCCCCAAAACCCGAAACAAACATCAAACAAACAAAAACAACAACAACAACAAAAACACAAAAAAACCCCCAAAAAAAACACCACAAAAAACCCCACACAACTTTCCTGAAATGTAAATGGACAGGATTGTTCCTCAAGTTCAAAGGACCGTGAACTCATAAATACTAAAATTCCCACTGAAAGCAGCTATGACTGGCTGCTACAGACAACTTCCACATCCAAAATTAGTCATATTAGAAAAAAAAAAAAAAAAAAAAAAAGAAAAAGGGTCTGGCCAAAGGAAAACAAACAAACAAACAAAACCCACAAAAAACCCCCACCCTCACCACCTCCCCAAAAAAATCCCAAAACCACACCAAAACAGAATCAAACAAAAAAGCCCAAGCAAGTAAGCAACCAAACCAACATAAAACACCACCTTATTTGTGGGCTGAAAGCATGATAGCTATTTGAGGATGTTCTTAATCTCTCTCAATAATTATAATGGATTTTTTTATATATAGTAGGATAGAAATGAGGAAGAAGAGGTCAGTGCCCTATTTCTCTGACTTCAGTACTGAGAAGCTAAGAATAAGAGAAAGACGCTTTATATTTGTTCTATGTTTTGCTTTGTGCTCTGATACTGACAAATCTTGTAAGCTGCAACTTTCTGGTAAAGTTTTTTTCGGATGAAGCCTGATGCCTTTCTAAAGCTATAAGAAATTGATTTAGAAATAAAAATTTTGTTCTTAATGCAGTTTAGGCATGCTTTGTTTAAAATTAAGCTGAAGGTGCACTGTCATCTGGACCAACAGGTGTTCCTTTCCTTTTCCTTTGCACCCAGGGGGGCCACATGGTGTTCAGCACAGGGACTAACAAACACTATTCTGTTCTTGCCCCAGGGTGTTGGGTTATACATCTGTCTTTGGGGGTTAAAGCCAGTTTTCTCTGTATCATTGTATTTACTGTGATCTTCTTAGTAAATTGTAAGTCTGACTTGTAATCTCTCGAGTTGGGTTAATTTCTCCTGGTGGTTTACTTTTAAACCAATACAGATGTATATATCCTCATGATTATCAGCTGGATCAGTATCATCAGGTCAGTTAAAAACTAGATGAGCTAAAGCAAGACTTAGAAAATTCAAATCCAGTTGACATCCACTCATTCATGCCCCTACATCTTCCTTTTAACAAATTTCCTTACATGTGTGCAGAAATATTTAGTCCCTCATTGATTACAATCTGCTTTCACTGAAAGCTTTAACTTTCAGGTGGCACAAAGCACAACATGCGCTGCCTGGGATCTCTCCTCTCCTCCCCAGTTCTCAGTTTTTACCCCATGCTTTCTGTACCAAAACAACATTCAAAACAATGCCTTAGGACACTTAAGATTTCCACAAAGAAAATCACTGTAGCATTTGAGCTTTCCAAGCCCAAAGAAGCTTTAAACACATTTCTGAGCATAGGCTTTGCAGACAGAAACAATGCTTCGCCTTGAAACCTCTGTACTTTTCATTACTGATTTGAGGTACCTGCCTTGAGACAGACTGAACTTGGTACTTCCCGTAACTCATTCTTACACGTGGCACTTCACATAGAAAATACAAGGACAGCTCCCAGAGATTTTAGTTAAGCTGAGAGTGTTCAATTGTTCAACATATCCATCACTACTGCCTCAAGTCAGATCCCAAGAGAAAGAGAAACACATTGTGTACAGCTGGATACCAAATGTTGCATTACATATAGTTGAGTACTGAACAGAGACCTCAAAAAGCTCCCTAAATAACAAATGAACAAGGACAAGTGCCTAAGGATACAGACTGTATCTAAGGTAGAAATGTGCAAGTGATGCATTTAACCCATACATCTGTAACTTTGTAGCTGTCTTTACCAGCAAATGCTTTCCGACATAAATTAGTTTTGGGACTTCCATATCCACGTACAAACCCCTGCCAGGTGAGCTAATGGATAAAACTGACAGTTTCTCTGTAAAGCAGGCCTGATCTAAGACAAAATGGGACATTATCATAGAATTTCACAATAACCTGAGAACAGCAGAAGACAGACAAAACCAGAGAAAGCCTTTAGGAGGGAGCTTACTTCAGTTACACATACTCTTTCCTTCACTGCCCCAGTATGATCTCAGCCCTATCTTGCTTTCCAATCCCATAAGCACCCTTAATTTTCAGTCCTACTGTTAATCCTCCAGTCTCATATTCTCAAATAGTTCACTGAGCTCATACCCTTCTCCTCCTGTGCACACAGATTGTTTCTTATGGGTACTTGCTGTTCTCTCTGACATCTTGTCCATGGGCCCACATTCACTTCCAGGGTCTTCAATTGCTCTGCAGGTTTTGTGTCCCTTCTCCTACTGCATTATAGCTGGTTGTAAGCTGATCTCTCTGCTCCAAAGATACCAAATCCTACTCTTTTGTCAGTGTCTAACCCAAATTTACTTGTACACTCCATAATTGAATCAGTGTTTCTTCTTGGATAGCAGCTGAGGTCAGCAAACAGATTATTGAGAATAAATCAGGCAGAAGACCTTGTTTCTCAGGTCCCATTCCTGGGCTTCAATTGTTATTTGGACAACACTGAGCTCAAACTATTAAAACAGCGCTCAATAAGTTTTTTTCCTTAAGGGGATGATGCAAGCACAAGTGGTCAATACTAGAGAGTACAAACTCAGAGAAAGCAGATCCCTTAAAACTTCTACCTGCTATGTTATTATAAGTCTTCACTGAGCATGTTAAATAGTTTTAGTCATTTAGAACTTGGAAAAAATGTAAAGATTCAGACAGATGATTAAAAAAATACACATCAGATTTCAAATTTTAAATCAATTGGGAAATTCAAATAAAAGGTCACAGTAAGTTGCTCTCATATATTTTAAAACATAATTTCCCTGTAACCATATCCCCTGCAGCAGCTGAACTGTTCTGGGTAAAGCTTAAAAATAATTTTAAGAAAATCTAGCCTGAGGCAGGCATTCATGAATAGAGCATTTGTACTCAAATATCTGAAATCTGGAAAAGCTTTTAATAGTTTTAAATGCCAGAGTATTCTAATCGCAGATATAAAGCAACTTCAACAACAAGCAATGTCCTCAACCCCAGCTATAACAATTACATGAAACTCACTGCCTTCAGTCCACATGTATTATACATAACCCTATGAACAAATGACTTTATATCCTGGGTTCTCATTGACTGATGTTCTCCCAGGCCACAGTCACTGCTAAACATTCAAGATAAAGCAGAGATTCTAAATGTAGGGTCTTGGAGATACAAAAATTTTCTGGATATAAAAATTTTTATACTCATATATACATATATACTTATACTAAAATAAACATAAGCCCAGTAAGATACAAACAACACAAGATACAGTTGCCACACCACCTTTTAGGGCAGGGTTCAAGGATTCCACACTATGCAGCCATCAAGTTCTATGCAGCAATCAAGTACCTGTGTTTGAGTTTCACAAAACAAAAAAAGCCACCATCAAACAAAAATAGAAATAATATGTCTCCTTGCTCTGGGTGCAGATTCACAGCACCCAGACTTTTATCTTAAATTTAGACTGTTGCTACAAGAGGCAATTACTCTTTGATGCTCCAACCCCCCACATGTGTTCCTACTTTCTAGCAATCACACACCCATGCAATGACTCAGATCAGCTGTGATCAGAAAAAGAACCACACCAAAAGAAATAATCAAGGTGTCACAGCACCAGCCAGTCCTTCCAGAGCACCGAGCACAGCCATTACACAGTTACTAAGCCAAAGTAAGAGAAAGGGCAGGAACAGGGTTGGTGAGAATGGAGATCCTTCCCTTCTCCTGGAGCTTACAGCCAGAGACCAGGGAGCATAAACAAAACAACAGGTAGCTACTACCAGCTCTACAAACTATACATTCGATCTACCCATAAATGCATGTTTATATCATGCTTCATTTAGGTACAAACCAGAGAACTTTGGGAAAGAAAGCACAGTTTAATACCTAAAGCCCAGGAGGCAAAGCAGACTCACAGCTGTTCTGGATGTTCTGACCTTAACTCCAGATTGCAAACACTACAAAAGCTCTCTCAGCAAAACCTGTGTTTGTCAGCACAGTCTTACACATATGTGCAACAGTTTGCATTTGAATGACAAAACAACCCATCATCCTGAGGAATGGGTGCTCTGCTCCACAAGTATGAAAGCTGTATTCTTTGCATCAGTAAAATCAACTCCAAAGTAACACTTCTCCAGTAAGACATTTGACTTCTCCTGCCCAGAAGTCACGATGGCCCTAACATTTATTTTCCCCATCCTCCCCTCTTCCTCACTTCTTGAAAAATGCATGCTATGTTTGGGAAATGCCTCTCCTAAACTGCTTTGCGAGAAAACAAGTTATCTGTACAAAGATAAAGTCGTAGAAAGACCGTTTAAAGGCACACGTCCCAGGAAAGACCTGGATCTTCTCAGTCACAGAAATCTTTAAAGAAATGCAGACCCAGCAACAGAACAGTGACACAAGTACAGAATGCAGTGACAGGGCTCTAATAAGGAGCTATGAGAGAGACCTGACAGGCTGCTGCAACAGTCCAGAAAACACAGGCAGCCCAAAGGAAATCCCACACCATTTGCTGTTCCTATGACAAATCATTTCTGCAGCCAACATGTAAAGCTAATGCAACTCTAGAGGGACAAAGACACTCTGCAAGATACAGAAGAATGAGCCTGTGGAAAAGAATCATGGGAGATCAAGACCCTTGAGAGGGACTTTTACAGAACTTGCTGCATCTCACTGAGATGAGTTCAGACACAGAGTACATAAGTGCAAGGAGGTATAAAGAGCTGGAGGAAGCAGTGGGTGGAAGGAAAGGGGGCAGTTGTTTATTTTATACTTTCTAAAATTTGCCCCACTTCTTCTCCACCCTCTCAAATAACAGTCAGGCACTTGGAGAACAAAGGAGCTGACTTTTTAAAAGTCACCTGTTTATTTTAGAAACATGTACATGCAATAAAGCAAAAATATTGGAGTCATTGGCAATAGTCATGTCATGCAACAAAACAGCTTCTACAAATACAGATCAGCAAATTACTCACAAAAGTAATCAAACATACCAAAGCCAGTATATACAATTCAAGCACAAGGAAAATCTTAAAATTAATTTTTTTAAGAACTAAGTTTGTGTCTACTCATACAAACTTTGAAAATAACCCTGCAATGTAATCACTGCAAATACTTGTGTTTTCCTGCCAATTTCCATCACCCAGGTTAACTCCAATCTCAATCTGTACTGAGACAGTACCTCAAAAGCAGTGCAGGAGTATCATCAATTGGTTCCCTCTTTGAGAGATTTTTCATGCTGATCTGGGCAATCATGTAGGTTCTGGGTTTTTTTGAACAATTGACTTCAGGATTTTGGGGTTTTTTCTACCCTTCTGTGGCTTACTCTGATGGAGAGCATCTTCATACCCTGCTTACAAACCCAACCAAAAAGCCCAAAATACAGCTACTGCAGACCTGCAGTGAGTATGGCAGAACACATGCCAGTAGTCACTGCTGTTGTCTCCAGGATTCTATCACTTGCCAGGATGTGACCAATATGTATAACAGCCTACAGGTAGCGTACACATTTACCAAACTACCTTCACTTGTAACTGGGATACTTTGTGCCTTCTAATCTAACCTATGCAATCACCATGCCAGCAGCTTATGTATAATCCTGAGGCAAATCTAACCCAAGTATTTTCTTGGTCATGAGGTCTAAAGATTTTATGGGGAAAACTTGAGTTAGATTTATCTTTTCCTTTCCATTAACAGTATACTGTACAGTGTCTCTGCCTCTTATTTTTGGGTGGCCTTGGCAGAAGTATCTTTGACAAGCTGCCATCTTTGCACCTCCTGAGGGACTGACCTTGGCCATGAAAACAAAGAAACAGACAATGCAGGGCTCGTTCTAAACTTTGCTTCAGAGAACACTATCCCAGATAAAAATGGGTTCAGGATGTGTTTGTTGAGAGAAAAAAGGTGCAATGAGAAGAGAACTAAGAGTCCATGCTACCTTCATCAAAAATTGTAGAGAAGGATGCCAAAGCTTTCAGCCATTAGAACTTCTGTACTCTGCTGACAAATTAAAGTACCTACAAAAATAACTTTCCCAAACACAGCATCCCTCTGCAAAATCAGCATAATATGTATCCTTATACCTGCTGCTGTAACATGTGAAAGTCGAGGTGCTATTAGTATGAAAATCCTCACTTCGGCTAATGCAGGATTTTTTATTTAAAAAAAAACCAAACTATCAACAATCCAGTAAATTTACCTAAAATTTGTTTTCAGTGTTTCTCATTATTCTCATTACTCAATACCATTTTGTATCCAAAAGTCAAAACTGTTTTGATGTGTCTTGCAAACAGGAGTGCACACCCAGTCAGCAATCCTCCTGCCAAATTCAGAACAGATGTTTATAAATAATTCTAAAATCTATATTGAAGCCAAGTACACAGAGTTCACCAAGACAGCATGCTGCTATACTAGACATATTGCTCAAGTAATTTTTTGAAACTACTCCCGGCTGCAAGGAGCCTTCATTGGCTCTAACAATACCTAACGCAATCTGAGAGTCAAAAATCACCATTCCTTGTGATTACCATCATTCTTGCGTGGTTTCCCCCTAGTCTTCTTTGCAAATATTATATAACAATAAAAATACGAATATTTGATGCAGAGATAAACATGAGGCACTGTCAGTACTCTTTTCAGATATAGCCCTATTAAAGCCATTGAACTTTTTCCTTCATCTTACCAGACTTTTGATACACATATTCACGAGCTATGAGACAAAGCACAGGATGGCCCCCTCCGGTCACAGCAAGCTCCGTAATCCTGTCCATGCGGTGACACAGTACAGAAGTGTTCCTGTTTGCACCACCCCTAAACTCTTTAACTGCTAGAACAGAAGCATCAGGCATCTCCCTTGATAAATACGAGTCAGAAATTCTCCTGATGATAGAGCGGTGCTTTGAATCACTGTGGAATAATGATGCTTTCCTTTCATGCAGAGGCATTGAGGGGAGGAGGGAAGAGGAGAGGAAGTCTTTTAATCTGTCATACTACCAGCATTTAAAGAAGCATGAAATAAGGAGGATTTAAAACAAAGCTACAGTCCAGTCAGTCCACTTTCATCCACCCTTGATTTACCAGCTGTATACTAAGCAATGACGTAGTATAATTCAGACTTTTGTATCAAAGGAATTCTGTGCAAATGCCATGTTTTCCATGCAAACCAGAATTTTGATACAAGTTCTCATTCCACCCAGACAGAACTTCAATCTGCAATCAGAGTTAAATAAATTATGACACTGAATGCTGTGAGGCACTGTCTCATCCCTCTTGCTTTGGTACCTCTTTCATTTTATTAGAAGCAGCTACTACAGTAAACCCTTCAATTCCACAAACAGAGGTACAAAACTTTTATTTTCTTTTAAATCTAAGCTACAGATAGGAACGTAGTAATAAAATTTTTGAAGTGCTCTGCTTTTCAAAGTTCACATAAAGGATTGGACTAAAGAAAGAGAAATTGTGTAAACCGTGCCCAAAACTCACATACACTCCCTGTGCACAGTGGTGATGTCTCACCATTGTACTGCACAAAGACTTGCAGCCAACCACTGCACCATTCCCCAGGGGAGACGCAATCTCTACACATGAAGTCATGTCATCTTACACTTTGTGATCTTAGAGAACAAAACCAGCCAGCAAAGACATGGCTCTGGCCAGGTTCTTTAACGCCGTTGTGTCTCCTTTTTCTTTGCTGCGTATACAAAAGTCCGATCCCTGCTCCAAAACACTTTATGCTCATTAAATATTCTTAGGACTTGTGAGGAAATGTGTTCTATGAAAATAAAATTCTAGAAGAAAATAGAAGGCTTCCAAAAGCTAGTTTTGCTGTTGGTATTTGAGGACATTGTTGTAACTGGTTTTGCATGGGCAACAAGATAAGAGGCAGCCTCTTACTCTGGGAAGTAAACTGTCAGTATAGCTAGCACCTGGTGCTCCTGGCTTAAATGAGTACCGGCACTGTATTGTCACATAGCTTGAGCAGAAGTACCATTGGCACAGAACGGGCAGTGGTGGCTGCTTAGAACATGCCGAGTCCTGCCCTTTTAAGAAGCTGGAATATAAGCCCTTTACCAAAGTTAGAAAACTTGGTTCATGCAACTGCAGGAAGAATACATCTGGGAAAAGCTGCTGATGCAGAACCCTTATCAAAACACAGATGTGGCTCATGAAAACCACCTGCTAATGCCAAGTGCAGATGCTAAGAGAAAAGAGCAGCCACCTCAATGACAGTTTACATGAAACTTTAAATAATAGACTAAGTAAAAGAAATAACTAATTTGAGGTGGGTGGGGGTAGGGAAGTGTTAAGATAGCCTTAACAGGACACACAAATGTTAAAATACATTTGTTTGGGAGAGGGACATTCTTTATAAATGCAAAACTAAACCCTCAACTCTTCTTTAAAAAATCCCATCTCTGCTATGGAAAAACAGCTTGAAATCATGAGCAGTGCATAAACGTTGCAGTTTGTACAGATTTTCAGACAGCAGAAGACCCTTGAAGGCCTGAGATAGCTGTTTTGCACCATTAGGTACCAATCCCAAAACCGATGGCTTTTGAGACAGAGTTTAACTACCACTACTTGAAGAAAGGGACTGTTGTGTAACAGGCACACACAGAGGAACAACACTCACTCAACTATCAGAGCAGGTGAAAGTAGATAAAAAGCCTGCCACTTCTCTAGGTGCGAGAGGGTGACAGCACCAAGGTCAAAAGGTACATATCTATGAAAAGATACAACTGAAAAGGGTAAGGAAACAAGGTGGGGGAGAAGAAAGACACTTCACTATACTGTGTTCAATTGCCTGCCTTAGTCTAAACCTTGAAATAGAATAACAGTCCTCAGAGAATTGTGTAACAGCAAGCTCAAAGGTGTTTTCTGATCTTACCTGTTACCTGTTTTTCCCTATATTTATATATATTTTTTAAACACTACTCAAACAGCACAGAAAAGCTAACATAAGCAGAAATTGAAGTTGTAAAAAAATAAATTATATGAATACTAATGATGCCAGTATTTTCTGTCATTATACACTTGCATCAAATACATTTGAAATACAACAACCTGAAGGAGGTTGGTTCAAAAACTGCTTAAAAAGAGTTGCAGTAAGCAACTAGTGAAGAAGGAAGATTTTGAAAGGAATATGCATGAAAAATTTGTTTTGGTGAATATGAAAAGAGAACAACAACAATCTCCAATCTGCTGTTATTTTGATAAAGCATTTAACATCTGTTGTGCAAAAGATTCAAGGAATGTTTTCTACAGCATTTATTAAAAGTTACCACTCATGTTAGCAGTAGGCCACAGTGCTGTATCTAAGTCTTGTGGTTACACATCAACATGTAAAATAGCTAAGAGTACAGTCTATAAAACAGCAGCAGCATCAAATCTTCCTTACAAAATAATCCTTCCTTCTGCTTACCATAATGTGATTACAATGAACAAAGGAGGTAGAGCACAGCAGAGACTAGTTAATGAAGCTGACCCTGCAGAAGATTAATAACATACCCAGCAAAAACCGGCAGTGATTCACTTTGTATCATTTCCAAAATTACCTGAAAGTCATTTTATTTTTGCACAGAGATTTCTTTCTGAATAGAAATGCATTTTAAATATTCACATCATGATGCAACCATCAATTGAGGTCCTTTCTCACCTATTCAGTGCAGATACGCTCAGAGCACTGTTCAGGTCTGGCACACCAAGCACTTTTCTGGGAACTTAAAGTGACAAACTTCTCCTACGGTTCTCTCTCAGACATAGGCTTGCTCACCTGAGCTCTTAGGAACTCAAACTTAACTCCTCCCCCACATCCCATCCTCAAGCCTCATTAACTGCTGCATGCCAGAAAGACAGTTAGAGGACTATGTCATACAGAGCAGCAGTAATGAGGAAAACAATTGCTGCAGCTCAGACTGTCATACTAAACACCTGCATAGCTGGAAGTGTGGTTCAGTTTTAAAACCTGCGACTACCCAGCCATTTCTTTGATGCTGTCATTTGCCAAAGTGCGGGTGACAAGGTCAGGAACTCCTGAAGGGACTGGGGAATAAAGAGCTGGCCAGAAGGCTTCAAGTTACAGCTTAGAAACAAACCAGAAAAAGGCAAAAGGCAGCTTTTGGGTTACTTAATCTGTTTATTATCTTTTTCAGGTGACACGTCTGCGAGATTCATAGAGGATGGGAAAATTCATTCGTGAGTTATCAAAGACACCAGGAAAGACTCTCAAATCAGAGCTCCTTGCCACTCTCTCCTTTTCCAGGCCACAGAGGCAGCTGAAAAGTGGAGATGATATTTTCAACAGCAGACTATGTCTTCTGTTTTTATGAGTCCTGCACAAATAACTCCCAAATTTCAAGGCCTAGCAAAGTACTTTAAAGACTTCATAAAGCACCACAAGGCAACTTGAATGCCCTAGTGTCAGGTTTTTAACTAACACCACTATAACTTTACAATTCAACTGTAGCAGCTCTCAAACTACACTGTGATAATGGACTGAATCCCAGGTACAAACAAATGAATTGAGACCAACTGGATGGAGAGCAGAAGATGTGGGTCATGGAGGGAAAGGCATGAGGCAGCCATGCTCCATCCTGGTCCCATGGCATTAAGAGAGCTACCCAAGAACAAGGAGAGCCGTAGACACAGATTGGAATACTTTCTCAGCCAATCACACTATTACCAGGTGTTGAGGGTGAGTCTGCTATCGCAGCACCCCACTAGAGACTGCAGTGTTCCCATACTCCACAAAGAAATCAAGAAAGAAAAAGAAACAACATTCCTAGTTCACATAGTTACATGCTAGCACTGAAAGTGTTTCCATCAACAGCTTCTGACTGACAGCCAAAAATAACATTACACTTCCCTTACAAAAGTCTCACATCCAATAGACCAAGCATTAAGATGTCTGGAAATAAATCATTAATGGATTCATCAGTTCCCAGATCCTATTTAATACCTGATTATTACGTATCATTATAGTCAATTTATAGCATCCATTCAGGCTTCCATATTTCATTCTGAGGGCAAAATGTATTTAAACAGAACAAGTATCCATGTAACCACAAAGTAACAAATCTTTTTTAGTATGTAGAATAGTAAATGTATAATAAAGACTTCTAAAGCAATGTTACTCCAGTGAACATATTTGAGTGAATTTACTCCCAGAACCACATTTTGGTGATAAAAAAATCATTTAGTCTGTTACAGAATGACTGATAGCATTATGAAGAACAGTGTCTGTAAGCTATTTAAAGTTTAGGCAAAGGAAAAACGTCATTTTCTGTAGCTGTACTGGCTTTATAACTATTAGGAATTATTGTGCATAGGAGCTCTCTGTCAAAGAATGCATTGTGATGGGTGCCATATAGACACAGAACAAAAAGACCACTCTTTGCTTTATGCTAAATAACAAGTTGCAGATGTGATTAATACAGCTTATAAAAGATAGAAACTTTAAACAGAAAGCAGGATTTTGAGAACTCCTGCATTAACATCTTTTAGAATCTGAATATTCAGTACATTTTAACATGCAAAATGAATGTTCATGTGTCATTATAAATTAAATTAAAAGAAGCAGTGAGGAAATTTGCATGATTGTCTAGAAACAACCAACCTTGAGTTCTAGCCTTTCCCTGCAGCTTTTCAATTTTTGGTACTCTTAAAAAGCCAAGTTTAATATTTTTGGCTGGAATTGAGATTGTACACATTACAATACTTCAATCTAGTTGAACTGAATTATTTTCTGCAGGAAGTCTTCCTTCTTAAAACACCTAAGAGATCCTAGGAGCTGTGGCAACATGGGTACCTGTCAGAGTCCATCGCAGAGTGTGTGTACAGAGAGGGTAAGAGTTCTATGCGATACCAGCATAGGAAGCAGTATAAGAGGCTGGAAAAGAGCAGGTCTTCAACCCCACTGAGAGCTTCAGTCCTTTCAATGTCTATCAAGGTTTCTTTAAACCTTCACATACTTGGTATTTCTCTCAAAGTCATTAAATTTGACAATTTTGTTCAAGGCTATAAAACAAGTTCTCTCAGACCTTTCTTGTCAGGCCTTTCAGAGAGAATATCCAGCCACTTCTCCTTTCCATCTATAAAATATAAAAATCCATCTTCAAATGCTTTTGCTGACCTCAGCTGTGGAAGCACAGTAGAAGGAACAAATGGCCTATTGCCTTTCGGGTCAAATACCACAAGACTGGTCTCTCCCTCCCTCTGTATCCCATTTGTTACACCACCACAAGTTGAGTCAATAGGAGTACTTAACAGTCTGACCCTGCACCACTCCCTGAGTTTCCACTCTCACCTCCATAGTAGCATTTCTGTTTCAGCATCAGATTAGTTTCTGCCATGTGTAGGAGGTTGTCCGCATTTCTGATCCTACCCTCCTCTCCAAACTACATTCCCCACCAAACAGCTGGTCCACACTGACTATATTAAAGGCTTTCCTGTTTATCACACCTTATCTGACAGTTACAGGTGCTGTTTAATGTTATAATTATATATTCACTGCTATACACTTCTTAAAGCTACCCATCTGGCAAAAAACATTAAGACAGATGTGATGCAACATTCCTCATCAAGGAGGATCTAGTGAGAGGGAATTACATCCCAGCCGATTCAGTCTTTGGCCTCTATTCCACAACTGCTAAAAATGCTCATTTTAACTTAGGTCTATAGGAGACTCTACTAAGTCCACTACATAACTGCCAATAGGCAGCCAAATGCTACTGTGGCAGAAACAAGTATGTCATTGACTGCACAATGAAATACATCACCAAGGTGGACTTTCAAGTGATTTCAAAGTCTAGTGAACTCTGCAAGAATGACACAAAAGGGTCCTGTGGTCTGAATAACAGTGTCATTACCAAATTGTGATTTAATAGTAATACTTAGCACTTGTATATTGCTTTTTATTTCTAGAAAGCATAATGGCAATTTATTTAAGTATTAAATGCTAAGAATTACTAACACTACGGAATAAAATAAAAATCAAATAATATATCCACAAGCAACACTAAGCAATCAAAAGTTAACCTTAGCTTACTTAAATGCTGCAACTCTTCTTACAGTATGCCAGTATCTACTAAAATCTGTTCCATTCACAGCAGTACAACAAATCAGAACTGTATTACCCAATCAAAATTTTAAATGAAATTATGGACAGAGTATTTTTTAAATCAGTCACCTTTGAGCTAAAGGCAAAATATATTGAAACCCTGTAAATTACTTTCCATATTTCTCTTTTATATTAAGAATAGCAGGCTTGCTTTGGGTGGGATTTTTTATTTTATTCAACACTTTCTGGGGTGTTCTTTTGGAAAAAAAAAAAAAAGTCCATAGACAAATAAGAACTTAAGAGTCAAAAATATGCTAGCATACTGTGGCTAAACAACTAGGCTAGTTTTCTGGCTAGGCAACTCTTCAAGAATCATTTTCTCCACTCCATGAAAGAGTTACTTACCACAAAAGTTCATGCAGCTAGAGGATAATGTGAGGGACTCGTGCCAAAAAAAAAAGGTAGCATCAAATCAAGGACTGGCCCTCTGAGCTTGTACCATTCTCAAACCATTCCTATCTGGAATACTGTAGCGTTTCTCTAACAGGAGGAGTAAATTACCAGCCGCTGAAATTTGGGCTGCTTGCTTTTTCTCTTTCTTTTCTGCATGGTTTTAAGTATGTATTATATACAAACAGCAACAGATGCTATGGCATCTTGTTGTTTATGGGAGTTGTCTTCAAGCCATATCATGTAGCTTTTGGGATTTCTATTGGAGCCAAGCAAGCCGGGGAGGGAGCGGAGCTGAGCGACAATGGGAATATCCGGCTCTGCCTCCCGCTGGAAAAAGCAGCAACAACAGAAGGGGAAGGGAAGATTCCCTGACACTGGATGACAATTGTCCTATTTTGGGGAGCTCAGGAAGAGGGAAGTCACTCTAACAGCTCCAGTGGGTGACTCTTCCAAGAAAACTCCCCAAGCTCTTTAGCGAGCCGGCGAGAGGCGTCCTGCCCGTCCTCCTGCCGTACTGCCAAGCTCCCCAGAGCCTGCGGCCCCTCCCTCAGCCCCGGCTAAGCTGCCTCGCTGAGACGATCCCGTCCCTCTGAAGGGACCGGCGGCACCGCCGCCCCTCGCAGCCGCCCCGGCACTGCCCCTCCGCCGCGGCGGACGGGCCGCCACTTCCCCGCGCCCCCCCGGCCGCGCCCCGCCGGCCGCCCCGCCGCACCTTTTGCTCAGAGGCCGAACCCGCACGGCCACCTTGACGTTGGCCATGGCTCCGCTCACGCCCCGCAGCCGCGGCCACCCGCGCCCCGGCCCCGCATCCCGCCCGGGATGGGGAGGAGCGGGGAGGAGCGGAGCCGACCGTCCCGCCCCGGAGGGGAGAGCCCGGCCCAGGCAGCCCCCGCAGAGAGGGTGGAAGGGAAACTTCCGCGAGTGGAGAGGAGGCGTTTCGAGAAAACTCTGCCCGGAGCAGTCGCACGGCAGCCTCTCCAGCATCCGAGCCCCGTTTTTCCCCCTGAAAGCGGGTCTGCCCGGGAGAGCGGGACCCCCAGAGTAAGAGACGGTGATTTCACACTCTAGATCCCCGGGTATACCACCACTCCGCCCCAGATTCTCATGTGCAGCAGCAAAACAACGCGGGCCTTACCTCAGAGTTCAATACCGAGAGTCTGATTAGACGGGTGCTACCATAAAGGTGTTCACTAGGGACCAGCACTGTAAGCACTCCACATTAATTTGACAGGAATTTAGGCAAGGAAAGTATCCCTTCCATTTAAGTGCTAAGGAATGTCTCAAGTACTTGAGCATCCTTTGAGAACCTCCAATATTCGTGTGGGTCGTACTTACGGTCTAAAAGAAAATTTTGAAACTTCCAAAGAACTGTAATTGAAATCAATGTCAAACTGTTGCACTGATAAAGGTTTGTGCTTAAAGTAATATAAGAACCAAGGAAAGATTTTTAAAACAGTCTTTTTAGAATATTGTCTCTGTCAGCTACTGATGTTATCGTGAAGACACGATAGCAAGTAGCATAAAGAAGATGCCAGGCTCGATAGGCAATTCCTGTTTAGTTTTGACAATTCCATTTGCCAATTCTGTTACTCATTTTTAAATGGAGTTTTTCTGGTTTTGCATTTCAAATTATGATAAACTGAGCTGTATCTGAATATCACATAAGAGTGTTTTACAGTCCTCTATTGTTTTTACATTTAAACAATTTGTCTGAACTGCCTTTCAACTGTACTATTTTTGGGGGGACTTTAAGTACAGTTCTTTTCATGAGACAATTTGCTTTAAGCTCCAGAAATGTTAAATCTAAATGAAAAAGGTACTACAATTCAGAAACCTTCCAGAGTTAGTATGGGATAGATCCTTTGGACCTAACACTTCATTCATGACTCACCACAGAGATACTAAAATGAATATCTACAAGCTGTGAATCACTGTATACTTCAATAGATTTATCCCTTTAAATCATATTAAAGAGTGAATTGGTACATCAATGGCAAATGGCAATTAGCTAAACTCTACCAACTCCACAATCAACTCCTCAGTAATAGATACAGTAAAAGAAGAAAATATGCTTAACTCTTTGAGATATGGCAAAAACATGCATTTCAAGGAATTATAGTGAACAAACTAACTAAAAATGTTTTCATTGTACTCTAAAATTATTAAATTACAACAGCTTTAATTTGCCTGACCCAAATCATCACTGTAAGACAATGAGAGAGGCTAGGCCTGTGATAGAAGTACAGGACATTGATTTACAGAAACAGAGAAAAGACCTCTCAGATAATTGAGTCCAACCTATGACCACCTCCCATCCAGAAGAAGTCCAGAAGTCTGGATTCTGTTTCTTCCCACTTCACAGAATATACCTGAAAGCATTTTGAAATGCCAACTCCTGAAAAATGTCAACTCCTCTGCAATTCTGCGACTTTGATTTCCACATCTGAAACAACACTGACATGGGACTTTGTACTCAAATTCTGCAATGATGTATAGCAAGTATTCACACAAAGACCACTAAAGTCTGTGGAGACTCAAACACCAGTTTATATTCTCAGATTCTATCTTGTGACATTCTGCTTGACCTAATCAAAATTGCTTCTATCCTCTTAACATTTGTCAACAGCAGCAGAGAGGAATGTCAGTTATACTTACATAGCATGCTAGAGAATTGTTAAGTTGGATGCCTTGTCATCACACCCAGCAGAATTATGTAGTCCACAAAGATCAAAATGGGATTTTCAGAAAATTTCAAATATTACATAGACCAATTAAAAGTAAGTCATAATAGAGTGTGCTCAACAAAGAGCCAAAGATTTCTTCCTTAATTCTACTCTTAAATGCAATAATCAGATAAACTTGTGAAATTTGTAGTACTGAGCCACCTAGTGGTTACTTTCATCCACACCACTTCCAGTCTGCTCTCTATCCCAAATACAAAACTGGACATCCTCCAACTACCCTGGTTTACAGATGTCCTGTCATTGACATTTTACCAACCAGTCTTTTCCCAATGTAGGAGTCACAAAGGTTATAAATGGGAACAATCAATGCTTTTGATAAACTGTTGGTCTCAGCCATGGAACAAAAGTTTTATTCTAAGGGGGACACTGACATTGGGGCAGGCAACAGAAAAAAGAGGATCTGAAAAATATATTTATCACTACCATTGAAGTATGGTTTGCAAATCAGTAGATCTGCCTTATATCATCAGGTCCATTCCCTGCTTTCCCACAAAACCACATAATAGTAAAAATAAACTGTAACTTTAAATAAATTTTGTCGTTGGAACTCCTGTGGAAGCATAAGCTTTGGTCTGTCATTGTAATTTATAGTATTTTGTAACAAAATAAAAAGCAAGAAACTGAGTTCTTGAAACCTAGTGCTTTTATTACAGTTTAAAGTGGAATACAAAATACATTTTATCAAGATTCTTACAAAAATGAATAAAGACACTAGAGCAAATGCATAAGAAATTATCAAAACAAATTACCACTGAACATACAGCCTCCAAGGGAATCCTATCCAACTATTCCAAAAAGTAATTCCTTCTCAATAGCCTGTGTTCCTGTGAGCTACTGCTCACTGTCCCTTTTTTTTTTTTTTTCAGTTAATAGTTGGAGAACTGTTACTTAATAACAGAAATACAACTACCTACCAAGTCTCTGCTGGATTACAACACAACTGTGTTGCAGTTTTCACAGAAGACCATAAGAAGGCAGTTCTTTGAATAGCCAACCTATTTGAGGAAAATGATTTTTTAGGTTAAATACGAGCCAAAGTCCAACTCAGTACGATTGTGTAAGCTGTCAGAATACACTTCTTTTTGCAGTTGTCTCCATTTCAGTATTTGCTCTGTCAGTTCCTCCAATTCCATCATGAATACCTCTGTTTTTGTTATGGCAGTGTCCTAAAGCAGAAAAGGGTAGGATTTAATCTCTATACATCCTGTCAACCTAGCAGGCCATAAAAATAACCTAAACAACTAAACAGCATTGCATCTTAATGCTGGAGAAGACAGCAGGCTCAGTTCTTTTGCTACTCACCATATTCTTCATCATATTCGGCACCTGAGGGATGCTTCTCACAGACTGCAAATGGCTTTCAAGCTTCTCAGTGAAAGTCACAGACTCAGTCAACAACTCTACTATACATCTGTAACCAAGAATGAACCCTCTACTTAAAAGTTGTGCTAAACAATGAAAATTTAATACTTACAAGTTCTTATTTCTTTGCCCTGGTTTCCTTAGCCTTCTTCTCCAGTTTTATGCAAGTTCCCAACCATTTAAATTAATTTTTCTGCAATTACACCTATTTTATGACTCTCAGCAACAAGTAGGGCAGGAATTACAGAAGTAATATCCAATTCTTCAGTAACTGAAGAAGGACTATATTTTTAAAACGTGCACTATGCATGTATGGGAATCATTCACATTTACTCTGAGCAAGTGACAATGGAAGTATGAAACTCAACACTAAAGTAACAATTCCTGCTCTGGAGAAGCTTAACGAATCAAGCATTTAGCACATTTGTTTAAAACAATACATCACAAATTGTTCTGGAGTCTTCTGAAGACAACACCAATAACTTAAGTAAATATTCAGAAAATATGTATTACTACCTTCCTGTGAATTTATCAGTGAGTAAACTACTAGCTTTTAGCTGAGGTTCTGCTACCATTATTTATTTCTAATAATGGAAAGATGAATGAAAGCACATGATTTTTTACTGCCTACTAGTTCAAATTAATTTGGACTCCCGCAAACAAAGAACAATTATTTTCTGTGTGCCTACTTGTGGAAGGCAGCATTAATAGGCAGGCTCTCTTGACATCTGGGTTTTATCAACTTCTTTCTGAGAGCCCTCTTCTCTTTCAGTACAGCTTCCAAGTGACTGATCATATCTTGCAGAATCTCATATTTTTTCCCTATAAGACAAAATTTCAAAGTTGAACCTGCTGTCCTGCTAAAACAAGAGCAACATTTCTTCTGGAGAAAGACAGAGAGAGAAAAAACACTGATCTATTGCACTGGACGGTTTACACTCAAGAGAGACATTAGTCAGAATGGCGCTTGTTGCAGTGTGGATTTAGTGTCAGCATGCACCTCAAAGTCACAATACCTACTTTTAAGAGATACAGATATGTTATTTGTTTTACATTATCTATAGTTTTAAATAAATTCTATTTGAGATGAAGTCAACTTCTTGAACTATACCATACCACTGAAGTATTACAATAGATTTCACTAACCTAAAGCAATAGTAGCAAGTTGGAATGTTTTTAAGCAGCCATAAAATCATAGTGTGAAAAAATAAAGAAATGAATACATATGCTCCCAAAGTGCTAAATTAAAAATGCAAGTAATTTTAGGGGCATACAGATGCAACAGAAATACACTGAGTTTCTGGAAAAGAAGCAGAGCAGCACATGCAGGCCAAGGGTTACTGATGATCTCAGAACTCATGTTCCACTGACACTGGGGAGCTGAACACCCCCCCCCCACTGTTTCGGAGAATGAGTTACACACAGAACTTCTACTGAGACAGCAGAAAGTGCAAGTTCAAATAGTATGGAAACATTCTTTAGGTGTTAATAAAACCCGTACCACCTCTAACAAGCTATCCAGAGATGACTGCTGCAGTAACTTCTAGAACTGTGACATACTCAGATGAAATATCAGTCTGCTGATTAAGTCATTTAAGACTCTTAGTTTTTCTCTAGTATAACTGCACTTACCTAAGTAAAAAAGGTGAGTAATGTCTGCTGTCTCATTCTCCAACTGCATCATTTCGATTTCCAGTTTTATCTACAACAACAATAAATAACATCAAATGAAAATGCATTTTTAAGATACTTATCCAGTTACTGTTGACTCTCTTGGGGTGGAAGAGGAAGTACAAAGAGAAAAAATGAGAGCATACATGTGAAAGAGAGTAAGCGTTTGTGTGAGAGCGTGTTCCCATGCCCTCTGAAGTGCTTCTACTACCGGGTGGTAATAGTTGGTCAATAGGAAACAACTGTTAAAAAAACCAACCTAAATAATTTTACAATTTATTGGTAATTTGTGCTAGAAAAGACAGATTCTGTAATTCATTCCTAAAACACAGAAACTTATGATAGACTCATAGAATAGTTTGTGTTGGAAGGCACCTTCAAGATCATCTAGTTCCAAATGCCTGCCATGGGCAGGGATATCACCCACTAGACCAAGTTGTTCAAAGCCCCATCCAACCTGGCCTTAAACACTTACAGGGATTGGGCATCCACAGCTTCTCTTGACAATCTGTTCCAATGCCTCACTATCCTCACAGTAAAGAACTTCTTCCTAATATTTAAATCTAAATCTCTCTTCTTAGTTTAAAGCCATTCTGCCTTGTCCTAGCACTATCTACTCATGTAAAAAGTCACTCCCCCTCTTTTTAAAGCCCCTTTAAGTACTGGAAGGCTGCCAAACAACCCCAGCTCTCTCAGCCTGTCTTCACAGGAGCGGTGTTCCAGCCCTCTGATCACCTTCATGGCTCTTCCTAGGAGTATCTTTCTTATGCTGATAACCCCAGACCTATACGCAGCACGCTAGGTGGGGTCTCACAAGGACAGAGTAGAAGAGGAGAATCACCTCCTCTCAACTTCCTGGGTGCTTTTGTTGCAGCCTAAGATGAGGTTGCCTTTCTGGGCTGCAAGCCCACACTGTTGGCTCATGTGCAGCTCTTCATCCATGAGAACCCCCAGGTTCTGCTTGTGATGAGCTCAACTCCCAGTCTGTATTCAGGTCTGGAATTGCCCCAATCCAGGTGCAGGACCTTACACTTGGACCTGGTGAACTTGATGGTGTTCCCATGGGCCCACTTCTCAAGCCTGTCCAAGCTCCTCTGGATGATATCCCAATCTTCTGTTGTGTCAACTGCACTGCTCAACTTTGTGTCACCTGTAAACTTGCTGAGGGTGCACTCGATCTCACTGGCTATGCCATTGACAAAGATATTTAAGAGCATCAGTCCCAAGACAGAGCCTTGAGGGACACCACCTGTCACCAGCCTTCACCTGGACATAGAGCCATTGACCACAACTCTCTGGCTGTGTTCATCCAGCCAGTTCCTTAATCACTGAGTAGTCCACCCTTCAAATCCATGTCTCTCCTACTTACACCTCCTACAAAGCAAGTTTTATAGTTCTGTATAGTGTCTAAAACAACATTATAAAATACAAGCCAACAACCCCTTCAAGCAGTAGGAAACGACTAAGGTTATCTCTTGGTAACCACCAAAATGGTTTAGTTGCCTAAAAAGAAATACATTTCTGTGAATTGAAGTCAGCTACAAATTCTTATTTACTCTTCAGTTTCTTCAGAAAACTTCAGGTAATGCTTCAGTTAAAGGTGCAGCTTTCTGAGTCTTTCTACTTACACCTAAAACTTTTATTTCATAGTTTTGTTCTTACCGTTACAACAACTCAGTCTGCTGAGGGGAAAAGTGCCAACTGTTAAAGAGTGAACTGTCAGAAAACCTTCAAAACATGAAACACGGCAGCCTGATGCTTCATTGGGAGGGGCTCTGTATTACCTCCAAGTACTGAAGTGTTGAGTGTACACTGAAAACGGTAAAGGCTGTACCTCATTGATTTCTGCTTGCATGTTTGCCATTTTTTCCATCTCTGAGAATTTCACAAAGCATGGCGTTTCTCTGCGAGTTGAATCCAATGTCTCCTGTGAAAGGAAAACAGCGGGAAAACACGCAGTTGGCAGCAAGAACGTACCAGGCACATTCCCAGTAATGGCTACGCGATACAGTACGTTTCACCCGAACAACCCGCACGACACAAGCATTATTTCGCGGCGCTTTTCCCCCGGCCCCGGGCCGTACCTGGGTCACGGTGCGCGCCGCCAGGCACCGCTCCAGCAGCGCGGCCGCCGCCGAGCGCTGCCCGGGCTCCCAGAGCGGGCGGGAGCCGCTCCGCTCCTCATCGCTGTCCACGCCCAGCCACAAGTTCAGCTCGGGCTCGAGCTCGAGCTCGAGCTCGATCTCGAGATCGGGATCGGAATCGAGCTCGAGATCGGGCTCGCCCACCCCGCGGGAGAGGGTTTTGGCAGTCCTCACGGCTGCGGGAGTGCGGCAGCGCCCCTCCGCCCCGCCGCGCTTTCCCGTCTCCCGGCGCTCTGCCCCCGAGGCCGAGTGCCCGAGCCCCGCCATGCTGGGCGTGCCAGGAAGGGCGGTGACTCGCGTCCGGTTCCGGGCAGCCGGTGGAGCCGCTCAGGAGGAGGTGCTGGAAGGGCGGAGCGCGGGGGCCGTGCGGGGGCTCCGCCGCCGCGGAGCCCGGGCAGGTTGGTTGGGCCGGGCCGGACCGGGCCGGGCGGGCGGGCCTGCCTTGGTTGCCGCCGGCTGTCCCCGGCTGCCCCCGACGGGGCTGGGACCGGGGCCTGAGCAGCCGGGAAGGGGTTGCGGCGGGGGTTGCTGCCGTGGCGCCGGGAGCGCTTCTCTCCTGTCGTGCTGCCCGTGCCGGCTGCTTAAGAGGTGTCCCAGGCTTTATTGCCGATTGCGAACCCGGCACTAATCCTCAGGCCTGTGATCCGTGCGTCCTGGGATTAAACCCTGCTGGGGTTACGAGGATGGATGTCGTGTGTCCACAAATAGGGCCACGGCAGAGGAGTCAGTTCTCTATTAAATAGAATAAGTGTTTCCAAAAAAGCAAATAAACCCGTAGTATTGTCGGCAGGCCAGGGCTGCTGGGTGCCACAGGAATCACGTCCAGTTTTCGTGGAGAATCTCCTTATGTTACAGGGCGCTGAAAGGCGAAATGTGCAGCTTTTCTACTTAGTTTTAACTCTGCTTGTTGCATTGTTTCAATAATCAAACTGCTATAATGAAGGCCTCTTAAGCCAGGTAAGTCTTTTGAGTTCTAGGTTTTAGTTACAAGGGAGATGAGAACGCATTAGTGAAATGGTTCAGTATGCTGAAATGCTTCTAGTGTTGGAGAGAGTGCAAATAAAATGACTTTTTACATTTGCTTTGTCACAGAGACTCTGGCTTGCAGTTCTCCAGCACAGAGTAACAGAGAAACTGGCTGAGACTGTCACTCAAATGCCCTGTGCTTGACAGAGAATTGCTAAGATGGGAAACAGTGCATTAAAAGCCCACCTGGAGACAGCACAGAAAACTGGTGTGTTCCAGCTGACTGGAAAGGGACTTACTGAGGTAATGTAACAGTAGGTGAAACATGCTGTTTGTGTGCATGGCTGACACTTTTGGAGAGAAATTCCCACCACATTGTCGTAACGCACTGCATACATGTATTTCTCACAGATGGTGATGGAAAATATTTCAAGATTTATTTTCTTTTTTCCTTTTTGCATGCATTGTCTTCTGACTGAGCATTTATCTGTCAGGGCACTTGGATGCTTAAGATCTTATGCTTTAGAGTGTGTATATGTTCAAGAAATATTAGTTATGATTTTTTTTTTAAAAAAACGACTATAAGCTTGAGGGGGAAAATATAAATTTTGTAAGCATATTGTTACTTAGAATGATACTCCATAATTTGTTACATTTAGATACTTAGACTGTATTTAATTGTAGTCATATGAAGTCTATTCATTGGGCTGTAAGCATCCTGAGAGTTTTTTATATGGGAAATTGTCTTGACTTAGACTCTACTGCAGAAAAACACAGAATGTTCTGGAACCATAAGTCAAGCAGCAGATCACAGGATAGCCAAAATAACTATATTGCTGTAATTTTCCAAGACTTCCCTAAAGAAATCTTCCTCTATTGTCCTACCTTCTCTCTTTTTTTCTGTCAAACCAAAGGAGAATCAAACCCACTTGTTTATTCACCAGGATGGTGATTGTCAGGTTTGTCTTTTTTTCAGCTCAGTTTCAAGGCTCAGTACCAAAGTGATACAGGATGTAAATAAGACTAAGGAAAATGCTATACATAATTATTGAAAAAGGAAAGCAAGTGAAAAACTTCCCAACCTTACTCTAAAATGTATCTTTGTTAACTGGCTGTAGGATATTTTAAATGACAGGCATGTTTAAGAGAAACACACAAGAGGACTCAAATGTAAACAACTTTCCTTCTCCCTGTTTAATTTTAATACTTTGGATGAAAAACTACTCTTCATAGATATTAGTGTTTTCCTTATATCCTTTTCCACTTCCCCAGATGAAAAAATATTTTAAAAAATATGTATTAAGCAAATTTGCCAATTACACTGTGGTGACTGGACATGGCAATGCATATGACATTATGTAATAGCGATCCAAATTCCAGTTAAAATTTTAAGCTGTATAACTTGAACATTCAAAATTGTATCAACTATTTAAATGCTGTATCTTTTTTCTCCCCCATAGTTTCCTGAAGATCTGCAGAAGCTAACAAGCAACTTAAGGACAATAGATTTATCGAACAACAAAATAGAGCTCTTGCCACCTCTCATTGGAAAATTTTCCTTTTTGAAGAGCCTTGCTCTAAACAACAACAAACTGAGTATGCCTCCTATTTAATATCTCCACAGGTTTTAAAAATAATAACCCGTATTCTCTGATCAGAAACTAAATTTATTAAATTTAACTCTCACAGGATGTAAATGGGGAGGTTAGTCACTTAAACTGAAATCTTTGGAATTAATGTACAGCATAAAAACCCCAAAATCATAAACTCTACAAAACTCGTTGCCAGCTTAGTTGTATTATGTTTTACAATGACACGTGACTACTTAAAACCATGTTTTTGTTCTGTGACTTGTCTGATCTGAGGGTTTAACAGTGTCAGATGGTTTAGTGCTTGCATAGAGAACAGGTAATGAAAATGATGATGATGTAGACAATGTTACTGCTCCTGTTCCACAAACATCCAACTTTATGGAAAAATTAGAATGAGGTGAAGAAACTAGGTTTTAATGCATTAATTATGTAGTATCTGCCTTTTTGAAAAAAACAAATGTAATTTTCAAACCTTTGACTCCATAGTGCAACTGACTCTATAGTGCAACTCAGGAGTGCTAGAGGTTATACACCTGTGTTGGCGGAATGAGGGATGAATGGAAAAGGGGGAGGAAGTCTGTGAAAAATTATTTAATGTAGTACTGTTCTCCATGCAGAAGCTTATTTGAATTAAAGGGGTATGAATGTTTACTGCTCTTAGTCATAGGTTTGTTCTGTCATTTATTTCTAGATGCTTTACCTGAGGAGCTGTGTAAACTGAAAAAACTGGAAACACTACACTTGAATGGCAATCACTTGAGGCAGTTACCGGCTGCATTTGGGCAACTTTCAGCTCTCAAAACCCTGAGCCTTTCTGGAAACCAGCTTCGGACTGTGCCCACACAACTCTGTGGTCTTCGCCACTTGGATGTGGTAGACCTTTCCAAAAACCAGATCCAAAATGTGCCCGACAGTGTGGGAGAATTGCAGGCTATCGAACTCAATTTGAATCAGAATCAGGTCTGGTAACTAAGATATTATGGGCACCTAGATTTAGAACATGGTTTATCTTGGCTGTAGTACATCCACAGAACATAAGATGAGAGCATCAAAACTTTATAGCTAAAAGACATCTGGACACAACACAAATGAGGGATCATAACTAGAATTTATGTACCAGTATATCCAAGTGCCTTATTTGATTAACAAATCGTGAATTTAGTCAGGCAGAAAATTATTTTGAGTTCTTGAGTAGGAATGTGGCAAACAGATGTGTAGGTTGCCTGTCATCATGGATGAAAAAAAAATTACTTGGATTTTTCATAATTTGTTTCTTATGCATTGTTGCTAAGTAGTTAATGTAGGTTATATTTACAACATGGTAATTGTTCTGTATAAATCTGAAACAAGTCACTTTAATGATCACGGATCACTACCATTTTAATCTGATTTCTCTTTTCTGTTTATTTCTACAAGATCTCCCAGATCTCAGTGCAGATCTCCCACTGTCCGCGCCTCAAAGTCTTGCGTTTAGAAGAAAACTGTCTAGAACTCAGCATGCTTCCTCAAAGTATCCTTAGTGATTCCCAGATCTCACTGCTTGCAGTAGAAGGCAACCTCTTTGAAATCAAGAAACTCAGAGAACTGGAAGGTTATGACAAGGTTTGTGTTTTTTTTCTTCGTTGGTTGGGTTTTTTTGTTTTGTCTTTTTTTAACAAGTGAAGTTCTTACCCAGTACCTCCTCAGAATACTAAGCATTTATGCTGGTGAATAAAAGCACAAAATAGTATATTGGTATTGTCACTGGTATTGGATTCACAGCTTATCTCTAAAAAGAATATTAACTTTCTCATAGGATTCAGGATTAATGATTTTCATCAGCACCTCTTGAAGGGTAGCTAATGATGACAAGTGTGCATCTTCACTTTGATGGGCCAAAAAATAATGGATGCTTCATATTTAACATTAGTTCATCTTTAACACTTTAGATTTGACCATTAGTCTGAATTGCAGCAAATGGCATAAATTAGTTTGAAATTAAAGCTCTAATGGTTACATCTGGGATATAAAAATATGCTTTAGAGGCAGAACGTTTTTGAGTCTGAGTGCAGAAGCTTAGCTGCTTTTAGCAGTAATGAATCCTCTATTGCTTTCTGAATCTTAGATTGTTTTTGTTTTCTTCGTAGTACATGGAACGATTTACAGCTACAAAGAAGAAGTTTGCATGATCATTATTCTGACCCTGTATGTTACTAATAAGAAGAGAGACTAGAAGTACCTGCTTCGCTGACTTAAACCAAGGCTGATGAAAGAAATGATCAGAGTACTCCTCCTCTAGTGGTCTGATACAGCCTGTTAAGGCTGCTTTGAATAAACTTGAATTAGAGAATATAGGTATTGAACTGATGAACCTGTCCAGGGGCCAGTTTTGATTTTTGTGCCACAATAGCTTTTAACACAGTACATGTTCTCCTTTGTCATGGCTTGTTCTTTCACAGAGAAAGGGAATGAGCATTTCAAAGTTGCCAGTTCTCTTTTGTCATGAAGCTGGCTGTCGATTTGTAAGAGGATTATTTCTTCTGGAAAAACTTTTCCATGATAGTACATGGGAGTTCTACCACCAAAGCATTGTATGTCTTGCAGTAAGCACTATTCTACAGAGAAGAACTTTTGTAGGCAAGGTTTTAATTTATAACCTGTTTGAGTTTTTTTTTATGAAGCACAAGTAGTTGTGGTTAAGTGTTTTATTAACAGCTTCCAGTAAACAAATTGTGGTTTGAGCATCCTTCATTCATATTTTACTGTACAGGCTTTCTTTTCCCATAAGCAAGATTTGCACTACAGTCCACTTCTGCTTGAGCTGTATTGAATAAAAACTAGGTTCATCTTCAGTGTATTTACTAAAAATGTATATTGCTAGAAAATATAATATCCTTGCACTGACTCCTTGTGTACAGAGCAATGCTGAAGGTTTTAGTCGTCAGCTCACTGCTGCTGCCTTACTACCAAAAGCACCTAGAAAGAGGTAAAAATGTGTACAATTATGTAACATATACTGAAAAGGAAAATGTACTTGTATATTTTAGTAAATTATTTTCAAAAAATCAGTTCATTTGGTGTAACTCCTGCTGTTTTCACTTTAATAAGTAGTACTAAGCTGTCACTGAAAGCCCTCACTTAGGTACTTGGGACTGTCAGTTGTTGGTTACAGCTACACTTCAACATAACAGCCAAAATTAAAATTAGCAGTAAATAGTTCTTTTATAAGATGCTAAGAGAGGTATCTAGTTCCCTGTTGCCATCCTATTTCATTCTTATGTAGGAATATTTTGAGAGGAGAGTTTTTGGGAACATCGGCTCCTTATTCAGAGGATGGATGTGATCCATCATTTAACAGGCAGCCAACCAGTTTTACTTAAGAATCCCATTCCACCTCTTTATGAAAAAAAAAAAACCCAAACAACCCACTAGCTTTTCATAGGAAGCAGATGATGGCAGACAATGTTTCTGAGGCTACTTTTTGCAAGATGTAATTAGGGAAGTGCTTTAAAAACACATAATGCAAGGCCTTGTATAGTCAGAAATCTATTCAGCTTCATAATTATAGATTCCACAGATTATGACATGCAAAGCCAGTAGCAAATAAAGCCCGTGTGTTTGTTCTAAAGTTTACCTCCTTCCACTTGATACCTAAATCTAGTTTTTCCCCAAAGAGTTGCTGTGCCTAAGATATCAACAGAACAAAGCCCTTCAGTTAACAGATTTCCCCTTTGCATTCACCAACTCTGACAACTCCAGAGTAGTCTATTATCAATATGTATACACTTGGCAATACTGTGCTGTGGCATTTGGGTTTTATTATTTTTTTAACAGGAAATATGTGTGCTCAGAGATGATGCTTCTCTCCTTTAACATCTTTTTTTCTTTTTTTTTTCTATTCAACAAAGAGGTATAAGAAGAGATGGTGTAACGCTGAAAATTATAGAGTTAGCATTGCTATAAAGAAGTGTTACTGCTTTTGGAAGCATTTGATAAAAAAACCCAACATTTCTTTTATGTGATCACTAACACAATTAGAAACTTTTCAGTTACTCATTGTTAGGCTCTGTTGCTACTTCAGAGTTATGACAGCTATCAAAGCTTTTGTAGAGCAAAATGGAGAAAGCACCATGTAAAATACTGATTTGAGCAGAGTTAGTCCTGGATTAACAAAAGTTGTTCCAGAACAGAGGAAGACCGTTTCAAGGAAAAAAACGAACTGGCTGATACCCTTACATGTTTAACTCACAGCAGTGAATAACTGTGACCAAGTAACATAGTAGAATGCTGTTCTATACATTTCAGTGCTCTGTATTATCTATGAGTAGTTTTATAGTGGGAGTTTGTTTTCCCTTCTCATCACCCCCACTCTACAAGTGAAGTTATAAAATGATTTACTTCCATGCACAATTACACTTGCAGTTTCATAGACTTGGAATGACTGAAGTAAAAGATGCTACCCTAGTTAACAAACCATTCATGTATTTTATTTCAGACCTTTTGCTCTCCAATTTTTCATTTCATTTAGACACACATCATCCATCTACTCAAACAGCATTTAGACACTGCATTGCTTCGAGTGCAGCAAAGGTGAATTAGCAACTTAGTCACTGCATCATGTAAAGAGTGGATTGTTTCACCATATAGCCTTCACAGAGGTAGGTTCTGCAGGTAGCTGCACAAGTGCTGCAATTCATACTGTAGCTATTGCTGTATTAAGAAGATTAGTCTTTCATCAAGGCATAGATGAGATTGAATTTGCCAATTATTGCCATTGAAGTGTACTCCTGGGACATATGCTGCCTGCTCAGAATAGTTACAAAAGCAGGCTGTTCCTAACCTTTATTTCTAGTTACTATATTAGTTATATACTATATTAGAAGTACTTCTTCCAAGCCCTTCCCAGGTAGGCTATGCTCTTGCAGCTCAGAACTGTTGCAAATCAACAGAAGTCGGTATTTCCCCCCACACCTCCTCCCCTCTAAGAGCATTCTGGGAATCTGGGGCTCTACATATTAGAGAAAATACAAATTAAATTGCCTTACAAGTGAAATTGCATTGGCAGTAGGTTAAATCACTAGATTTTACCTACTGGACTATGTATCATCTGTTACTGACACTTGACTAGAAAGTTTTAAAGTTATTTTTTGTTTCTTTATCATCCTGAAGTATACTCCCATGTCAAATTGCAGTCTTTCAAAGAGACTGACGCATTTCATAGTCTGAAGCTCGGAGGTGTTGATTATGCAGGGGTCCAAACTAGAATGATCACAACATTCTCTCTTCCTGACCACACCTTATACTTTGTTAGTATTATTCTGTGAAATAAATAGAAGAGGAACTTCCTAGTTGCACAGTAGCAACTAGTTCTGCCAAGTTTTTCAAGGACAGGAAACTAAACAACACATTTTTAAGAGAAAATAATTTTAGAACACATTCAGTTATAAAAGTATGTATTTTTTTGTGCACAATATATAATTTAACAATCAAAAGCAGAAACTGTAAGCCTTCATTCTTAATAGCATTCAGACATACAAAGATGTACAAGGGTTGATTTCATACCATAGATAAGGAAATTAGGCATCTATTCTATAGATGACAGTAAAACAATCCAAGAAGCAGACTGCGTTGTTCACTAACATAAAGGCACCAACTCCCTCACATTTGACTCTTGCAGATCAGAAAACAGTATTGATGCTCCACTAATACTCAAGCTCAGAGTCTCAGAAGTTATTTCCTTGTGTTGTATTCATTGCAATATTACAATTCTGATATACCCATCACACCATTCTGTCAACCGATGTGTTAATTTGTTGTTAGAGCTCAGGCAAGTCAAGAATATGGACTTTCAGTGGCAAGGGAGAAAAACATTCCAGTGTTTGGAATGTTCAGATGCTACAGAGCAGGTTTGCATTGCGTAAGCAGAATAAAAGGTAACTACTTCAGTCTTCTGTTCCAGGAAGACAATTAAATAACATACTTTGCTTTCACGACTAGCAGCAAATAATCCTTCAGTTAACCTGAAGTTTGTAAGAAGGAAAAAAAAGCTCATCCACATTCCCTACACTTTCTTATGCAGGTGGTTGAAGTTTACTATGCCATGTTCTTAAAAGTACTTCTTTGCTACTTGTGTTTTTAAGCATATAATCTTCATTTACTAATTGGGCAACCAGTGAGCTTTTGCAATTCACTGGCTCTCCAACAATTACTGGAAGCTAGACAGGAGCCAACCCACAGTACTGAAGTATCTAATGCCCCAAAAATTACTTTACCTTATTCACATAAGGCAAACTGCCACTGGCCTATTTATTACTTGCAGCTGTTTCATCCTTTGGTCAATCGTTTGGGTTTTTCTGTTTTGTTTGGTTTTTGTTGAGTTTCGCGTGCGTGTGGTTGCTTTGCTTTTTTTCTTTAAATATCAAGTTGAGCTGGGAGTGAACTGAAAATATACCACTAATACTGACTGTATTTCTGCTAAAAAGAAAACAAAATATCTAACACTGTCAAACATTTCAGTGGATTAGTGTCATCTCTAGCCCTGGGATTCAATATTAGTGGCTACAGGATACCTGTAGACTGTCCTTCCAAAAAAACACCTCATAATGCTATTAGTTTTAATTATTCTTCCAGTCAATTTGGTTTGAAGATTTTTGCCATCCAACACTGAGTATCATAGGTTACTCCAAAGCATAATTTTCAGCTTTAAAACTGGCATAATATATTGCTGGGTGGAGTGAAAATTATATAAGCCACTTGCAATTTAACTACTATAAAGATTTAAAGAAAAATCCTGGAAATAAATCTAATTATATTACAGTAAAACAAAAATATTTTTCTTCATAGGAAAGAGCTTTACCTCACCTGGTCAGAAACTCCTCTATTCTGCAACAGAACAGGAACATTTTAGTTGCAAGTAACTTGGACATGTAATATTTCCAATTGCCAGTCCCAGTATCTGCAATAATAAACCAGTCAGGAATCTATTTAGAACTAGTTTATTTAGAACTAGCATACAGTTCATAAATAGCTACTTCTTCCTCCAGACCTGTGACAAAGAAGTTTCATAATAAGCTTCTCTGGTTTTGATAGGCTTAAAAACTACCCCCAAAGTCACTACTGACAGCAAACTCTGCACCAGATTTCAGTTGCCATTTTGCACTGGAGAAAGGCATAAACTGAACTCCAGTGAAAATTGGCCAAAAGAGAATAAGATATGGGATGCAAGAGATCTGCATGCTTTTCTACTCAGTTTCTTCCGGTTAAGATACATCATTCAAACGCTTACTGGTTAACTTTCAGATGAGAGGTGTAAAAATTTCCATCAAATAAATACTTTAGGGACATTTAGTTTTATTTTCTTCTACTCATGTGCGCACAGGGTTTAGATCAGGCATATATATACACACACAACAAATATCAGAACAATGCAGCATGATTTCCTAGTCATGGCCTCCAAAGTGATGCCAATTTACAGTAAAGAAATGGAAACCTCTATATCCCTCCAGTTACCATTACCTTAAAGTTCATGTGGTTAGGAAGGGTTTTAGAGCCCTCAACCCACAAGCTGGAAGTAATGGGCCTCTTCAGTTTTTTGATCCACAAACTCAACCCCAAACCAATCATGTGGTTTGGATTGTAAAGCTATGGTTAGCATGCTAGAGATACAAGTTAGACAATGTTCACCAAGTCCCTATTTTAGTGAAGACACTCAACTTATGAGGTATTTCAAACAGTGCAAAGTGCCCTCTCCAACTTTCCACAACTGTGAATTCAGGTTACCCTGCTTGTTCAACTTCAATAAAAGGACTGTATTTTCGGTGCTAGAAATTTAAAAAAAAAAAAAAAAAAAAAAACAAAAACCCAAACTGGGAGGAGGAATAAAACATGCAGGAAGACTCTCAAAGCCCTAATACTTTTAGCCCTGAGCAGTATAGAGGAAGTGAAGGCAGATGAGTAGAAGGAAGTTGGCTGCTTTCTTTGAGTCAAAGCCATGTTTACATGAAGCAATAAGAGAAAATTAATTACTATAGAAAGTGTACTGCTTCATTTTTCCCAGCCCCTCTTATTAAAGAATAGAAGTTTCACAGATCCATGAATATGGTGGTTTGCAGCTGGAGAGAGAGTGTCATTGAACAATGACAGCAGGCTTTAATTGTCAATTAATTTCTTGGCTCTGATGTTGGCTTGCTCAATGCGTTCTCTGTTTGTATCGGCCTGAAAGAGAGAAATTCATACGTCATTTGCAGACTCCATGCAAAACAGTTTAAAAATTCAAACGGACATGAACTTCTGAATTCCAAGGTATATCACTGTGGTAGACATAAGGGAAGCCAGCATATGCTGTCAATTTTGGCAAAACAAAGTCAGGAGAAAGTTTTAAGGACTTCTACAGAACAACAAAGTTGCTCTGAACTAGAAGTAATAGTCAAAAGTAGACCTATGGGCATAAAGTCAGAATTATTTTGCTTAGTGCAAATCGGTGGTTTTCATTCACACACCCTCCAGTGTCCTTCGTCATAAGAATATGGTATTTGTACAAAATAGCTCTTTATTTTATTATTGTTTTACTACCATAAAGCATCAAAAGTCAGCTCACAACATCTAGGTTGAACAAGTGTCAAAACACAGTTTTATTGAAAGGTATGACAAGGAGCTTTGAAATAATTCCCCAGTTATCCAGCCTGCAGTGGGGAAACATCCTCATCATTAGAGGAACTCCTAACAAGTTCTACCTCTGCCAAGTACTAGCTATTTCACAACTTCATACTGCAAAGGGCTGGGAAGAGGACATCTACAGTTCAGGTCCTTCCCTCCTTTCCTTCCTGCCTTTCGGGTCAAGGGTAGAGGGAGGGGCAAGAATCTACTATACAAAAGTGAGACTAACCTGTTAACAACACTTCAGAAACACATAAATCTAACTAGATCAGCTTCTAAGAAAAAGCCAATAACAAGTTTCATTACAGGTTTATTCAGATTAGAAGTCCTGCATTCCATTGCAGACTATCAAGTCACCCAGTCAGGTCTATATATTTTCCAGATGAGTTAGAATTAAAAAAAGAAAAAAAAAAAAATCAACTCTATTCTGAAGTTAAGCTTAATATCAATTTTTGTTTCTTTACATGATACTGTCCTTTGGAGATTTACACTCAACATTTTCATTGCGTTTCCATACTGTTCACTAGATTAAAAAAAGTTATCAGTAGAAAAGGATTAATTTAATTATCCTGAGACAGGTTGCCAGTCTCAATGCCAGGAATTGCACTTTCATTTTCACTGTGTTCTGTAAAGCAGTTCTAACTTGTATACATCATATTTTAAGAATTAGTAAGACTTGATCAGCAACATTTATTCAGATCACTAAAAAAAAAGAACATCAGGCTAAAACCAAGTGCTTTAATCTAGTAGAAACACTATTGCTAAAAAAGTAATTACCACTTTGACCAGGTTCATTTGACCGGCTAATTTTCAGTCTGCTTTATAAGTTGTAAGAATTTCCCACCTAATTTTAAACTCCAAGGAATATTCTAGTGTACTTTAAAATGTTTGACTTTTTTTACCTGATAATCAGATCTACAGTTTCAAGAACAGTAAGACAGTTAAAGCATCCTCCATAGAATCATGTTGATTTGTCTTATTAATACAACCCCTTAATTACTAGACAAAATTGAAATGCTGACACAAGGACAATCAGCATTTTTGTCAAACTAGCTCCATATATCTGAGAAAACACCATTTCTCTTGCTTTTAACCCTACTGCACATTTCAGTGAGATTTTTAACCTTTCCATTTTGTCTTAATACTAAAATTTTACAAGAATTGGTGTTCATTTCTGCTTTTTGAAGTGTTTAATGTACATTAATCATTAAAGCTTTAATTTTCATTTCTAAACCAGAATGTCTGTAAGAGAACTTTTAATATGGGTATTTCTAAAATAGGCCTAACATACTCATTAAGTTTCCCTTTGAAAGACACCCCCTTCTGCCAAACCTTTATATATCCTTAATCTGTTTAGGGAAGTTAATATTTAAGTAATATAAAGTAATAAAAAAAGAAATCTACTGTGACTAACTTCATGTGCAGATGAAGGCAGACCATATCACTGTGCACCTACAAACCTCATTATTCCAAAGTCTTCCCAGCCCCAATATTAATTTGTCTACAAGGATCAGGACAATGAATTACCTGTTTTATTTTATATTTAATTATTCTAGTGACTTTTTAGAAAGTCCAGAAGAACCTTGGTATTGTTAAAAATACTCATTCCCTACCACATAAAAGATTTTCTGCAAGCAACAGCCCCCCAGTTATACCTCCAGTAAATGTTTTTCCTTTTGATCCCTTCAAGTTTATTTGTTTCCAGAGTAAGTAGTAACCTGTGCTGTACATTTAGGTTTCCTGACACTCTGAAGCATTTGAATCTTCTGCTACTTACCCAAACATCAAGATATATTTCCCAATGAAATCACTGCAACCTAGAGGATGGTATAACCTTAATGCATATTCACTGCAAATACAGATAGATAGGACAGTAGAACATTCCTAGTAACTTCTCAGTTACAACCTCTAAGCTGAAAGCAGAGAATGACTTTGACACTTACCTTTACATTTATCCGGTCTATTTGTTTATTCTGGGCATCAATCTCATTGCCCATATCCAAAGCCATGTTTTTCAAATTCCCAAGAATGTTTCCCACTTGAGCAAGATTTTCATCCATTTCATCTTCTCTGGCATCATTTGTTATTCTGTAATTAAGTCAAAGTTTCAAAAATCAAGAACTTGCTTTACTCTAGATTTACTCTAATAGGACTTGCTTGTTGCACAATGTATTCAAGCCAAGGTATGGTTTTCCCCCTTTCAAAGCCCCCTGCATTCCAAGCAAGTATCTACCAAGGAAAAAAAAAGGTGCTAAGCTAGCCACTATTACAAAAATAGCCTTAAAAATTAAAATAATAGCTAACAGAGGAATTTTAAGACATGAGTTTATCTCAAATATACTTTTTGACTAAGAGTCCCTTTTTTTTTTTAACAGTCCCCTAAATCACTGAGCACTAAGCTCTATAGTCCTCACATCTAGAAACAGACTGATAATATCACCACTATGAAAAAAAAAAAGTGTAAGATGAGCACTACAATACTGACAGCATAGGTGTCTGCCATCTCCTCTCCAAGCTGTAACAAGTCCTTCAACTTACTATTTAACAACTTCACCTAAAATGCATCTGAAAGAAGCTGACAACTGCTAACTTAGGATTTCTGCTTAACAGATTGAGGAATACGAACAAGCAAACCTTGTAATATAGCCACCACTTGGTCCTCCAGAAGTCTGAGGCTGCTGCCGGTTTATACTTCTTGGTTGCATGGATATCACATGATCTGCTGAGTTCTCTGTTCCATCTCCCCAGGTTGCTCTATATGCCTTGCTGGCCTCAAAGTTCTTTGTCCTACTCCAGAAAGATAAAGAAGATAAGACATCTGAACCACTACCTCAGAAATATGAGAGTTTTCTGACTGAAATTCAGTATTAACCTAGGGTTTTCAGAAACATTTGTCTTGTACCTTATAGAGATTTAGTTTTGTATGTATAAAGCCTCATCTATATAATACAATTTCTTATATCTTGATAGTACAAACACAACTGAGTTATTCTAAGGACAGTGATTAATGTGATCTTAAGCTTTAACACAAGAATTAATGTACTTCACCGGAAGACAGAAGCTTATGACAGTAGCAGGAAGGCTTACATGTCATAAGACAAAGTTGCACTTACAACAGGTATTAGTTTAACCAATCATGATTGGTTACTTTTCAGAAAGAAATGGGGATGAATGAAAAAACTTCCTCAAACACAGATAGCTATACTCTGCAAGAAAACCATTAATCATTACAGGTTTTTATCAAATATTTTCTGTTGACAAGTCTTTCTTTTTAATGTTTCTCAGGGTAACTTTGATTATAAAATAACAGTAATCATATTTGAATAGTTAATTTATTATGCAATTCAACTGTACTAGCTCCATTAAATCAAAACAACTTACCATTACACTTCTATCACATAATTCATAAGAAAAAAAAATTAAAAGCACACTGACACAAAGCAGTCTCAGACATCACAGAGCCACAAAAGCAAGAATGGAAGAAAACATAACAGAAAAAGAACTGATCTAAATTGGGGTCAGTTCTTATGAACCCCAAAGAATAAAGAAGAATATTCTCCTGTTCACCTTGTTTTCTGGCATTTTCGGTTTTAAGCTAGACAACCCAGATTCCACTGCCACTTTTCTGCTTCTTTAAAAGCCTGTGAAGGAAAATCTGTAGTGTCTTCCAGTACATCTAACTTTACAGTTACAGGTAATCAAATTCTATAGATACAGTGCCTTTCAGCAGCCCAGATGTTATACATTTGAAGTGTTGTGAAATTAGCTGCAATGAGGAAATATTCCCCTAATTCTACTGGCATTTATGTATTTGAAATGTGAAATTGTGTTTCATAGGTCAGATCCTACCAAAAGTAATCTAGAATGAATACATGAAGGGGAAGAAATGTAATCACTTCTCAGTTCACAATGGAAGTGCTACACCTAGCAAAACCCTAAAAGAAACCTAAACTAGTCAATTCTATCTCTTTGTATATACACAGGCTTAAAGATCTCTTTAGGTTTACAGCAACTAGATTGAGCATTATATTTTAATCTCTTTTATACTAAAGCCACAACAGCAGAAGAACTTTATATGATTTGCTTCTGGATAAGCAGTCTTCGGTAACTGTAAGGATGTTGTTATCAAAAAACAAGTGACCTAAAAACTCGTTTCACATCTGAAGGAGACAGCTAGAAACAGCATTGTTCAAACTAAGCCAGTTAAGAACAAAACTTCTCACCACCTGTTTTTAAGAGCTGTTTTTCAAATTCAATTGAACATTTCAAATGTTCACTTCTCTCATGTTTCATTTCTGTAAAACTGAGGCTATTTATACAATTTGCCATACCAGCAAGGGCTCAAGCAGTTGTTCACCATTTCCACAACTACTACTCGGTAGTAATGGATATTTTCTATTCACATCAGTATTACAATACATCACAGTCACAAGGAGACCTGCATGCGGACAGACATCATGCACATGCAAGCACAAAGACAACAGAAGCATCACTTCAGGCAGCTGGTTAAATATGCATCTGCACTACTAAGACTGACCTTGTCCTAAAATCCACTTTCACCAGTTTAAGTGAATACAGCTTCTTATCCTAGTCTTCATTTTTAGAAAGCAAGTGTCAGTGTTAGAGAATGGAAAAAAGAATGGAGAAGAAAGAATAATAAAGACCAACAAACAGGCAACTTGTTATTAGTACATAGATCATGAAACAGTACTGTCGGTATTGTGCTTTTAGAAAGCTTTTATACATAATCTAAGCCTAGGAGAAAAGCAATATTTAATTCAGCAAATGTTCTGATTTAGCTTTAGGCTTATGAAAAAAATGAAAAGCTTTGGAGATAAGTGGTTGACAAATAATTCTGGTGTTGACACAAAGACTGACGTACCAGTAGATATGTTAAAGACACTCACTGTTTCTTCTTCTGCACTGCCCTCTAGTTATCTGGTAGATTTTTTTTTCTGCACATTACTGACTATTCCGTACACAACTCTATTTCTTTTCTTGTTATCTGTGTACTTGGAGTGCCACAAGAGTTCACAAATTCTAAGCTTGCTCCGTGTAAATAAGCTGCTTAGCTTCAGTGAAATAAAACTATCAACTACAGAAAACAAAGAGTGAGTGTGTCAAAATGCTCGAAGTCCACCAGCTTGATCCAACTAATAAAGCAGGAAGCACACCTATCCAGAGGTCAGGATAGAACTATCTGTCCTTTCGAGGGCCTCAAGCTCTAAGACTTTCAGTCTTAAAAGCCACATTCATATCTATCCTAAATGATCCTCAAAGTATTCTGCTGGATAACCAGACTCAGCTGCTCCAATGAATTTCTATCTAAACTTCTGCTGTCTCTCAGTTGAATAACATTTTTTTGGTCATGCTAAAGAGCAAAAAACAACAAATACACACACTATTCATTTCAATTACCACACTCAAAATAATTTATTTCTCCTTCTTTTGGAAGAAATGGGGTCACATCCAATTCACTCAAAACAATTCGACATGCTGCTTAAAAGGTAAAGCTTGCACACCTTCAAAAAATAATTCTGATCATTGTTCAGGCTGTTTGGGTGTTTGAAAGTACAAATCAAGTGCCATACAAGATTAGATTACTCAGCTGACTTGGATATGGTAGCCATAACACCAATGTTACAAAGGTACTGCAAAGCAGGTCTGCAAGAGTTTATATAGACACTATTGAGATGAAAGCTTTAACACCAATGTCTGTTTTCCTACTCTCACCCTCCCTAAAGCATGAATATTTTTTAAATTCCTAGAGAACCGAGATTACTTTCCTTCCCCAAAACATAAGTTTTCTTGCTTTTAACGTAGTACCAAAGTACTCCTGTGAAAAAAAAAAGATTTTTGGAGTCAAATTTCTCACAGACAGGCACATATTTATTTGCAGTCCTATTTGGTCTCATTTGCATGCACACTGATAGTATTCTACAAAACATCAGCTTTAAGGAGCTTAAGGCACAATTGTGCAGGTTGTTATACAGCAGATATATTTACAGAGAAAGGGGCACAACATATGGTTAGATGCAAGTAAGCTGTAGCTACTCCTATACAGTTTTAAAAGGGTGCAGCTCTACAAACCAAAAAAATCAACTTTGCTAGCATTTTTTAATTAGCTCTTTTATTAATGAACATCTCCCAGTACAGCAGCTGGGAATATTCGACAACTTCAGACCAAAGTATCAATATAACTGACCTGTTACAAGGACAGACACAGAGCCCACAACATTTGTTGAGCTCTGTCAATGTCTTTTCAGCTTCTCTCATGTCCTTATTTATCTGGTCCATGCCTTCTTCTATGCGATTTAGTTGTTCTAGGAGAGAAACAAGTAACCTGCATAAACACAGATTTTTTCTTTCCTGCCTTCAAGGATTTTTTTTTAAGATAAATACTAAATGATACAAGTTTTGTTTACTACATGAAAAATACATTCCCTATCCTTAGAGCAGCACTTTTAATATAAATGCACACCATCACTAGATGGTGGAAAGAAGCAGCTTCTGTATTACATTGTAACTAACATTATCACTGAACTACTTTAAAACCTCTTAAATACTACAAACACTTGTGAAAAACCAACTAGCAAATCCCATTTTCACATAAGTAGTCTTTAATTAGCCTTTAGTTTCACCAACAGCTCTTGAATGATGATCTTTTTCTTACAGTCATCATAGTGACTTAGTGTTAGAGAGGAAGAAGGAAGAACTTACCTCCTTGTTCATCTAGCATGGTAATAGTTTTGATGCCAACATCGTGGGACTGAGGAAAGAAATTTAGTTTCAGATATAAAACCAGATTTCAACATAGCAGTGCAAAACCTGAAGGTTTTGATAGTAAGTTGGATAATCCAGGCAAGTTTATAATAAAACACTGTGCTAGAAATAACTTCTGTAGTAAAGCTATTCTAAGTTTCAAATTAGATCCTATGTTAGTGAAACAGGTGAGATGCTTATCAGCCTATCCCAATTAGTGGTGCTTTTGTGAGGGTTTGGCTTTTTTTTTACCTTGCAACAAGAGGTAAAATTTATTGTAATAATCAGATTGAGCTATAACAATGTCAAGCTAAAAAGACAGACCTAGCTGTGCCTCATTTTGAGAAGTGGCATTGGGTTTGTTCTTTATCCCTACACCGTTAATTAGGGCTGACAAGGCTTTAGTCCTGGAAGCCAGAATAGAAGAAAGCAAGACGAGAGAATTCAGCACAAGAGATCACTAAGAGAATACACCATCACCAGTTTTAGAACACAAAAAAAACTAGCACTGAGGAATATACTACAATACAGCTCTTTGCTGGCTCAAAGTCATGACAGCATAGAATGAATATCAAAAGAAATTATTGTTGGCTCATTACATGTACTTAACATTTGTGTTAGAGGTATTCATTAGGCTATGCTATTCCAGTGCCTCACTGGTAACAGCAGCGTCTTCAGCAAGCCATAACAGTGCAGGGGAGTAGCTTCCTCATACAACTTCACCCAGATAAACCCAACATACCGATTTGGTTCAAGTCATGTACAAGGGTGTTGAGAGTTTCATCAGTCTTATCTTTACAGTTAAAACTGACGAACAGATTGTAAGGTATATGTAGAATTACTTCTGTTTAGAAGCAAAAGCAGCCCTATTCTTCATAACTCCACCCAACAAAGCCCTACTGTCCTCAAAACAAGACATTTTCACACTGTTCACAGGGAAAGTGAACTAAAAGACAAACGAAAGATGTTATGAGAAACAAGCGAGAAAGCCATAAGTGACAATCACAGGCTTTTTACAACTGATCTGTAGCATTTGGAGATTAAGTAATTTTGTTTAAGAGGAAAACAGGTAAAAAGGATATCAACCCTTCTGTGATCCAACACAATGTAAAATTCATGAAGTTTGTAATTCCAACTCTACTACTAAATTAAAGCAGCAATTTCTACTGATGTGTGTCTTGAGAAAGACAAAAAGCTGATTAAAATAATTTTGTGACAGTTAACATGCTGCTTCTTATACTTAAATCCACAGGGAATTCTAAAGCTTTTCCTTACCTCAATGGCCAAACCAAGAATCCTCCTTGTGCTTTCCAAAGACTAGAAAGAGAAGTTTAAAATGAGTGCATTGATAGTGTATATCTATCTATCTATCTCAGTGTCTGGAAGTCTTTACCAGTTCATTGCAGTAAGGCAATGAGTATATAAAGGTTCATCACCCTGTCTATATTTAATACATGCTACAATACAGTCATAGTAGTAGCATATTAGTTTGTTTTCCTTGGTTTTTAGTCCTTGCTAGTACTTTGCTTATCCCACTGGAAAGTCATTATAAAAGGAGATCTATTCAAATCAATTTTAGTTAAATAAGAAAGTCATGAAGCATCAATATGATGAACAATACTATAGGTACCCAACCTGCATTGTGTCTCTAATCAAGACTGGATGATCAGTGCTTGGTCAAGCAGGTGACTTTACAAATCAGAACTTTAAATTCATTCTAATTTTTAGGAGTAGTCTTCACTCCAGTATTAGCCAAGTAAAGTGAAAATTTAAAACATTCAGCTATACCCTTGCAGAATCAGTACCCTGGTCGGTCTATTTTTAAAAGGATATTCTAATTTCATCAGGCAAGTATTGTAATCCTAGATATCTTCCTACAATATTTACCTCATCAGTGACCTGGTTGGCCCTCAGCTGAATTTCTTCAGGTGATAGTTCTTCCATGATGAGGTAATATTACTTGCAAGTAATCACGTTAAAGAGAGTCTTCCCCCTGTAATAAGAGATACCAGTTAAGCATCGTATTTATCCTTTTATCAATATTTACAGTTGAAACTGGAAGGTAGTTCAAAGAAGGAAAGCCTGTACATTTCATTCTGCTTAGTACAATACCTGGTTAGGACTAGAAGACACTAAAATAATTATTTAGCTGATATGACCTAACATGGAGGCTAAGAGAAATACAGGAACAACTGGTATATCCAATAATTTCCTTTCCAAGACTTAGGTTCCGAAACATTTTTGGAAAATTCTACTGTTACTTTAAGGTAAAAAATAATCAGGAAATGAGTTTCCCCATGTTGGAAAAGCACATGGGTTTGCCCAGTAATCCAGAAACAAATTCATTAAGACCTTTAATTTACTAGCGTAAGTTTTAAGTGTTCTTTCCATTCCCGTTGGGGGATTTCAAGAGTCATAAGAAGAGAAAACATTTTAATGGATAAAACACCACCTAAAATTACTGCAGTCCCACTCTAGAAGTAGTTGTTGTTATGGTATGGTGAGTCCCTCAAATGCAAAAGGATCTGCAAAAATTTTAATTGGCATTTATCAGTCTAACTGTAGCAAAGGTTTTCAAATCTACCTCTCATAACAAATATTATTTTCATAACCAAAGTCCCAACACACCAGGATTTAACTTTTGCTATAAACAGGAGATACATATTTTGCCCAAATACACAAGATGAAAATGCAAGCCCGTCAATAAATGCATTCCTATCAGAGACAAGTTTTTCAGAGCTAAGGATCTGCATTTTTGTTGGAAGAATGGTAATAAATCTGGCACTCCTAGCAATGGGAAAACAGAGCTCCCAGTCTATACAAGATTTTAATGAGGTAGCACATAAGCTGAGAAATAAGAGGATTTTTTTCCCCAAAGAATTTTCCCTTTAACTTTAAACTAAGCCTTGCTCTTTCACATGAGTAGCTTCCAATTAGCTCCACATTACACATTGATATGATTTCAAAAGTTCTGCTTGACAAACAGAACTGTGTTCCATTTTTCCCGATAAGATCAGTATTTTAGAAGACATAACATTAGTAACTGCTCCTATGTTGTAGGTTAGCAAGGGTTCCCCCTCCCTGGGGGACTGTAAGTGGTTTGTCCAGGTGAATTTCCGGGACAAAACCAATCAGAAGTTTTGGTATCGTCTTTTGCCAATTACATCTTTAAGGAAATGGAAAAGAGGGTTGTTGCGCAGTTGGAAATTGAGGAGCCATGTAGGAGGATGCAGCAGGCCCCATGTGGGGCCAGGCCTCCCTCCTCCTCTGGCCCTGGGCCGGGGGCAGGAGCAATCACTGAAACCCCCCTGATCCAGATGTGCAACGGAGTGAAGGCAGAAAAAAAAACAACTTAAAGGACTTTGCAAAAGAAAATTAGAAACTGCAGCCAGAGAGATAACGGAGCCTTCAAGGTCAGATCTAGCAGCAGTCAGAGAGAGAAGCTGTAAAAGAGGGGGGAGAGATGACTCCTTCTTCCCCCTCCCTCTCTTTCCCTTCAGCAGGGAAAAGACTGAAATTTAAATCATCCCTGCCACCTGTGTAAGATTGTGAAGGAGCCCATGATGGAATAGATACAAAAGATGTAACTCTGTGGAAGTTTTTGTTGGACTGTAGCCGTCACAGAATCGTCTTACACCGGTGCAAGGAGGCCCTTGTACGACCTTGGGATCCCACAGGGGGATCCGTGCAGCTACCCACGCCTGAGACCTACACTCGGCAGCAAGTCGGCTCGGGTAATACTAGTATGACCCTAGTGGGGGAATTGATGCTGGTGCGGCTGCATTTGTGACCCAAAGGACAGCAGAGAGTGGAAGAACTGTTGTCTGAGGGGTAGACCCACATCAGAGAGGTCTATCAAGGACTATTCCTGTGGGAAGGGACCCCA
>JAWWES010000168.1:26311256-26323445 GCA_035583135.1 Lophotriccus pileatus | reverse complement strand
AGGGGGAGGAGTTTTGGGTCTCCCCTGTGGTTTGGTCTCAACAAAACACTTGTGTCCCACTCAAACGTAGACACCAGCATAAGCACAACAGGCTGTAAAATGTAACCCTAGAAGCCGTGTTGGAGTTACGCAAGAGCCATAGTGCAGCCATTGCTACACAATGCAACAGTTTCTTGACTTTTGAGGTAAGCGCATGACAAAGTTCTCAAACAATGCATAAGAAGGATTTGTTTATAAAATAAGTCTTTAAAGGGTAATAAGACTCCTATCTTCGAACAGTTGTTTGTAAATGCATTATACTACTACAACAGCACCCAAAGCACCCAAAATCTGAAGAAAGAGCATATATTTTTTAATCAGATACTGAGTTTTGTGTTTTATTCAGTACTGCCAGAACACTGCTCTGTGCTACTAGAACCACATGTTCATGGAGAAACCACTGAAAAACAAACTAGCAGCAAGGCTGAAAAAGAAAGAAGGCAACAGTAGTCAGCACTTCCAACTACCACACCAAGAACACTAAGTAGTGCAGTTTGGATGGTAACTTCATGACATTATGAATTAAGTTCAGGACTGAAGCTCACATACACTCTACTAAACCAAATCCTGGGCTTGAGAACTGTGATTTTATTAATCAAGTCCTATGAAAGATAATGCCATGCCAAAATACAATAGTAATTACATGAAGAAACAATCATATGAAGAGCTAATTCATGTACTGTTAGCTATCAAACTATTCCCCCTCAACTTTGTCCTAATTATATTAGCTGACAGAGGAACTAGCAATCCATTTTTGACGCAAGATAACAGTAACACACTAAACCAGAAAGTGTCTGAAGTTGTATCTGACGTTAGACAATGGCTTGAAAACACAAGTATTTGCCACCAAATCAAAGAAGTTCAGAAGTAAGGGTAAGGTTGGAAGGAACCACAGTGGGTCATCTGGTCCAATCTCCCTGCTCAAGCAGGGTCAACCTAAAAACACACTGCACAGGATTACATTCAGAGAGTTCTGAATATCTCCAGTGAGGGAGATTCTACAACCTCTCTGGGCAGTCTGTTCCAGTGCACAGTCACCCACACAGTAAAGAAGTTCTTCCTCATATTCAGATGAAACTTCCTGTGCATTAGTCTCTGCCTGTTGCCTCTTGACCTATTGTTTGGCACTACCGAGAGAAGAGCCTGGATCCTTCCTCTTTACACCCTCATTTCAGATACTTACAGACATTGATGAGGTCCCCTTTCAGTCACCTCTTATCAAGGCTGAACATGCCCAGCTCCCTCAGCCTTTCCTTGTATAAGAGATGCTCCAGTCCCTCAATCATCTTTGTTGCCCTCCACTGGATTTGCTCCAGGAGCTCCATGTCTCTCTTGTTCTGAGGAATCCGAAACTGGACACAGCGCTCCAGATGTGACCTCACCAGGGCTGAATAGAGTGGCAGGATCACCTCCCTCGATCTGGTGGCAGTGCTCTTCCTAAGGCACCCCAGGATACCATTGGCCTTCTTGGCACACTGCTGGCTCACAGACAGCTTGTTGTCCACCAGGATCCCCAGGTCTTCCTCTGCAGAGCTGCTTTCCAGCAGGTCAGATCTCAGCCTGCACTGGTGCAGGGGGTTATTCTTCCCCAGATGCAGGACCCTGCATTTGCCTTTGTGGAATTTCAGACAGTTCTTCTCTGCCCAGGTCCTTCTGAAGGGCTGCATAGCATTCTGAAGCCCCAGCCACTCCACCCAGCTTTGTGTCATCAGCAAACCAGTTCTAACAGCTGACAGGCAAGCTTTGTGTTCCCCTAGCTTGCTCACATCTTCCTGAATAGCTCCACTGCCAGCCAGCAAGAAGTTCTATGGAAACCCACAGCACTCCTCCCACTTTCCCCTTAAATCAATGGTATTTGGTCTTGAAACTGTTTATAAATTGATCTAATGCTGAAGAAATACAGCTGTAAGATGTAGAGGAAAAAACTCTTCCACACAGCAGACAGAAAAAACTTACTTCCAGGATTCCTCAAAGCTGAGGTATGCATGTGTTTATCTTCTGATGCTCATATTTGGACATGTAGTGTTTTGCCTCTTATGAAATGAAACCATAATCTAAAGTGATATTTCACATAACTGCTAAGATAAATGATCCATGTCCAAGGAAACTAAGTAAAACCACTCAGAACACTTGGCTAAGAGATTAATGTTCTGACAATCTTTTATCATGGATAATAGGATACAGTTATTTCCCAGTCTTTTCTGATAATTTCTTAAGGTCTTATGACACTGAAAACAATGAAAGAACTTTTCTTTCTCTGTACTTCCCAGCAAGCTTACCCCCCCTCACTTTTCAGCCATTGCCTTTAGAGCTATGTAAGGCAAGATACCATTTCCTTCTTCAAACAGGCTCAAGAAAGCATTCTCTTTGAATGTAATTATAATTTCTGTTTAAAACTGAATATCTAAACCCAGTGTGTTAGCATCCAAAAAGCCAGTTTTATTCCCACTATTTGCAGCATTGCTTTTGTAAGCCCACACAACCTGCACAGCAGCACTGCAGAGGCAATTAGTGCCATAAGGCAGAATAGAAAAAGACAGTCCCTAGGCAGTAAAAAGACTTCTCACCATACAGCAGTTTAAAACATTCAGAAAAGCACACAACAGTAACTTAAAAGAAAGCAAACATTTCCAAAAAAGCCTGTTTCCAGAGATGTAAATACACACTTGATAATTGCACGCGTAACTGGAATAGCTGAACATAGTATGTGCCTTTACTGCAAGATCTCTAAAGAAGTTACAACACCCAAGATGATGCCATTTGTATTGAAATAAAAACTCAGCTATTCCAACAGAACACAGCATACGTACATAAAGGATACTCATTCTCTGATCTTTTTGCCAAAGAATCAAAGCACCCATTCAGACCTTCTTAAGTTAATGGCATGTGACAAAATGATTTTGTATCCAAGGCATTAAGATTACTCAACAAAAACAAAATACACAGAGAGAAAAACTTGATATAGCTAAAGTGTACCTGGCACGTATTTTTATTATGATAATTGCCAAGGTAAGTATCTATTTTGAAATCCATGTTCAATGCCTATTTTGTTTGCTTTCCCTTTCCTTTCATTTTAAAAATCCTAGCCACAGTGTAACCAACGTAAAAAAGAGGACAGCCTAAAATGAGACTTAAAAATTATAATGGAACAACAGTCTACTATTTTAGTTTATTTTCTCTCTAGACTGACAAGTTTTAAACAAGTAACTAATGTGCTTAAATACAAAGTAAAACTCCTTTGAAGAAGGATGTGATGATGTCAGATGTATTTACCTTTCATTATCAAAAAGTATTCTGCAGTATTTACTCAGTTACCAACCTGCAAGGATTAAAGTTAAACACATTTCAGTACAACTCTCCCTCTGCCCCTTACATAGGAAGGCCTGGCACCTACAGACTATGCAAAACTAAACTTGCTACAAAAATACATGTTCATGAAATAATGGGCCTCATGAAACTTTTTTACCAGGAAATTTATGACTACAACACATTCATTATCATAACTCTCAGGAACGTATAAAAAAAAAAGGAAGATTCATTGAGAAACAAGAGCAACAAGGAAATAAACGCATGGCCTGCAAATCATAAGAACCTGAGTTTTCACCATGTTTTATTTTGGAGATTTTGAGGGCAAAAAGAGTTCCTTGAAATCCCAATTCCAACCACAATGTTATCTCTTCATAACTCCTGTTAGGCTAAGACACCCCATAAGCTCACCACTATAATGCATTTTAAAGTTATGGTATTACTGCCCAAGCCAGCTGAGGATGGTTTAGGCTGAAGTTACTTCTATCTCTTGGACAAGAGGAACAATGAGGTAAAAGAAAACAGATTTATATCTGCACATACATTTTTTCCTCTTACTCTGCATTTAGTCATGCCTCTAAAAACCATGAAAAACTTTCATTCTCCTATGTGAAGTTGTTAGGTTGGAGATGACTAAGGAAAAGCAAGCAATTTTTTGCTGTGATTTTACAGAACTGTTCAAAACCTTAAGACATTTCATGCAAATGAATGAGGGACATTACAAGCACTTTTGTGGTTGATTTTAGTACGGTGCCAGACCCATTTAAAGCATCACTGGCTTAGAGATCTTAATTTGGTTTATCAATACACCCATATAGCAGCTGAAGCATTTTAGTAGGTTCTTTGTCTAATTTGAAAAAAATGGAGAGTGACACAGAGTGATGTCAGCTATGGCTATGTCTTTAAAAGCAGTAGAGTGGTCTTGTGGGAAGACAGGGCAAATTTTTGCTTGGTAAAAGCACTGCTCACATGGCCACAGTTCAAGTGGATCAGTCACAAGCACTGAGAGTTTTGTCCCAACCCCAACTATTGAACTGAGAGCTAACATCTGCCAGCCGTAACTTTCGTAGTGCAATAGCAGCAAATTCAGTGTTAGCAATACCCACAGTGATCTACTGTCTGTATGTACAAATCTTCAAGTCTAAATATCTGCTTGTGATCAGAAAGCCAAGGCAGTATCACTTTATCCAACAGCAGCTCACTGGCTGGGTTACCTGACAATAGGCAAATTAAAAACTTTTTGGGGAAAAAAAGCATTTGAATTGACAGACCCTCAAGATCCAAGTACTATTTTATGCAGCCAGCAACAACATAATTCATCTTTGCCACTCACCTTCCCAAATCACACAGTAGAAAATTAACATGAATTTTTTTTTGTTGTCCCTCTCATTAGTCTAAGATACTCCTCTGCTCCACTAAGGGTTTCCCTTCAAGTGTTTTCATTTTCATTCAGAATTACTTGCAAACTGAAAGCCAGCTATTTATGCCAACACACTCAGTTTCCAATGTAAACGAGTTCCAAAAGCCATTACAACAGTGAGGCTGCACAGTGTTTTCAAGAATTTTTCAATGCCAATAATCTTCTTAGGCTTATAAGACACTTCCAAGGTATTATAAGCTATAGTAGACAATTTACATGCTGTTTGAACAAGTTTTTCTTCAGCACTAGTTGAGAAACAATTCTAATGCTTGTTAGCTCTAGGAAAAAAGAAAACTTCCTTTCTTTATGATAATCATGGCACATTCGGGCTGTGCTGTTCAAAGCACTCGAAACCCTTACTGGTCTTTACGAATGTAAATTAACTGCAGGGCGCCACAAGACCTAATAAAGTGTTTGATCAACTCCAGTTACACAGTCCATGTCTGTAAAAGACTATGGACAGGCTGTCAAAAGTGACAAGTCAACTTGCATCGGACCAATAAATTGATTACTTTCAAAACTCACCTTGAAAAATAAGATTGTTGTCCTGCATCTCTGGAGATCTGCAATAACCAACAGTTTTGTGCCCCAACCGGCACAATACCTTTCAGAAATTTCTCATATATCCATCACGTTTGCTACATATCATAAATTGATCCCTTACTCCCCCATATGAGGGTCCTCTATTTGAACCCAGCCCCTTTGGTATGAATATACACTTCTAATCAATATCTCAAAGTTTTCTTCCTCCTTCACTGATAACTCTAAACTAAAAGCTAAACATAAATGTTTACTTGTTGTGGGTGTGGGGTTTTTTTCTGCTGAAGATATTTTGGTAACATCAATAACACACAGCACACTGTGCCTTGGTTCCATAAAGGGAGACTAAGTAAGGCATCCACAATTTTCTTGTGAGTAGGAAGTGAGAGAAGAAGAAATTAACATAATACTTTTGGCCATGGAAGACAATAGCTGTGAGAACTCAAAGTTGGTAGATTACCTCTCTAATACCAAACCCATAAGGCTTATTAAGGTTACTCATTTTTATAAATTCATGATATCAAAGAATCCGACCCTTTCTATTTCCAAATAACAGTATTTGACTATCTCTTCAGAAGAAAGAGAAAGTAATACTTGTACTCTACCCTTTTAACATTAGGCACTAGTAAGAATACCAACACCCCTGCAATTCCCAATTCCCTAATTCTTTCATGAGGTGTTTCATATGCATACCAGGGAAAAACAAGAATTGCTACTATCCAGTACCATCTAAAAGTATGACTGAGAAACACAGCCTATGCCTTTTTACCACAAAGGTAGGAGCTAGGTGATGACACAACCCTACTGTTGCACCAACTAACAAAGCCAGAATCCCATGAGTTGCATTTTTAGCCATCAGTGAATTGGTACAGATTCAGGTGATTGTGGATGCTCTCAGTTCCTTCACTTATAAAGCAAACTGTTGGCTTCACCAAAAGACAGAAAAATTTGTGAAACAATGTTCTTAGAAATGTGAATGTTAATTATGAAATGTCTGTACACGCTTGCAAAGATCAAAAATTGAACAGTTTACAACCCTAAACCTTTGTGTTTAGGGTTGCAGGCTTTTGTTCTTTCAAATTCATCATATCACTATGTTGTTATTGCTTTTTTAAAAATCCTTCCTTAACGCAAGCAATTATCCTACTTGTTAGTTGAAATTCAGCCCAGATAATGCAGGGTAGCACAAGGTATCAGCACCAGAATGTACTCCTCCACATGATTATGCCTATGAGATAAATGAATAAAGCATCTGTGACCCTGGGGGAAGAGGCAAGGGCCCAAGAACAGGACACTACTCTGCATGCTTCCTGCTTTCTCTTATCAGCTTCCTGAACACCCTGCACAAAGGCGATAGCACAAAGAACAGGCGTGAGCAATGCCACCTCCTCTGTGCAGTGTATCCAGTTCCATACTCATCTCAACAATTCATTTTTGTCCCTGGGAAAGCCTCGTGAAACCTCCTCCAAATTAGTTACTGGCCGACAGAAGTTTACAGTCGAACTTGGATCCACATACAGACAATAACAGATTCCATTTCTACTAATGACATAAACTGTGCTGTATAATAACCTAGTTCAAAAACTGCAGAGCAGAGGTCAGGCATTTGTTACTAGAATGTCAGTAAGCAATTAACTGCTCAATTCAATCAATCAATCAATCGACATCATAGGAGGCTATCCCTTTGTCCCTATACACCTCCCTACATAGCTCTTATCTCTACAGCACGGGATCAGATTTGTTTATGAAGGGGAAGTAAAACAACACCCTGAGTTCTGAACGCTGAGCATCTACTGCCCTTTCTGAGGGAGAAAAAAGAGGAAGGTAAATAGCTAGAAAAGTTGCATAAAGAAGTCTCCAAAGTTTCTCAAGCTTAGGTTGTCAAATCACGTGTATTGATTTGATAACCTTCGTTGTGTAAAACTGAGTGAAAAGAGGGGGGAAAAAAGTGAAAAATAAAGCTGACTCTTCGTTAGCTTCCCAGAAGCGCCAAGGGCATCGAGACGTACAGCTGAGGGAAGCGCAAAAACACAGGTTACGTTCGATGCTTTTTGATTACTAGGTACCACTACAGCATCTTACCGCTGAGTCCAAAGGCAGGCGGGCGCAATACAGGTTTAAGAAGACGCAGGAATGGGCGGGTTTTCTCCTGTTTCCTACCAACAACTCAATTCACGGACTCTCTCCAAGCAAATAAAAACCACCCGGACACGGCACTGCCGCCCCCGGCACGTGGGAGCCCGCAAGGCCTCCCCGCACACGAGGGGACAGGCGCAGCCCACGGCTGAGGCGGGGGCTCGGGGGGCCCGGGCCCGCCCCCGGCGAGTCCCGGCCACCCCCTTACCCCGCGCAGCCAAGACCGGCCGGCAACCGCGGGACCAGCGCGGCCGGGCGGGGCCGCCTCGCCCCACAGAGGCCCCCGCCCGCCCGGCTCAGGGCGCTACGCGGCAGGAAAGCTGCCAAACACCGGATCCGCCAGGCTGCCGCCTCGCCCGGGGCGCTGCGAGCTACCAAAGCCCGCCCCGCCGCACACCTACCGGCACCGCCGCCGATCCTTCCCGCCGAGCCGAGCCGAGCCGGGCCGGGCCGCGCCGCGCTCAGCCGCCCCTTTAAGGTCCCATGTCCCGCCCGCCCCCGCCGCCCAGCGCCGGCCCGCGCGCGCCGCCGCCGCCCCCGGAAGCGGGAACGGGCACCGCCCATCCGCCACTCCCAACATGGCGGCGGGAGCGGGCCGCCTCCGCACACCCATCATGGCGCCGCCGGGCCGTGTGCGGTGTCCGTGGAGTGTGTGTGGAGTGGGCGCCGCCCGTCCCGTGCCCCGCGGTCCGGCCGCGCTGAGCAGAGCTGCGTTAGCAAACAGCGCGGTACAGAAATAGCCCTGTTTGTATCAGCGGGGGTTTTCCAGTTAAGTTTCTATTAGGACGATGCGTGTCAGCCCTCTTCTGTCACCAGCGGAGAGAACGAGGGCAGAAAGGGAAAAGGAAAAGCTGCTTTTGGCAGTCACAGACTTCATCTTTTCTAGCTGGACTGGGCAGCCTTTCCCGAGATGTATTCCTTTTCGGGTGTGGATGCTCAGGTTGCTGTCGGATCCCGTACCTGCTGTAAGGCTGCAAGCCCTGCCAGCACTGCCGGCAGCCCTCACAGCACCGGGGCCGCAGCAGCTTACGTGGCTCGTTAAGCCTGTACAAGGTCCCTCTTCCAGTGAAACTGCTGCGATCTCAGGCCCTTGGTTTCCCTCCTCTCCCTCTCGGAGCATCCCGGCATGCTCTGAGCTACTGCGGACTTTGGCTTCCCCAAAAGTCCCAATGCAGTAAGGTACGCTGCAGAACGCGGGCACAAGCCCGTTTGCCCTCCTGTATTCCAAACCACCCCTGGAGCAGATTTCCCAGACGCAGACGCCCTGGTAGGGCCGGCCCAGCACGACGTTCTTGGCTTCTCGCTGCTGAGGTAACCGAGGGCTTCGGCGCCTGCTTTTTAGAGCGGCAGCACGTGGCGCTGTGCGTGTTTACAGCGCCGTATTGACGCACAACAGCAGTACCGTCATTACGGGCTGCGAAATGCCCGCAGGCGGCCGCGCTGCCGCCGCCCTCGCCGCGAAGCTCCCGCGCCACCAGGACTGCACTTCCCGGCAGGCCCCGCGGGCACGCAGGCGTGCCTCCCGGCGTGCAGCGGGGCCGCCGGCCCATTGGCTGTGCGGGCCGTGTCCCCGCCCCGCCGCGCGCGCGGGTCTGTGCGGGGCGGGCTCGGCGCGGGTCCGAGCGGGCGGCGGGTCCGGCGCGGTCGGGCAGGGCCTCCGCGCTGCCGCGGGGCGATGGGCTGCCGCGCCGTTCCCCTGGCCAGGGGTGCGAGCTGTGAGTATCGGGGCTGCGCGGAGCAGAGTGCGCGGAGAGCGCTGTGGCGGCGGCGGCCGGGGGTGGTGGGGTTCGCTCCGGTTCTGGCGGAGGGGGCGGCCTGGGGGGTGGCAACGCGGCCAGTCCGTCGCGGAGAGGCTGCGACAGCGGGGATCTGCCCTGGGGCGGGCGTGCTCCTTGTTTTGCCCGGTAAGCATCCTGTAGTGCTGCAGTGATCCCCGAACTTTGTTGTGCTGCTAAACGCGAGCTTTGTGAAAGCAGAATCTCTGTTACAGATGCGGAGCTGCTGTGCGGTCTCTTAGTACCTGCCAGAAGCGTTTCCAGGGATGAACTGTGGCTTTGAGTAGAATTGCTTAATTTACCTTCCTTATAGTATAGAGCTAAAAAATGTGTCGAAGTAAAAGAATGTATGAATGCGGTGATAAGTTTCTGGTAGCCTAAAAGGACTAGGACTGATAGTATGAAACAAGCCTCAATTGTACGATGAAACATGGGGTATCAGGTGATCATTCATCTTTGCAAGAAGGGTAGTTCACATGTAAACTTACATTAAGAGCTGTTCGGGGTGCTTATGAATTTAGTTCATAAAAGTTGATGAAATATGGGATAGCACTGGCATTGGTGATTGAAGTTTGTATCTCACTATGAATAGTAGTATCCTCATTGATAAGGCTTTGATTAAAATGTCCTCTTGCAAGTAAAATTTTTCCTTTTCCCCTTCCCTCCTTGCTGAAGTCCAGCTTTAATGAACGAATGAGTTCTGAGGCATGACCTGAGAGAAGGGGATTGAAGTTTGCTGGACTTTGTCTTCAAAATGAGTTTCTGGGTCTGCATTTCCTACATGTTTGCTGGTTATTGCTTTTATTTTGTTATTTGCTACTTCTTTTAGTTAAGCCTCAATTACTATGTTAAGCTCATTGACTGTTTTGCTGAACTCATAGATCCTGGTCTTAAAAAAAACCCCAAACAAAACATTTTAGCCTTCTAAAAATTTGGTTAATAGCTTTGCTGAAGTTTGAAAGGTGCACTGCAATATTTGGGATTACTGCTGCAGGCTCTAAGGGCCAATATGATGTGGCTCTGTAACTTCTTACCTTGGAAAATAGATTCCTATCCTGAAGTCTCTTCCATTAAAGGCGACTGTATTAGCCCTTTTTTTAAGTCTTTGCTTGACTTCAGCTGAACTGGCTATACAAGGCAGCTACATTTGCACCAGTGTGTATGTTCCACTAATGACTGATTTTTGAATGTAAAGGTAGTTAAATAGGTGCTATGTTCTGGAATTTTCAATTTGGAACAAGTCCTTGGTTTTAGCCGAATTGTGTTTGTCTTTTACTTGAGTCAGTTTAGTAGCTGTGACCAGTCTTTGGGTACCTTCTAATCCATTTGTCCAAAAACGCCGCTCATTTGTGGAGGTGTCAAGTAAAGACATCTTACTTTATGTGGGACAATAAATCCAGTGAAAAGAATAACAAGAATCATTATCCTCCAGATACGTACCCAAATTGCATACAGAGGTACTATGACTTTATCTAGGTAAAATGAAGGTATTTTTTTCCGTCATTTTTCTTTCCACTTTATCTTGTAAAGGAAGCATTCAAAAGATATCGGGAATCAAATTTAAATTTGTTCAGAATGACATTTAAATTTTTAAAGCTCTTCTTAGCGTATGGTCATCGTCTTCTGAGAACTGCCACCAGATGGTGTCATAAGATTTGAGGTGTTGTCTGACTTGAGCTCATTCTGGCAAAGTAAGAGGATACCGTGCATTGCAAGTAACTTCTTTGTTTTTATGAAAGTTTTTTTCATATTTGTAGTGTAAGGTTTTGGATTTTTTTTCATCAAGTCCTAGACTATTTTACATTTTGATCCTAAGATGATGGAGCTGCTATTGTTCAGCCCTGGGACAAACTGCATTACAGAGATGGAATAATTTAGACAGATCCCTGTCTTTCTATTACCTGGCCATTAATGACTACTGTCTTAAAGTTTGGGATCCTTACCTTGAGTTTTCTTGGCATGAAAGATCCTCATACTGAAGAGTGACCTGACTACCTTGGTTCAAGTGCCTCAAATCACTCTCCAGTGGTTTTGCATACACTGTAATGACATTATAAATAGAGGATGCCCAATTACAGACTGAATGCTCTCCCTACTAGTTCTTTTATGTCAATATAGATCTACCTTAGGGAGCTTGAGTTATTTTGACAAGGCCAGGTACCTGCTTGTGTGGAACTGCAGTAGGTGGGATACATAGAGTAATTTGTTTTGATGTGACTTCTGAGTCCCTGTGCTTAACTTCTAATCAGTGAAAGAGACATTTCCTTCCTTAGGAGGGAAAAAAAAAAAGATACAACTAAATGTTACAGAAATAAGTGTCAAATTAAGTATCTGGTATTTCTGTCATTCTTAGGGGGGTCTGTATGTTGAAGACCCTTTATTAAATGACTTGAGGTTACCAGAGTAAGCTGGTAATGTGAATTCTCTTTTAAGTCAGAGAAATACTTAAATCGATTGGGTTATTTTTCCCACATCTTGTAGATCACTGTGTTGCTTCTTAGTAAGACTTTGTCTCAGTAATTTTCGATTATGGTTGAGGTTGTAACAGTAGTAGGGGTAGGAAAATTCCCCTCTCCAAAGGGTGGTTGTAGGGATCTTAGATGGAGTACCATGTCCAGTTTGGAAAGAGGAACAGCAATTTTAATAGAATCAAGAAATGTGATGTTTGAGGAAAACATCTGAAGAAAAGGAGCTTTCATATGCCTTAAACCAAAGTGGGAGTACAGGGGAAAACACAACCTTTCCAGGTATGTGCATTTTAGGTGTTCTAGGTGACAGCATACAGCAGTAATGCTGAACAGCACTCAATTCCAATTAGGACAGAGTATTATGGCCCGTCTTCGCGAACGAAGAGCCGGGGAAGGTCCTTACCCGCATATGCAGATAAGGCCTTCGCGCCTGCGCAGTGGATTTTTTAGGTGACACACAGTGTGCGCGGAACTGAGGCCACCCTTTAATCCTGAGGTTCGTCTA
>JAWWES010000168.1:26189534-26311156 GCA_035583135.1 Lophotriccus pileatus | reverse complement strand
CATCTGCCCGGGGAGCTCCCTGACCGGGAATTGAACCCGCGGTCTCAAGGGTACCAGCCCTGCGTCTTAACCACTAGGCCACCGGGGGCTCCCAGGACAGAGTATATTCCTGAATATTCTGCTGAGTAAAAAGCTGTCATAATAGCAATAAGGCATTTACTTTCACTAGGGAGAAATGATCTCGATTTACAGCAAGGAAAACTTAGTTCAGATATTAAGAAATTATTAGCATTGCTATGTATATTGAATTAGAAAGATTGCAATTTGACTGTGTCTTAAAGTGTATATATACTTCTGGTCTGTGTCCTGTTCTTAGATTTACATTAAATAAAAATAGAAGCCAATGAAAACTCTGTGTTCATGCCAGGTGTTCCTGTGCCTGTGCTGGTCTGTTTAAGGTATTTCTCTACAGTGTTCTTATCTCCAGCATACTTTCCCTGTGCATTGTGAAAAAAGCCAGCCGTACTCGTGGGATAGTGTTCAAACAGTTTCTGCTAGATGTTTTGTAGGCTAGTTAGTAGAGTAAGTTTTATTGCTTTTAACAGGAACCTAAAGAACTTCGACCTGTGAACTAAGTCTTCTCTTCTGGCCCAATGTCAACACAGCTGAACACTCATCTGCCCCGTTATAACATTTGTTGTGCTGCTTCAGTGCTGAGGGGTCTAGTGCACCTTCAATCTGTCATGTGGATGAAATTAAATCTTGGAAAGCAGGGACAAATTTACCTTAAAAGTTTGGCTTCTGCTACAGTATTTTAACTACTGGTGTGTAATGTAGTTATCTCCTTTGCCACATTGTAGAAAAACTAAACCTGTGGCTGCAGAGTAGTTTGTACAGTACATGTTAGCGTGCTGGAGAAGAATAATGCTGTTAGTCATGACTTAACTTTAGTCCTTAAGTTTCTATCTGTTGATTGGTTTAGGTTGAACAGATCAGCATCATGGAAGGTGGGTTAAAGCACCTCCCACATCGCTCAGAAGTAGGGTTAAAGTAATTAGTAAAATTAGTAATACTAATGTAGTGAATTCAGATGCCTCAAGGGCAACAAATCTGAGAAGAAAAGATAGTGTGTGAATGTTGCTGCTTTATTCTGTGTAAATTCTGCTTGAGGTGATGAAATTTGAGCATAGGCCTCTGTATTATTAGCATTACTATTCTACAACTCAGCTGTTATGTGTGCAATTGGTTGCTGCAGGAGAGGCAATAGGAATGACACTTCTTCGAGGTGCTGATGAATATGTCGCTGCAGAACATTCTGCACAGTGAATTTGTAGACTCCTGTTCTCAAGTCTTGCATTTCCACTGCTATCTGTAGGGACATGCAGCATTTAGGCAGGCCCTTAGACACACCAGCTGATCTCTTTGAAGCCTCTTGAGGATTTCTAGGCAGCTGGAATGCCAAGCTGCCTGCCCCACTCCATGGCACTTGTGGCTTTATATAGTCAGACTGTTCAGCCACTAATCTGTAGCAGATTTAATCTTGATGTACGTTTTTAATGTATGTTATCCGGTAAGGTTGAATAACTGGACAAATGGATGTTGTCGCAGGAAGTGGTCTAATGCCTTATTTTCTTTGTAGACTATTTTTACTTGTGAAAATTGTTCTCCAAAATCCCTGTAGCAGACTTACTTAATTTAATTAAAAGTGTGGCGTTTCCAAAGCTCTGTGCAAGTGCAGGCTTTGGGCAAGTTGCATTTATATCAAGTTGTAAAATGCATCTCTTCCCTTGAAAACAAACAAATAAAAAATCACCCACTGAACAGTTACATTCCCTCAAAATAGGAAGTTGTTGTAACATCTCATTTGTTTTCAAGGCTCTGCATTTTGCTGTTGACATGTGTTTCTCTCCTGTGTTGTAGTGGGGTCTTCTTTGGCAAAACTTACCTTTGCTTACAGTTGTCTCATTTTTTAGAGTAGCTCATATTCCTGCTCAAGTTCCTTAAATAGTAGTTTCCTATGTTATACAGCAAGTTGGTGATTTCTAAAGCATGAAGTGTTAAATCTGATAAAAGCTGGAAGGTTTTTTATATTTAAAGTTTGTGATTTGTTGGTGCCGTTAAGAATTCAAGTGCCTGCATTATCTAGACAAAGCTCTGTTTCTGAAGTTTCTTGGTATGAAAGTTTTGCAATTGGACAGAGCAGTATATAAGGAGGTGAAATGCTATCAGTGACTATATTGCTCAAAAGCTGTCTGGTTCTTGTTGATTTTACATAGTGACTGAGGAAATACCATGGATTTATTATGTGATTGGAAGTTCTTTTACAGTGAAATTGGAGTACTTAATTAAGTGAGCCATGGGTTTTATAGCAGGATTTGGGAGAAAGCTACGGATGGTGTGAGGTGGTTTAAACCTATGCAAGACAGTAAATCAAGAGGTGATCCGGAAATAGGATGTGTCTATGTTCTCCCAGTCCCTGTAGCATCTACTGAATCTCTACTTCTGAGTCTATGCCTCTGAGGGCTTCTCTCTTTAGAGATGAAAGTTCCCTTTTCGTAGTGACAACCAATAGCATTTGAATTCCATTAGTATTTTTAGTACTCTGTCATAAGTAATGCCCAGTTGATTAGGCAGTTAGCTGAAAACTCTTCCTGTAATCGTGTATAGTTACTATATGTTTTAATTAGCCAAAACAGGTGGAAGGTTAGCTCTGCTGGTGGAAGCTTTTAAATGTTACGTGCTAACTGGCCCGCTTTTCCTGATTTAAGTCCCATGCTGCTTTTGCTCTTGTGCAGAATGAATTCTGTAAATACTTGGGTAATCTTGAACAAGATCCTGAACACATGTAGGGCATTATTCCACTAAACTACAAAGTAGTGCTAGTGAAGGATGTTGGGGGAGTACAGAGTATTTTAATACAAAAGGAAGTGTCTGAAATTGGTGCAGCAGGATTAGCAGCCTTGCTTTTCATAAGTACATCCTTATTAATTGCATTAAAACAGCTTTCCTATGTTGGATAGGCATCTAAACCTTTGTCACTTCTGTATGATCAGTAATAATTTCCTTAGATCTGTTGCAGCTGCACCGATCTGTATGTAAACAGTATGTTGATGTGCTGCTATACTCACCTAATAACTTAATGGAAAATCATGAGACCTCAATATCTCATTTTCTCTTACTTATTAGCTTTAACTGTCCTTTACTGCTGTCTCAGCTGACATATGTTTAAAACCAAGTTATGCTCTTTATATGTGCTTTTAAAATAATTTGTTCCAAAACAAGGTACTTCTGTATTCTGACCTTCCATGAAGGCAGATGCTTTTGCATGCATATCACTGATACCAAATGAATTTGTACTAATGTTCTACATGGCCTAGCCTGGTGCAAACTTCTGAATGATATTATACCTTTTTTGAGGGTGATTTGTCAGAGTAAACGGCTCTTACTAGTGATTGAAATACATCAGATGCCAATGTGATGAAGCTAAAAATTGCATATTTAAACACTATCAGGTATTTCACTGAGGTCAAGAATGGTGGTTAGGGAACATAAGATGACTCAATCTCCTGTTGTGTTTTAAGTGTGTTTGTTTTGGTATGATGATGTGGATTTTTTTAAGGAGGAAACTGTGTTGTCTAAAGGTGCAAGGGCTATTGCACCTCTCAGTTCCTTCCCCTTTAAGCTGGACAGATGCTGGTGCAAACCCTAACTGTAAATGACCATGCAGATCTGGAGGTAAAGTGTTACTTGTCAAAGAATTACAGTTTGGACTTAGGGGGGTGTGATTTTACTTGCTGATTTTTGTTTGTTTACAGTCGGTAGGTACCACTGAATGTCAGAGCTGCTTTAACTCTAGGTAATCTGGCCTTGGTAAGAATCCAGTTCTTGGCCTTTGCTCACAGCTTCCAGTGATCTGGAGGTTTTGATGCCCCTGGTACAGAAGGTCGATGTTAAATAATAAGAATTAACTTTATAGGGTCAGCTGTGGAGAAGAGCTGTTGAAGAAAGCTCTTGCAGTTTAAGTTTGATGGTGTTGGCTAAGTTAGCTCTAAAGTTGCCTACTATGAGATAGCAAAACTTAAGAGGATTTGTATTTTCGTGTGGTAGGAAAAAGGTACATTTGTTTCCAGTTTAGGATGAGGAACTGCCTCTACCAAGTCAATAAAAGTTGACAATAATGCTCAATCATTCTGCATTTTAGTATATTTTAAGAGAAAGGAAAGGGAAAAGACTATACCCCGTTACTTAAACAGACGTGCCTGGCTTCGTATTATAGCTTAGACAGTTATGTACCTGTCTCATTTAATTGCTCTCCTGATGAGTTAAACATGATAAAATACATATGCCATTTAATTTGACTTGCTGCTGCTTTCATTTGCATATATGCAAGTCTTAAGTAGATCAGTGTTAAAATGCTTAATATTCTGGTGCAAAGTTTTAATAGGTTTTAGTAATGATTCAAACACATAAGGTACCCAAGCAGAGCATGGTGTTAGAGAATGCTGTCTAAATTGAGTATTTCAGTACATGATAATGCATACTTCTTACAGGGGCTAATGAGAAAAATATGGAGTTAAATCATGTTAGGTTTTATGGTGAATAAATGGATGGATAAGCCTTGAAGGCTGGTGGTCTTCGATATCATGAATGGCCTTTGTTTCATTTTCCTTAAATATCTTCCTTGAGCCCTCCTCTGTACCAAAATAAAGACCTGAGTTTGCCCTGCTTGGTTTCCCCAATTCCTCATCCCCATGTCATCATCCTAGTTGAAAAGTGCCTTGTTAATCTGATTTAAGTAGCTGAGAGGATTCCTACAGATCTCTGCTCTGTAGAATGAGTGCCATGTCTTGGAGGACAAGGAACAAAATGAAAAAAAGGGAAAGCTTTTTGTTATATACTTTTTGTTATAGATGTTTTAGATGACTATGCAAAACTACCTTATCTTTTTTTGAAGAATATTGACTATGCACGAGAGACATGAATTTTCTTAAACTCAGCACAAGTGTTTTCATGAATAGTAACTTTTTTTTTACTTTCGTTAGTAAAATGGATTAATGAAAAAAGTCATCCTGAACATTGGTTATTTTTGTATTATTTTTATTTGCAGGTATGGGATAGGATCTTTCCAGACTAATAAGCATGGTTCGGCAACGAAAATGTGTATTATGTCACATTGTGTACAACTCGAAAAAGGTAAGTAATCAATGCTTTACATGTATCAGTAGATACTAATATGAAACATGCATGAGAAATGCTTCCATTATAAAATTGTGCGAAGTGCAGTTTCCATCTATCAGGTATATATTGCTCTAGGTCTGTCATGAAGAATATCTTTGCATGTGCTTTGGAGTATCTGTCTTGAAATAAGCTGTGCAATATGCTTGATTCTGAATGCTAAATATGATGAGGTCTTTGAGGTTTATGTATTATTTTATGAAGAGACTAAAGTGAAAAACATAGTGATTTTGCTGTAAATTGTGATGTGTTAGGAATACTGTAATACACAATTTAATTCCCTTTGGGAAGTCTTTGTTTCCATATGAAAGGACAAAGTGGAATTGTATAGCACAGCATGTATTTTCATTAATGGATCGGTTTGATGTGCATCTTCTGTGTACTGCATATTGGGCAAAGTCTGTGTTGAAACTGAGTGTCTCTTAGTGGACCTTCATGTATTGCGTAGCCACAGGGCACGTGGAGATGTTACAAATGCCAGTGTTAATTCACACAAGTCTTTAAGGTTGAAGACGTTCCTTTCCCTTTGCAGATGGGATTTCAAGGGCTAAAGAGGATAGTGATTAGTATCTGTTCTTTGAAGATTTCCAAGCACTTCGGGTCAAACACCAAAAGAAAGTTAAATGTTCTGAACTGCTTCTTTTTGCTGAATGATGAATGTTCTTGCTCTTCCAGCAGCTCCCTTTTGGGAATTAATTATAGCAACACTGCAGTTCATGGATCAAGGTTGCTGTAAACAACAAACTGACATGTTTTGTGCATTCCGTTTCTGAAGCGCATCTTGCAGAGCAAAATAGTATGTGATGATGAAATTACAGCTGTATTATTACACAGAGAAAGTGCTCAGATTGCACAGGAAAATTGTTGTGATTCTGAAGAGTGGTATCAATGAGACTTTTCATTAAAATTACTATCAACAGTAATTTGTCAAAAATCAGTCTAATAAGCTTTACTACATGCACTGTTATTCATCTTTCGTCTGGAATTCTGCTTTCCTTGTGTTGAATGTTAAGGATTCCTGTGTGTCCTTCCTCAAGAAGGGTGGCATATAATTTCCTGAAAGCATGCCTACTGGTGCTTTCACAGTCACAGAAACAAATGGCAACTGCTAGAGCCCTATAGGAGTAGAGTACACCTTTGTGTAAGGCAGGAGACTTTTCAAAAGTGAGCTTTTCACATGCAATATTACTGTTTTGTTTTGACCAATTTTATTTTTTTCCCCATATTGAAGGAGATGGAAGAACATATGAGAAGCATGCTTCACCACAGAGAACTTGAAAACCTGAAGGGAAGGTATGAGAACAGTCTTGCATCCTTCCTCTCTGTGCATGTAGTATGTCACTCTCTGGAAGAACTCCTGACCTATTTTCCATACCAGCAGAATTGCACAGTTTATTTTTATGTATCACTTGATAGAATGCCTTGTCATAAAGCTGGCAATGAACAATAGGTTGGATCAAGGGTTGGACTTGATCTCGGAGGTCTCATCCAACCCAGTTAATTCTATGATTCCATGAACATGTTCTCTTAATGCCAGGAACTCAGGAGGCAAACAGAAAAGCTCACCTGCATTTCTTGGACTGCAGTGAAATAAAATTACTTTATTCTAGGCAGTTTCATGCTTGGTTTCTTGGAAGCACTAGATTTCTGCCTTTGGCAGAACCAACACTGGTATTTTTCTTTATAAAATGTTTTGGGGTTTTTTAAGTTTTCAGTGGTGTAGAAACAGATGTTAATGTTTTAAAGCACTGTGAGAAGACTATCTGCTTGAGTGACTGCCTTGTTATTTGATGTCCTGGTCCAGTTGTGTGGTTAAGGGATTTTACCATGGTGGATGGTGTTTTCTTTCTGGTTTCTTTGATTTTATTTGCAACTTGTGGAAAGTAGAAAGAGGGAGTTAAGGGATATTCAAATATCATCCTAATAATATGGAATCCAGTTGCAATCAGAGTATACTTAAAAGCATTTTCAGGTCTGTGGGTTTTGACATAGCCAGAGAGAATTAAATACTATCGAATACCTAAGTATTTGATCTACAGATATAATTTTGAAGCATCTTGCAGCACAGACTTTATATGGAAATGGCAAATCTCTTTTAAACGCCTTTTAAAGAACTGAGAAGTAATTCTCTTTTCAACTCCTAGAAGTGTGGAAGATTCATTGCGTCATGACATGTATGTTATACCCAGGGAGGGTAGACTTCTGTTCACACATAAACTTCTCCTTTATGTATCTTTTCTTCTCTTATTTGGTGTAAGGTGAGAATTTTGGGCTCCAGGTCCTTTTTTTTAAAGATTTAACAGTTAAAGAAAGACTGAGTGAGTGTATTTAAGACTGATTCTATACTATGATAGATATTAATGCCAATGTACATATGATGCGCCAGGTTGAAATCTAGTGCAACTCTTAAACTGTTTTATTTTATGATGTTTCAAGACAAGAGAAAGTTAGAAACTTTAGCTGTTTATGTGCAAAGCATATATGTAGCTGCAGAAAGTATTTTATACTACTGTTGTGTATAATTTTTCAGTATTGCTGTAGTTTCTCTAAGTCAACACCTTAAAATGTTTTATTGATTAAGGCTTCCAGCAAAATCTGTAACATATGTCTGTGCCCTCTGTTGTCTAATTTCTACCTATTTTTAGTATTTAATTACTTTCTCTGAGTTTTTACAGCAAGTTAGTAAGCTGGGAAAAGAGCTTCCATCTTCAGAATCTCCGTGATTGGTCTGTCTTTAGGCAGGGGTTGTGTGGACGATAAAAATAATTAAATATATGGGAAGGAAAAAATAATCTTTCCCTCTTGAAATATAATGTGATTTAGTTGAATTCAGAAGATCTTCATGTCCAGATTAACGAAGTTGTTCTTGTGTGGCGCTGAGGAAAATGTATGAATGCAGCTTTTTGGAAACTTTTAAATTATTTTCAAATAAAAATTGGTGCCTTTTTTTTGGTAAAGATTGAAGGCATAAAAATAATAAATACCTCACATTCCCAATCCTCTTTATTTTTTTTCTCTCCTGCCATTGCTATCCCTTGGCTTAGCCCTACAATTCATGTGGTTTTTTATTCTGAATTCAGCTACTTAGTTGAAAAGAATATACAACAAAACCAAAAAAAACCCCTGATAATTTTGTTTCCATCTCTGCAGTACCCCACACAATGGGGTCGTGGGAGCTAGACGCATTCTGCAAATGTGGCTGGGATGAAGTGCATCATGCCAGATGGGATCTGTTCTGTTGAGCGTGAAAAGGATTTGTTCTGTTAATGAACAGTTGGGATGGGGTTGCTCCAAAACCAGAATGCTCTCTGCACTAGAAGAAAATCTGACAGTTGTTGGGTTTCCATTTCCAGAAGACTGATATTAAGTTAAATTTGTTTCATCATCATTACGTGTTGTGTTACTAATCTGTCTTCATTGCATTTCAGAAGGATGCATGGGAGATTTTTGTTCTCAAAGTAATGGTCTTCATTTTTCACAGTGAAAGCAGCAGCCTTGTTTTCCCTTCTACCTCTTCTTCTTCTCATTTAAGTTTGGTTAGAAATCTCTTAGGAGTCTTTTACAGACTTGTTAAGCAAAAACTACTTCAAATAGAAAATGTGAAGGACAAGCAACAGCCTCGTGAGTGTGGCTGAATTGTGTAACAGAGGATAATACCATTAAAGTGTGCATAGTATCAGCACCTCACTGCATTCAATTTCAACATCCAACCAAAAGTCACCTTTTAGACTTCCTGTGTGGAAGAGGTAAAGGAAATGCACATATTGATTCACACTTTTTTCCTGTTAAAGTTAATTTAGTAATCAAGGGCTAGAATAGCTTTCTGAAACGTTTTAAGGCTCTTCTCCTTTCTTGAAGTCTTACTGCATATGATATATAAGGAGAATTGGATGCCAAGTATAAAGCTGTAGTGTATTTGGGTTTTGTTTACTTTTAATTGAAAGTAAAATAATACTCTTATATGAGGAACATTGAGTCTACAGTCTGAAGTACACATCCAGTAAATAAAGCTCTTGGCTGCTTTTATGTTGAGAATACTTCTATCATGTTTACATCAAACTTCTTTTGGCTGCCTTGTTGAACAACTAAGATTGTGTGGTGTTCCTGTCTGGTAGGGGAATGTGTAGACATGATCAGTGTGTGTCATGGAGTGTGCTAATTCTGGCTGGTATTAATGGGGATAAGGAAAGAAAAGAACTGAAGGAAATCTAAATTCCCTTAAGTGAACTCCTAGCCAGTTCATTTTCAATTAAAGAAGTTGGTCATATAGAAAAAAAACAGTGTTGTTTTTTTCTTTGGGCTCATGTAGATGAACAGCAGTCAGAGAAGTCTAGTCATTAGCCACCTGAATCTTTTCAGACTGTCAGTTGGTACAAGAACCACAGCCTTGTAATTAGTAACTCGCAAGTTAGAAGTGATAGAAACAAGTTCTTTGTCCTTAGTCCAGCTGCTAAATCACTGGCTTTGTCCAAAGTAAATACAACTTTGCATTTATTTAGTTAGTCTGTAAATGAGGATGATAAAAATTTTATGAAAGAATTGAAACATTGGTCTTATGAAGGATGTGGATTATTCTCTAAAACCTAATTAGTACCACTGGGGTGTGTTTCTTGTTGAAGTGTGCTGATTGAAATTATGTAAAAAGAATATAGTTTTCAGCTTTATGTGCTGACCTAAGTTAAAAATAAGACTTACTAGCTATGCATAGCTGTGCCATTTATGAGTGTGGAGAGAGTTCTTCCAACAGCAGTAGTAAATTTACTGATTTGGTTATCTCTGTTGGATTAATGAGATAGCCCAAAGTACAATGTGTAGTATTTGGGCATTGAATATTTATTAGTGAGTGTGCAGTGTGCAAAATGAAGTTCACCCAACTCTGGAAAGTAGAGACTAAATTTGGAAGCTACTGGCCTTGTAAAAAAAAGTTATCCAGATGTTTAATCTGAAATTAGTTAGGCTACAATATACAAAATAATTAAATGTAAAAATTCTAATTTTTAATTCTTAGTCTGTTTTAAATAAAGTCCTTTCTAGGTGTGTGAAGGACTGCATTGGTTAAATATCTCAACTATGTTAGTTGGAAAATCACTGATAGCCCTGGTAAATAAAACATAGCTGCTGACATTTCATTAACCACTCTGATAAGGATGGTGGCTTAATATCTTGGGTGAAGGTGCATCTTTTCATCTTTTTCTCATTTTATTTTTAACTGTTACCTAAAAGAAATGAGGATTCAAAAAGATGTTTGTCTTTTCCCTTTATGGATCCCATTTTCTTGACCTCAGACATGAACTGTGTGTTGGTATTAAACTTCCATTCTAAGAATTTGGTCTCAAGTGTGCCATGGGGACATGCAGATCTGCTTTTATTAACTGGCAGAATTGAAAAATGTATTGTGGAGGCACTCAGTGAGTCCTAATAACTCTCGAGTTATTTGCAGTGGACTATGCTCTGGTTAAATTTTTTTTGTTTGTTTTGTTTTGTTTTGTTTTTTTTTTCTTTTAACTGGTGAATGTATTTTCCTTGTTTAAGTTTCTTATTAACAATGTGTTTCCTCAACATTGGAGTATTGAAGGATTTGTCTGAAGAACAAATGCGATACTTTTAGAAATATGAATTTCTTAAAAAGAAAAAAAAAAAGGTAAAAAAATCTTGTAACCTTAATCCAGTATTCACTGAAACATGAGTAAAGCCATTTGTCTGACACAGCTGTCAACTTTCTCCAGCTGAAATAATTTCTGTATTTTTTAAGATAAGTTCTCTAAAGTAGAAAGTAGACCTCATGCACACTTGAACCAAATAAAGTACAGTGAACTGAAGACACCCTCCTATCGCTCACTGTGCTGTGGAGTCTTTGGATTCCAGGCAGCAGTCTCAGCTGTCCCAGTTTAGGTTATGTTGTGTCAGGATTGGCTGTATCCATGTACTGCCTCCTCCCTTTTCTAAATTTCACTGGGGGAAGGCTCAAGGCAAGGATTAAATGTAGAAGCTGTCACCAGGCTTCCCCAGTGCAGCTGGCACCATGGAAGGGCTTCAGAGCTCCTGCTAGCTCTGTAAGCCTTCCACTCTGCCTCCTCGCTCACTATGTTTCCTCTGAAAAGATTTTGAGTACAACAATTCAAGAAGAATTCCTCCTCCCTGTTAACCCAGCTTTATTACCAAGTCTTTTACCTCTTGATTGTTGGAAAAAAATCTTTAAAAAATTGACCATCAAAAAACTAAACCTTGAAAGGAAAACCTACAGAATTCAAGTAACTTAAATACACTGAACAAAACCTAGTTGCCGTGAACTCAAAGACATTCAGAGGAAACAAAGTAAGACCAGAGGTACCTGCCATGCCTGTTGGCAGAGCTGAAAGTCCACCCTCTGCCTCTCTTCCTAGGGAAAGCAACCATGAATGCCGGGTGTGCAGGGTGACACTGGTGGGTTTGTCGGCATATGCCAAGCACATCTCCAGCCAGTTGCACAAAGACAATGTTAATGCCCATGACAGAAAAGAGGAAGAGAAAGAAGAGGCAGAAGAAGAATACCTTGACAAAGAACTCATTCAACTAATCAAGCAAAAGAAGGAAAGGTGAGTTTTCCTTTCTCCTCTTAGGTCATAGAATTGCTTCTAACACAGTGAAGATACACTCCAAGGCTTAGGTGTTCATGAAATGTAAACTGCCTGTAGCCACTGTACTTGTGAGAACAATCACAGACCTGTGTGGATATCATAGTTTAAACTTGTCAGTGCAATTCTTCTGAATATTCTTGTTCTGTTGATCCACTAGTAAAGAAGTACCAGTATTTTCCATTATGGGTAAAAAGAGTCCCCAGTGTTGTATCCTGTGTTTTGAGAGCCCTAATGTTTTTATTTTAATATTTTACACCCTTTTGACTGAAAGATTTAATAAATGTGACAGTAATGCTAATATTGTTTAGGGTGGAGGGTGTTTGTAGGAACCTGGCATTTTAGAAACTGTTGCTGAACATGTTTTGTTATAACGTTTTGTTATAATCTGTCTACTTTCAAAATTAATTGGATTGTTCTGTCAATGTCTCAGTGAGTTCCCATAATCCTGGAATGAAATTTCTTACCTATTTTACCTTGCTGCTTACCGTGAGTTAAACATAGTCTCACATGTTAAACATGGCTCATTATGAAATAAAAGGCTGCAGAGAGTAATAAGTATTGCCCTTTATTTTCCATGTGGCTCTGCATTGCTTGTATGATGTTCCAGTTGGGACTATATTACTTGAGTAGATTTATGGCATGGCAATGGTATTAAAGGGGTGTTTGATTTTTGAAAGAAGCTCTTGCTTGCTGTGGCTAGAAATTTGAATTAGTGTTTGCAGATGTTGAAATCTGTGGAGATTATTTGGTTTTGACACCACTCTGTCATACTAGTGTGTCTCTGTATTGCACAATGTTAATGTTGTCGTATTGGTCAATGTAGATAGCAAAAATGTCACTTTTCCTGGTTTTATGGTAAAGGAGCAATGCTGTCAGTACAGTGTTGTTCTGAGGCAACTAAAATCTTAGAAAATCTCTGTCTGCTGGGTGTTCTTTGGAGAAGGGGAAAAACAGAAAGTACAGGGATTAAGTTACTAATTCAGCAGAATTGTTTCCATTAGATCATAATCTAGTTGAGTCAGCTCTTAAAATTTACTGTATCACTTAAACATCGTTTTTTGTCTTAGAGCTTGGATTATTTTACACAGTAGACCATTTCCCATTAGAGAGTAATTATCTGGTAACCTTTTAGCAGAACCAGTATGTATTGAAAACTAAAAGGGTGATGCAATATGAATTTTGAGTTTACTCAAATCAATAGATTTTAGGGAGTGGTGTGAAAGTTTTCTTTCTTGTCCAGGGATCTAGAATGGAAGTATTTCTGTAATGTCAGAATGAAGCATTTCTGTAATCAGTTTCTGAAAAAAACCTTTGATTAAAAACTCCTCGTTTGGTAGAATAAATACTTTGAATGTTTAGACTGCTGACCCTGGGAATAGCTGTCGCTGTGAAGGTGGCATTTGTCTTTAAATGCACATGTGATAGTTTGCCATGTGTTCATGCTAAGTTGCCAAGCACAAGTACTGTCCAAGTGGCAGGAGACAGTGCTACTGGAAGGCTCATACAGACTCATTGCATGCTGTGGACTGTTGGTTAAAACAGGACAAAATATTTTTATGTCTTAGGAACAACTTTTGTGGATGTTTTATATCTGTGTTTTAACTTTATAAACTAAGCTGTCATCTCAGTTGTTCTCTCCAGTAGGTAAAATAACTGCTTTTCCAGCCTAGCTTTTTTCCTGTTCAGTTCACTCTAGTTACACCATCTTAACACAAGCAAAATAGTTTTCAGAAAAAATAATCTCACTGCTAATGAATTTTTCATCTATCAAGATTGTTCAACTTGCAAAGATTATACAATATGAAGAAGTTTTTTTCTATTATTGTTTTATTAGTCCAATAACTGGTAAATAGAAAGGACTATTATCTTTCAAGATAAAGAGGAGTGTTTAAGAATTAGTGTATTGAACTGTCCGTGTGCTAAATCAGTTGCTCTTGTAAGAGCAATTTTAAAATTACCATTTTTCAGTAAAGGTACAACATTAGCTTTGAAAGTCAAACACCACAGAACAGCAAAGCAGCTCAATAAGTCGTTTCTCTTTTTATAATTAATAATTAAAAAAAAATTTTCTTCCCAGTGCAAATAAAATGCATGAGGCTTGTGGGATGTTGGATTTCAGTAGAATAGCATCAGAGTTTAGGTTTTTCTCAAATGTTTTGCAGGCAAGCTGAACGAAGTTGTGCAAACCAAGAATTAGAATGTGATGACAGGAGATCACAGAGAAGGAGAGAAGAAAGAGCTACTTACAAAGAAAGAGAAGCTTATGATCAGTCATCATGGCATCGTCACAATGCATCACAAAGGGACTGGAAGTGGGAAAAGGATGATTATATTAGTCCTAGACAAGGCAAATTTTCACACCCTCAGAGGAACCTCAATATAAACAGACATTCAGGTGGCCCAAGGGGGCGCTCTGGGTGGCACCAGAATGTTTCAGGAAGCTCTTCAAATTGGCATAACTATGGGAATTCTGGAAGTGTCCGGCATCCAAGTGGGCGGGGAGGAGGAACATCTAATTGGCATCACAGTGCCAGGGAAAGAAATTCTACTTGGCACTCAGAGGAAACAGGTCATTTTTCTAGCTGGAATTCCAAGAGTTATGCGGGAAACTGGAAACAGAGTCCTCATGGTGCAAATGGCTGGAATTTTGGAATCTCAGGAGAGTCCTATTCATCAGAGCCAATTAAATACAATAAGGAAAGGTATCCATGGCAGCGGCCAGAGAAAGACGATGTTTTGCCATACAGGAATCAAAAAAATAGGAGTGACTTGCTCGATTTTACTAGTGATAAGCTTCCTTCTGAGGGGGCGTTGGATTTTGGTATGTCAAAGCAACCAGAAAGCAAAACTTCAAGAGCCAGTGGAAAAAGTGTCAGTCCTTCCAGAGATAAAACATATCGCTGGAGTCCCTACCCATCACAGAAAGCTGCAGAGCAGCAACCATGGTCTGAAGATAATATTTCTATAACTCCAGATAAAATGGATCCTGTACTTATGGCTTCTACTGATTCATCAATGAAAGGAAAAACTTGTGAAGCCAGTGTTAGCCTTTTGAAACTTAAAAACCAGGAAGCATCTTCCTCTTCTAATGTAACCTCAGATCACCTTGATTCTTGCAAGGTAATGAAGGACTGTTCCACTGGTGAAAAGCCTAACAAAGATGATAGCAGAAGTAATAAGATGCCATCACTGAAATCCCCTCTTCTGAATATCACAGATACGAAGTTATCCTTGACAAAGCAAGACACAAACAGTCTCTTAAAAAATGTCAAGCTTCTTTTATCCTCCACTGGTAGTGAAGATCAGAATCATTTGAATGCAGTGAACTTGGAAACAAATGATTTCTCCTCTTACTCATCGAAGCTGCATAGTGCTTGTGCTGCTAACTTAGAAGACAACAAAGATATGCTTCGTAGCAGTCTGGGACAGCCTGTTAATAAGTTAAGTGAAGCAGAACAAAATCCTGAAGATGTTCAGTCCAACCATTCCTTGCAGAATGCTCCCTTAAACTCTTGCAAGGATACAAGTGACCAGCATACGGCAGAAACTGGGAAAGCATTGCCAAAGAAGGAGTTCAGACTAGATTCATTAGACGATGTGAATGGTGATGATTTAATGGGAAGTGAGAAGTCAGAAGCAAGTGCTGACAAGTTGGATTCTTCTGTGGGGTCTTATTTACCCTGTGACACTCCTGAAGGTAGACTTGCCACCTCTGAAAAGAAAGATGATGAAAAGCTATCTGCTTCAGGTATTGCTTCTGTTGAACTAAAAAATTTTACATTTCGGATAGAATCCACAGTTTCTTCATCAAGCAGTCAGGACGGTTTGCATGTGGATTTGAAAACCTCGCAGGATGGAGAAGGGAATGAAGAGTGTGTCAAGTCACATGATCAGTTTGAAATGGAAGGTTTTGAAAATCCTTCAGATAATGAGCTTCAGAAAGGAGGAGGCCAGTCAGGAGGCCTTCTTCCAGATTTAAGCAAACTTGGCCTCCCTGCTTCTCTGCAAAGAGATCTGACACGGCATATTAGTCTGAAGAGCAAAGTTGGGACACATCTCCCAGAGCCCAATCTCAATAACGCACGGCGCATTCGGAATGTGAGTGGCCATCGGAGAAATGAGGCAGAGAAGGAGTCTGGGCTTAAACCCACCCTCAGGCAGATTCTTAGTGCTTCCCGGCGAAATGTAAACTGGGATCAGGTCATCCAGCAGGTAACCAAGAAGAAACAGGAACTTGGGAAAGGTTTACCAAGGTTGGTAGCTTTCCTCTACCATTGCTCTCTGGGCATTTTGAGGGGGGAGGGTTATTTTTCTCCATATCTGAAATAAACTCCAAAATCTTAAAACTAAGACTTGATAATGAAGTCTTGCTATACCATGATCTTTTGCATATACAAATAATATAGTGTTTTTATCATTCCTACTGTGAATGTCTACCCATAGATAAGTAATAGTAATCTGATTAATAGATTCTGTTCAGTTCATAATGGTTGTTTTAATATCTGAGTATGGATGGTAACAATATGTCTGTTTCTCCAATTCTGGTAATTGGAAGAACATAAAAATGCCATCGGAATCGGACCAATGCTGTGACAGTTGCTTATTTCTTTTTTTATTCAGGACTATAAGAAGTGCTTGCCTTGGTGCAGGCAGTATAAGTGCTCAGTCTTCATTTGTTAATCTTTTATTTTGATACACAGTTTGCTTTTGTATTTAGAGGAAGCATTTATATAATACTGCATTTTTGAAAGTTTCTTTAAACCTGTAAGTTTTTTGAAGCACCTTGAACAAGCACTAAACCTGGTTTGGAATAATTATAACAACACGTTTTCTGACTTGAAAATCATGTTGTCAGTTCTTAGCCACTAAATCTGATTATGTGATATGCAGAAGATATTCCATTGCCAGATGAGGTGGAAAGCACAGTATACCAGTGTAACGACTTGCCAGATCTCTTAATGCACTACTGGGCATTTGGGGAAGGGGGAGGCTTCTCTCTACATTTACCTGGTTTGTAACATGTGTATTTATTTTTCTTTTTATCTTGTTAAAGGTTTGGCATAGAAATGGTGCCTCTTGTTCAAAATGAGCAAGAGGGTCTAGAACTCAGTGAAGATTCTGATCTGTCTACTCTAGAAGGATTCCAGTGGGAAGGGATTTCCTTAGCAGTGCCTGGCTCAGCCAGAAAACGTAGCTTTTCTGAAAGCAGTGTCATAGCAGACAGAAATCCTTCTGCTTATAGCTTTTTCAGTGAACAAGCCAAAATAAAAGGGAGTGGGCAAAGGCAAATAATTGCAGCCAGCCACTCACATCACATAACATCTGGATATGAGGCAAGCACTGACATTGAGGCTGACCAAAAACAGGAGACAGAGGCATCATCTCTGTCACCTTTTATGTCTGAAAGAACTGAGACTACTGGAAGAAGTCACAGCCTAGAGGCTGCCTCTGAGATCACAGGCCTCACAAAACAAGAACAGGAGAGCCCAGAGAAGAGAACACCTCTTCTTGAAAAACAAAATGTACTAGAGATCTCAGAAGAACATTATCCAGCTTCAAATAGTGCTTCACTTCTTGCCGTGTCTAATAACATAGATGCAGCTACAGATAGTAGCTGCACATCTGGAACTGAACAGAATGACAGCCAAGGAATTGGAAAGAAGCGGAGAGCAACTGGAGTAAGTGTGCAATTCTGTCCAGCTTTGGTGCCCTATAAATGTATTTTCCCCTTCAATGGTCATTCAGCCTTGGAATGGTCTTTGCAAGGAGGACTTTCTCCATTTCATTGCCTTCTGTATTGATAACAACAAGCTAATTTGCTTATTTGACTTAAATTTTTTTAAGAATCTTTTCCATTCTGCTTCCTAGTGCAGTACTTCTGATAATACTTTTTTAATTAGTAGGAGTGACAAATGCTCTTTATTTAATTTGGTACCTGGCACTCTATGTTGGTAAACAAGAGCTGTTAAAATATTTCTGTGGAACTGCTTGGTTTTGTAGCAAGAATCTTTGTGTTTCCCAGTTTAAATGGAAGCTAGGTTGTAGTAGAAATTTGTTTTCCTTAGATGTTGCTGATTTTGTGGTTAAGCAAGGAAAGACAAACCTTTTTACAAAATTATATACTTAAAATAATATTCTTAAATCTAAATTTATTTCACAGTCCTGTCTTGGACTTATCCAAAGGTAAAAAAAACCCCCAAAAACGTTTCTGATCAAATTCTCAAAATAGCTTTGCTATATGCAGAAAACAATAATTTTAATTCCTCACTGTTTAATGCTGTAGACCCTCAACTAAAACTGTAGAGCAGAAAATCTGACTCAGGTGTGGTCTTAAACATTTGAGTGAGAAGGCTGTTGCGTTATTTAATCTTTCTTCCTAGTTGAGATGAAAATGTGGCACTCACTTTGTTGTCCTCCCTCTTTTACGAGTAGAGCAAAGGATGTGCAAAATAAATTGTGCGTTCTTCTCTGTGGGTACAAGTAATGGTTGAAAAGGCAATGGATGTTTGGGTTTTTGATTTAGGCAAAATTTTTCTTGTAACTTGTTAATATATGATTTTACTTGCAGGAGGGATCATCACCTGAAATCCCTAGTCTAGAAAGAAAGAATAAGAGAAGAAAAATCAAAGGTAAAAAAGGTGAGAAAATACGTCATTTGTGTATGCATCTGGTGTAGAGGTTAAAACACCCAACAGTATTTTGACTTGGCTAAAGTACTAGTTCCTTAATGTTACTTGGTGCTTCTTGGGCACTTAATGAAGGTCAGGGTGGACTGCTCACAAGTCTGCAACACATCCTTCTTTGTGGACTTCTGTCTTAATTTGTCAGAAGTTATTTCTAAGAAAAGGCTATGTGCATCATTTCTGCCTGCAGATCATGTTCCTGATTGTACACTTGGGACCTTTGCTTTACCCTGCTCAGGGAAGTGAGGTTTGTTACCTCTTTAGATGGAAGTTCTGAAGGGAGAAGCCCCCATCGCTCTGTTCTATTTTGCCACGCACCTTTCCCTTTCTAATTCTGGGTGGTAATACCAGAAAATTTGTACTCTGTATAATTTGCTCTGTGTTCTGTTTTTGACATTTCTGGCAATACTTTCTAATTTTTCTCCTCATTCCCTGTCCTTAATGGAAATGAATGTGGAATGCCTTGCTCCTTCCTTCTCCTGACTGAAGAAAACTCTTTTTCTTAGACATTAGATAGATCTTTCTCAACATGCCTAACACATCCACATCACCACGTATCAAAGTGAACCATCTGTGTTTTAAGCTGAATATTTTCTTTGGGAACTAAATCATCACAACACTCTCTGGGAGCTTTGGGGTCCAGAAGATGGCTTTCAAATTTTCCATTTAACTTCCTTTTGTTATTTATTTATTTATATTAACAGTTCTTTGGAATGCAGAGCAATTAATATGGATTTTCTTGTGGGAACTAATATTTCACTACTTGAAAAGGTGGGGTTGTTTATAAGCCTCTGTCTTCAATGATTAGTGTCTATTATAGAGACTAATAACACATTCTACTTAGTAAAGTCTCTATTTGCCATTAGTTGATTTTAACATCACACATAGTTTGCTTTAAATCTGCAACTAAGCAGTGCCCAAACTGAAACTCCATTTGTTTGGAGAAGATCTGTAGTGCCTGAGGTCTTTAGGAAGTATAGAAGAATCTTTTTCTGAGTGCAGTGCTCAGAGACTCCTTCTGAAGAGATTGCAAACATGAGTCTTATGGCCCAAAATGATCCTGAATAGTAAACTAATTTTTTGTTGTTGGGTTCTTTTTCTCTTAAGCAGCCTTTCCTTGGCTTTTGGATTAACTGAATAATTTGTCCTGTTTAGCTTGAATTTGCCTTTGCCTTTTGATTACATTAATGGCAAGTGTATATTTGTATTTCATGTACATATGTACTTCAAGAAGAGATCTTTGTGGGAGAGAATTACTTTGTTTAACTAAACTAAATCATTGCTGGCAAACGTTCATGGACATAGTTACTAGAGTCAAGGTAGAGATCCTGTAAAGAGGAATACTCAACTCTGCTCTTCTTCCATGTAGACATGGCTATTCCTGTGCATAAATACTCTGTTTCAGCTTCTTGTGTGATTATTAGTGCTTGACCTAGTATTTATTGTGATATCATGTGTAATGTATCTTAATGTATTGTTCAGTACAATCACTCTACGTTGTGTTTCTTTTTCAGAACGTTCTCAGGTAGACCAGTTGTTGGCTATTTCACTGAGAGAAGAAGAATTAAGCAAATCCCTGCAGAGTGTGGACACCAGTCTCTTGCAGGCCAGGGCTGCCCTGCAGGCTGCCTATGTCGAGGTTCAACGGTTCCTTGTATTAAAGCAACAGGTAACAGTGGGCTTTTGAAACTGTCTGAACTGCAAGTTAGCAGCCTGAAAAACTGCCTGTTAAATCAGTAGAACTGATATAAAAACCACAACTGTTTTGCAGATAACAATGGAAATGAGCACGCTGAGAAGTCAGAGAATCGAGATCTTGCAGGGGCTACAAGGTATGAGATACCATAAAAACTATAACAGAATACTGACTCTCATACTCTTGAATCTGCTTCTTTAAACTGTACAATAAAATTGTAGACTTTCAAAATAAGGTCTTATTTCAAGTATGATCTGTCAGTTTTGGTAGTGCCATCTGGTGGCTTTTTGTCAAATTTTTCTCTTACTTGACTGTGTGTCTGCAAGAAATGAGCTCTTGGCACCACTAAATTTTATTGTAAAATATAAACATTTTTGTTCTGTCTGGGTTGTTTAATTATTTATTTTGTCTCTTGCCATTAGAAACATATGAACCTTCTGAACTATCAGAGCAACTTTCCTGCAGTGTCTTAAGTGAGAGAAGAAACACCAAATCTCAGACGGCAACTGACTTAATTCCTGCAGGCCCTCTCCAGCCCCTTTTGGACCCTTTGTATTCTTCTGTGCCTCCACTAGGATCTTCTGTTCACGTAAACACACCGTCACCATTCCAGTCTTCTGGCAGCACACCTGCTGATGCTCCTGACTCCTCCGTACAAGTTAAACAAGAACCTTTGTCTCCAAGAGGCGCAAAGGAAAATGTGAATTCTGTACTCCAGAGCTCTCCATGTGCTTCACGAGCAGAAGAAACAGAGCAGAAGGATGGTATGTGTAGCTTTGCTGTGTTATAAGAAAAGTAGCTTTAAGAAAATAAGGAAGTTATTTTTTTCCCCGAAAGAATGTAAGTTGTGTCTGTCATGCAAGGGTGAACTCCCATTAACTTGTGTAGGGCATACTAGTTTTGCTTTAAAAATAGAACAAACATGGATTTGAAGGTTATATCCTCTTAGAATAATTCTCTTAACTAAAGTTAAAAAAAAAAAAAAAGACAAAAAATCTCCAACAAACCTTAACATCTCCTCTATAATTTTTGTCTTCTACTCTGCATTGTTTAATGAGCATTGATAGCTAAAAAATCTGCCTACAAAGAAAAAACATGTGCCTGAAAATATGTTAAAAAAAAATTATGGCCTACTACATTGAGAGTATTCTGTGTTTTAATTGGGCCCTACTGGATAAGCACAAAGAGTATCGTTTGTAGTATTAAAAAATAACACTCCGTCTTCTCCTAACTGGATGTTAGGCACTGTTCACTCTTGTGAGGGGAGTGGGAGTGAATAGGGGAGGGTAGCAATGAAAATATGGGTTTACTTTTGTCTGGAGGAGAAACAGGTGGATTAACCACTAATGGGAGAGCTACTGCCTCAGGAAAATGATATCTTAATGGCTATGGATTAGCTATTATTATAGAAATAGCTAACTCTTTATTTAGACAGTTTAAAACCCATAAAACCTGTGTGCGGTAGTCTCTGGTCAAAGGCTTAAATGCTACTGGTAGTTTCCACTGCAACTTGCTACTATGACTGAAGGTAGAAACTGAGATTAAAAGCTTGATCATGCCTTATTTTCCTAAGAGCCTGTGAAGTCAAGCAGGGTGACTCTAATGATAGTTGTTTATCTGCCATAACAATGTCACTTACCCAAACCAGTAACTTAGATAATTTGAGATAAAGATTCATAAGATCAATCCTTGTTGAAGTTAACCAACATAATTTTTTTCCCTTCAAGTGAAGTGGAAAATACTGGAAATACAGATTCTACTTTTATAAACACAATTTTTTCTCAAGCACAAGATAAGTGTTGGCTGAATTGAAGCTAGACTTCTTTAAATACGAGAATTTTAATTTTTTTTGTTTTTTAGCTTATTGCAGTTTGCTTTGGATGTAGAATTTTGTATAAATAGTGTTGTTTGTGCTTTTTTAGTCCCCATTGCATTTCCTGTCTTCCACTCCTTTAAATTATATTAATGTAATACTGTGAATTTTGCTTAATCTTTTTTTGGAGGATTTGACGGGGACTGTGAAGATCTGGGGGTTTACACTTAAGTAAACTCGGGGCAGGGGGAGAACCAGCTTTTGTGTTTTGTTTCCACTGGTAAAGCTCAGCTTTTGGGAAGCCACTACCTTCTCTTCACTTTCCCATTTTTATTGGTATATGCCATACTGTTATGTGTAAACATCAGTGAAAAGAAGTGTCATTTTTCTTTCGTGTTATAGTTGGAAAACTGAGAATAAAGATTTACTGGTCGCTCTCTGCAGTGGCGTGCAGTGTCTTGCTTACAGAATCTTCAGACTTCACAATAGAGAAGCTGAAAAGGTTTTTTATTTTTTTCTTATGAAGATGAACCTTCACTGTATAGCTATATTTATTACTTCAATAATTACTAGAAATCTCTTAATCACATTAGTGTATTTTTCATTTTCCTACAAACTTATTTTTGACATGTTAAAAGCAAGAATGTTTTTTGGGGTTTGTCAAGTGAACATAGTTTTGGTATTGATGAACTTCAGTATGTGCTACATTTAAAATAGGTCTGCCATCAGATGAATTCAGTAATTTGGAGGGAAAATAAGCATTTACCATCAGGCAAATGCCCCAGTTCTCTCTGGGGCATACTGTTTACTTCTTTGAGGTTTAAGATTTAGCTGGTTAGCTTCCCTAGGAGGATAGCTCAGCCTTGCTTTGAAGGAGCTGATTGCAGAACTGAGTAATTCTGTTTTCTTACACTACCATGGTGATTTTATACTTTCTTTCTTAACACCCACAGTACTCGAAGTGCTGAGGGTAACTTTAGAAATTTCAGTTTAAGTTGCTGGTTACTATTATTTTCATGTTCTAAAGTGACCAAATTCCTTTCTTGCCCCTTCAAATGGAACATGAGTGATACATGATGTCATATGCACAGTTTCAGGTTTTGTGTGCCTTCTTACAAGTATAATTCAACACATTAACTGTTCAGACTTCATCTAAGCATTCATTTCTTTCATATAGAGAGTTTTCTGTCAGATTTTTCAGCTGTGTATGACAGTTATGTGTCCAGGGGAAAACATCTTTCCATTGATTTATTTTAAATGCAACATACCCTACGGGCTGTCAGCAAGTTCTAGTTTTATCTTGTAATTTCCCATCTGAGGAAGGTGTGGGTGAGATATTCTCATTTTGGCTGTTTCTAGTTGGATGTGTAATTCCAAAGTGTCCCATTTGTATTGTGACGTGTAATGTGCTTTTGGCTAGGCATTACTATAGGATTAGTTTGGTGGTTTCTGAGAGAGTGAAACAGGGAAATGTTTCAAATACTGCCAGCTTCCCATTCACATTGTGTGATCCCACCCAATAAATGCAGTCAACTTGAAACATCCCGTTCTGGACTGTAATTATTGCAAATGCAACCAGGGAATTTTAGGGTGTAGGAAGCAGCTGTTAGATGCTGCCCTTACTTAGGGCAGTTGAGGGATTGCATTCTTTGGTTCATATTAATTAAAATAAATGACAGGGAGAGTATGTTAGCCCCATTGCATAGTCCAGCACAGGTTAACTAAGTTAAATAAACCAACTAACTAAAGCCTATCCTCATGGCTTACAGTGCTGCCATTCCCTGGATATGGTACAATGCTGCAGAGTGGGTTGTACATGATTCATCAACCTAGAATTAGGTCCAAGTAATCTGGTAGAAATAACTAATTCAGATGGATTTGGCACAAGGTCTTCATACTGTGTCACTGAACAGCTGAGTCGTGCTTGGCACGCATCATTTACTGCAGCAGTTGTGACAGCTGGTAAGGGAGCACACAGAGAGGGCTGGTAGCATCTTAAGCCAACAATGTAGGATTCACCAAAGATTGTCAGAATTTTAAAAGCATATAGTCTGCCAGCAGCCGGAATAATGTGCCCCATTCCTTTGCTTCTGGCAACACCGATAAACATTTTATTCCCCAGCTATGTTTTTTAAAGGCGGGATAGCTGACTGAAATAGCAGATCTGCATGTGCACATAGTTTTCAACAGGTAGGAATATGTATTTTATGTGCACAATTAAGTGTAAATGGAAAAATGCAGGGAGAGCCATTTTGCATAAATATTTATTGCTGTACAGGTTGAATGTAACACTCCTCTGTTTTCTTCAGAAGAGACCAACCAGAAAACTTCAGTGTATCCAGTTATCTCTGCAACCATGTCCCTATCAGAGCTGATATCTTGTTTCCAACACACTAATCAAGATGTCCACAAACCTGCTGCAGACAGAGGAAAGTCTGGACTCCCTGAGAACCCTTCTCCTCATTCACTCTCTGTTTTCAGCAAAAGCGAGGCAAATGATACAGTACCTGAAGGATGTTCACTGCATCAGTGTAGCACTTCTCTTTCAAAGCATTCAGTCCTCCTAGAAATGCCAATGCATAAAACACCCAAATTATCAGCAGAACCATCTGAGCAACACTTGGCAACCACTGTAGTCCCAACAGAAAAAGGGAATAGGAGGAGGAGAAGGTTGAGGAAGAAGAAAACTCTGAGGGCAGCCCATGTGCCAGAGAACAGCGATACAGAACAGGATATGATTGACTCCAAGCCTGTCCGGAAAGTCAAGGGTGGAAAGGTTCCTAAAGGAGAGAAAGTTACTACATCTACTCCTCCAAGAGAGGAGGATGGAGCTACTGCTCCAAAAGTAAAAAACAAAGATAAGAATGACAGTGATGCTTCTCTGGAACTAGTGGAAGTTCCAGCACCTCAGTGTGAAGTAGTTGATGTTGGTTCATCAGAGTCAGGAGATGAGAAACCAGACAGTCCATCAAAGAGGGATTCGCGCAGCTCCGTGGATCAAGCACTCCTAGAGGCATCTTGCTCTGGTTACGATGAAGTGAGCTCCACCAGTGAAATTGGCACAAATTATAGGAATGATGGAAAAAGAAGGTGAGATTATTGTAGGCCTCTCAAAAGTAAAAGTACTTTTATACAATATTGATGAGGCTTCTCCTTTTTTTTAATTCAGAAAGTATTACAAAATCAGTGACTTTTTATTTCATTTAGGAGTGAAATAAGAGGGAAAATAAAAACTGACTTGGCTTTTTTGTTCAACAGATGAATGCATTTTGTTACCTATTAATTTCTCATAATACAAGAACAAGGCTGCCCTTCATAGAACGTTTGTGTTTGAGCTTATCTGTCACAGCATGTTTTGTACCAAGTGCAGAGTCTTGTGTTTTGGAATATTACTTATACCAGTATTTTGTCTGAAAATAAACATGCAAAGTTCATTCTTGCTAATTTTTATTTGTGTTGCAGTGTGGCTGAGACGCAGACTTCCATATCATCACTGAGAGGATCAAAGAACTCCTCAGGTATATTTTTTATGCTTTCCTGCTGATACTTAGTATGTGGTATCTTGCAGGACTTTAAGTCTTGATCAAACTGCTTCCAGAGGGGAATTTTGCCCTGAAGATAAAAGCCTGCACTCAAAACTGAAGGGGTTAGTGACACATACTCACATCATCTCTCACTGAACGCTTTGTGCCTTGACTCCTCCACAACCCCGGACCCTTCCCATACAAACACTTGTGTTCCACAGTCTCTCTAGAGCTGTAGGAAAAACAATAATACAATCGCTTTTCTATTTTAAAGATATTTCTCGACTTAATGTCATATAAGTTCTCTTTAGCATTTTATATTGCCTTCTGTCACTTTCACACTCCAGCTGGGACCCACAATTAAATTTGACTTCAAGGTGCTGAGCCTACAAGATAGTTCTGGTGGTTGGCAATACAAACAACAGTAGTGTGTTTGTTTAATTGTGTTCCCATAATCAAAATACATTTATCTCTGTCCTACAGAAGTGTCTTCAGAGCCAGGTGAGGACGAAGAACCTACAGAGGGAACCTTTGAGGGACACCTGGCTGCAGTGAATGCTATTCAGATTTTTGGGAATTTGTTGTATACCTGCTCAGCAGACAAAACTGTTTGTGCCTACAATCTCGTTGTAAGTAAGGTTGTGGGAATGGTGTTAAATGAATTGCAATCAAAAGGTTGTTTTTTGTAAAGCCTCACTATGTAGCTAAGAAAGCAGCTGCTTTTTCAAGGATGTAATTTATTTTATACTATGCTTTTCTTCCAAACTCTCTTTTCCCCCTCCCCAACTCCTTCTCCCTATGAGAGAGCCAAGGGATTGCTGTATGTGTCCTGCTCTTTTTTAGCTGTCCTGCCTTATTCTGTTAGGCACATATCCTGAGAGGTATTATGGGCCTTTACGCTGACACTGTGCTTTCCTTTTTAGAGCAGGAAATGTGTGGCCATCTTTGAAGGACATACTTCAAAAGTGAACTGTCTTCTGGTCACTCAGACAAATGGGAAGAATGCTGCACTCTACACTGGCTCAAGCGACCACACTATCAACTGTTACAATATCAAGGTACTCAAACTCAGTGTTGGTTAACATATATCGCATTTTTATGCAAGTGTTTCTTTACAAATATAAATTAGAAAAGTCTTTTAAACCCATATAAGCTGGACATAAGCCCCACTTCATACTACCATAGAGTAGAGCAGAAAACCCTCCCCACACAAACCAAACAGCAAATTATCAACTGATTAACTGCCCTAATCTTTTGGCTAGCTTGTCAGTAGAGTTTTTGCCAAAACAGCATGACATGATCCCAAATGTTGGCAACACCAAAGTGCAGGATGGTTGTTTGGCCATGAATATCATATTTGTCTTGCTATATTTCTAACTTTATTGCTTACAGAATATTTCTGATTCCATTGTTTGTGGAAGGCACGGCTTTCTGCTCTCTCTCTCTAGCTGTAGAGCAGCTATAGAGAGAACAGGTGTCTGTTATTCCAAGGGCAGATGAAATAACAGACTGAGACTTCCTGAAGTTGGATGTTTGAAGGTAAATGATAAGAAGGCTTGTCCAAGGTGTGACTTGAAGGACTAGAAGGCAAATATCTGCTTCAGGGAGCAAACTGCCAGAGGTTTTAAACTTTTAAGTTCCCTATGGGAAATCCTCAACTATGTACAGGGTGGTTTTCATATATATTCTGTAGTCTGAATTTCTATATATGTTAGAGGTCATGAATAGAATAAAGCATTTAAGATTATAACTGGTTGCTGAAGTACAGTCAAGTCTGAGAAATGTTCCTGATTAAAACCAGGATCAAACTGCCATGTGACACTAGACTATCAGATGGGGTTTTTTCCAGCTCTTGGTTTAAGAAATGCAGCCTGTAGGTGAAAACCATCATTCACTTCAGGCTTTTTTTCCTTGAATTGTTTTCAGTTAATGAAAAGCTTTAAATACTTCTTTCTATTGCCAGACCAAAGAGTGTATGGAACAATTTAAACTGGAAGATCGAGTGCTCTGTTTACACAGCAGATGGCGGATCCTTTATGCAGGCCTTGCAAATGGCACTGTGGTTACTTTCAGCATAAAGGTTAGTTTAAGCATCGGCACCTGAAAGGCTGTTGTGATGCTGTTTCTCTCCACTTTGTGTTTCTTTCCATTCTTTCTCTAGAGTAGTAAACGTATTTGTAATGAAAGTATTTTGGTATAAATGGTCACTGTTGGCCCCTTTTGGTCCTTTATTTTGACTATGCACGAAGCTATCCCATCCCCTGTCCCTTTGGTTACCTTTCTTTTAGCTGCTGTATTGTTATGTTTTTCCTTAAGGTTCCTCCTGGTCTACCAGCCCTGTGTCATTTCTGACACAGCTGATTTTTTGTGAATCCTCCTTTCTTGCCCTTCAAAGAAGTGAGAGAGACTTTAATGTGCTGCTGGTTTTGCCTACTCCATTTGCAGTTATAAAAGAGACTCTTTCACGTGTTTTTCTGGCAAAGAAGTTTCATCAGCAGTCCCCATGATGTTTAAAAGGGAATAAAAATTATTATTTAAATAAACTATTTTTCCTGATTATTCTCTTCATGGATTCTAGACTTAATTTCTCAGATTTATCCTTACAAATTTATCCTGTTTTGCATTTTTCTCATAACACTGTTTCCTTTTACTGTTCTGACTCTGCAAGAGAATTTACTGGACCTTTGCTAAATAATTAAATATTATTTTAAAAGACAGGAAATTGAAGACTAATGTAAAGGGTTATTTCCTTGATTTGGACACTTAGTTATTAACCTGCAACTCTTACTGCTGCTGAAATTGTGTGTTACTAAACTGAAATCAGATGCTTTAACAACACAAAAAGGATTCAGTGGTCTAGTCGGTGTCATAGCGAAGTTTTAATTCTTAAATACCATTTTTTTTCTTCCCCCAACAGAATAATAAACAGGTTGATACCTTTGAATGCCATGGCCCTAGAGCAGTGAGCTGTCTGGCCACAGCTCAGGAAGGAGCACGCAAGTTGTTGGTAGTGGGTTCCTATGACTGCACCATCAGCGTGCGAGATGCGCGGAACGGACTGCTTCTCAGAACCCTGGAAGGTCACAGCAAGACTATACTCTGCATGAAGGCAAGTGTCTCTGAAAACGTTTTTGACAAAGAATGCTTAAAGTTATGTGTATTTTCTTCTACTAGTGAGCAGATTGCGATAGGAAATAGAGAATTTCTCTGTTTTAAGTTATAAAAAATTAATAATTTGGTAGGAAAATTGTCTCTGTATGGCTGCCATATCACATGTCCCCAGTTGCCATGTCTATATATGTTTTTTGAATACTCAGGGATGGTGATCTCACCACTTCCTTGGGCAGCCTGTTCTAATGCCTGACCATCCTTTCAGTGAAGAAATTTTTCCTAGTATTTATTCTAAACCTCCCCTGGTGCAATTTAAGGCTAGTTCCTCTTGTCCTGTTACTTGTTTCCTAGGAGAAGGGGCTGACCCCCAACTCACTACAAACACCTTTCAGGTAGAGAGCAATAAGTTCTCCTCTGAGCCTTCTTTTCTCCAGGCTAAACATCCCCAGCTCTTTCAGCCGTTCCTCATAAGATTTGTGCTCTAAACCCTTCACCAGCTTTGTTGCCTCCCTTTGGACACATTCCAGCACCTCAATGTCCTTCCAAAACTGAACACAACACTCAAGGTGTGGCCTCACCAGTGCTGAGTACAGGAAGACAATCACTGCCCTGGTTGTGCTGGGCACACTGTTTCTGATACAGGCCAGGATGCCTGGTCACACTGCTGGCTGCTGTTCAGCCACTGTCAACCAGCATCCCCAAATCCTTCTCCTCCAATCAGCTTTCCATCCAACCATCCCAAAGTCTAGTGTTGCATGGGGTTGTTATGATCCAAGTGCAAGACTTACGTAGAAATCATGTTTGTTTCATGTTGTTACAAGATTTAGGGGAACATTAAATGTGAGTTTGCCAACAGAAGGAAAGTTGGGGAAAAGGTGAAGCTAGTCTTCATGTACTCTGATAGTACAAACCTCAGAGGAAACTGGAAAAAATTAACTCAAGAAGTATTCTTTTTTAATAGAAGAATCACTAACTTATTCACAGGTTTCTGGCTCCTGAAATTATAAGATGGAACATATGCTTGTCTGACTGTTTTGCTGTGCCCACTGTCATGTAACAGATAGGGGATAACTTCCATAAATTGTGTTTGTCACTTTATTGTAGTGTGGTGGCACAGCCTTTTTTGCCCCGCAGACTGTCCTAGTCCTTCTTCAATGACAGCATACTGTGGTCCCTTCTTGATCCATGATGGATCTGGTGAGCTTTCTTCCTAGAGTAGTACTAGTTTAGGAGCGTTGTTTTCCTTACGTGAGCAGAATATAAGTTCACAGCATATCCAAAATTTCAGGAAACAGTGAGCTCTACTGTGCATGTGCAGAGCAGCATTCTGCATTCAGTTTGCTTGGTCCCTGATTTGCTGCTGACCTGTGCCTGAGAATTGTCCATAGGTAGGATGAGTTAGCCTGGTGGACTGCAAGTTAACAACTTCTTATGTCAGTTGCGAAGTGTCAAAGGTCATAGCTAGGATATTATAATAAATTTGCTAGCTCTTAGGAAAAGAACTCAGTGCATGCTTTTTCTTCACGTTCTCCATTGATTTGAAATCTGTCAAATTTAGGAAGTACTACAGTACAACTCTGAACTGAAAAGCATCATAGTATTTCACTTCTCCGTTTCCATATCTGTTACAAAAAATAAAACTTTTATTTTTTTTTAAAGGTTGTGAATGATCTGGTATTCAGTGGCTCCAGTGATCAGTCTGTCCATGCACACAACATTCATGTAAGTCTCATATGTAAGGATGGAATGACTTTTGCTATTAAGGCAGTGAATTCCTATGCTATAAAGTCAGTATTTTCAGAATTTTTCACTGTCTGGTGGAGCAAATTATTTCCAAAAAAGGAAGTGTCATGATTTTGTTAATATGACTATGCATTATTGCTAACTAAAGATATGTGAAGAGTATAAACATGCTGACTCTTGTCACGTGATATGCAATGCCTTTTTATCTGGGCATCCTGCTTTTACAAATATTACTAAAAAATATGCAGCTAATATGGAAAGAGTTCAAAGCAAACCCATGTGAGATACTGTGCTGGGGGAAGAGTTTCTTTATTACAGGAAAAACTTGAGGAACAGTTCCAAATTAGATGGTTCAAAAGCTGCCTCTAGCCTGCTACTCTTTCTCTCTTTTACTCCATCTTTCCACAGCCTTAGGAGAAGCATTCCTGTAGCTATGCAATAAGTTAGATTAAGAAATTTATTAGGGGTAAATTTTAATTGACAAAAAAATATATTTGTATGTATTTAGCTAGATTTGCTCACTGATCTTCATGACTAACTAAATACTGCTGGTACAAATAGCACGGTACTAGTTGCAGGGTGGATGGGAATATATATATAACTAAAGATGGAAAGAGAAGCAGAGGAAGATAAAACTTTTCATAGACTCATGCATTTCTATTGTACCGGAATGGCCATGTCTTAAGATGGGCAAACGAAAAGATATTTGATCATAATCTGGAAGTGCCTTCATAGGAAATGGAAGTGTAATAAAAGGTTTTTCCATTCTCGAGTATTGAACATTGAAGCTAGCTACCCTATCTGGGTTAGGTACAGCTGTTTCGTTGTTTAAGGAAAAACAAACACCTGTTTACCTTTGATTTTTCTTGATGCAGACTGGAGAGCTGGTACGAATCTATAAGGGCCATAACCATGCAGTGACTGTTGTGAACATTCTCGGGAAAGTGATGGTGACAGCATGTCTGGATAAATTTGTTCGTGTTTATGAACTACAGGTAAGAAAATAGATGTCTACTAATGACATTTACGGAAGATGCGTTAATTATTTTGAAGTCAAATAGAAGTCATCTTTGTGCTTACTGATCTCTGGCACATCCCTCTCTTTGCTGTCACTCAGAATATATAGTTGTCTCACCAGCCAAAATACATGGGTTTTAAAGAATATAACCTAAACCATTTCTTTAGAACCTGGATTGTTCTAAGACAATGACAGCTCTGAAAAAGGTGGAAATGTTAGTTTTGTCTGATGAAAGACCAAGTGCTTAGTTGGACAAAAAGACTCACAGAAGCAATGTAAGCAACAGTGAGCTTTCAAGGTGGTTATTAATTTTGGAATCCACCAGAGGACTTTAGTTGCTACCAAGGAAACTGCTTTTGTAAGCATTATCCTTTGCATGTCTGTGAGAAATGGCTATTGAATGTCCTGCTTTAAATGTCTGTTTCTGTTTCTTTCAAGTCGCACGACCGCTTGCAAGTCTATGGAGGCCACACAGATATGATCATGTGTATGACCATCCATAAGAGCATGGTAACTTCCTTCTTTTTACTGGTCTGAAAGAGAAGGTTGTAAGTGCCACAGGCATATACAAAACAGTTTAATTTTTTCGGATAAAGAAATAAACTTGTTGTTTGACTAAGAACAACTTAGAAATGCAGCCAAAAAGTCAAGTTGCTATAACAGCTTTATATTTATTTAATATTATTGTCTGGAGAAAAATTACCTTTTAGCTTACTGTAGTCTTTAAACAATAGCTCTTTTTACAGTAATGACTACAGTGAAGTGTCCAGAAGTAGTAAAATACTTCCTCTTTTTCAAGTGTCAATCCTGTTTGATTACTCAAGGGAATCACACAGATGCTAGAGAAAAACATGACCCACAGTCAAACCTCTAGTAACCTTTGATAGAAGGTAAACAAAGATATGCAGTTGATTTAGGTGCACAGGTTTCTTCATGCATCTGCCCTGCAAGATAAGTTTCAGAAGCACTTCTGGATACACATTTCTTAAAATAGTCATTAAAGCACTTATTTGTCTGCATGTGTAGGAATTTGTTTGCAAAGTTTCTTTGAGATAGTAAAATAAAAGGTAAAGTAGTGATCACTAATAACAGAAAAATGAAGTCCAACAGAACTGATATCCGACTACCTGGAATATATACACCCAAGCATCACATCTCAAGTGACTAGAATCTGAGGCTTGAACTGTCCACCACCAGTAGTCTGTTGTGGGCATTCTCAAACCAAAAAGTGTTCAGGTGAGAAGCTTAGTGACAAGCGAAAGATTATAATTTTCTGTAGTAGTCTTAGTAGTAAAGTGTAGTCTCATACACACAACAGATTGGCTGTTGCACCCTAGTGGCAAATTTCCAAGAGGTGAAAAGACTTGAATGAAAATAACAAACGGAATCTTTACCTTGCAGAGTTTTCTGTATTATGCAAGGAGTTTTTTTTAACAATGAATCGTTGTTATGGGATTATAAGTGTCTGGCATCCTTTTCTTTCAAAAGGATAATTTTGTGTGGAGCATCTGTCTAACAAAAATGGTATTTAAGATGTCGGTTTGCCTTCCTTTTTAAAATCTGCATCAGTCTTTTTGAATTTCTAATGTTCTTCAACCTTCCTGTTCATCCTTTTTTGATATACGTATAACTGGTTAAGCCCTGGAAATATACTCAACTTGACATTTACACCTAATTTTTTTTTAGTTCTACTGAATAGTAACATAAAACATATTTTAAAGTTTTCTGAACTGTTATACACATGACACTATCAACAGTAGAGGTTATGGAATGATTTTTTATTCACTAGTAGGTTTTTGTAAACTACGAATGCAAATCTTAAAAGAATTTGGTTATGCTAATGTTTTAAATATAGAAGCCTTGAATGTTGATATTTATTGTTTTTCATGTAATATCCTGTACTCTGACGCCTCCTTCAAAATTTTACTTCATTTTTTTTTTTCTTTTATTCCCAGCTTGCTTATTCACAAATGTTTCTTTTACAGATCTACACTGGGTGCTATGATGGCAGTGTCAGAGCTGTGAGGCTTAATCTGATGCAAAATTATCGTTGCTGGGTAAGGAGCAAAATGTTTATCCTTCCTTTATTATAGAATTTCCTGGGGATGGTCTCTATTCATTTAGTCTTGGATAGCTTGACATTTAATTTATTATAATTCATTATTTTTTTTTAAATGTGGATGTACTTTTTAAATGTAGGTATATATCACTAGTTCAATTTTTCATTGTTTTTGGTGTATATATATATATGTTGTGGAACAAGTTTAAGTTATTTTTCTTTCTAGCAGTTTTTAGATAGTGACATGTAACCAGAAACTTCAGTTGAGTGATGTAGAAACTCATTTTGCTCTGCTAAATAAGTTTAATTAAATTCCAGATGACTCTGTCACAGGTAAGCTTTAGTCTTGTAAAGGCTTAGTTTCCTGTCTTCCTCCTGCCATCCCTGCTGATGGTCTAGGCTTGGATAGAGGCAGGAAGAATTTCTGTAAAGCTGTAATGAAAGGAATAGAGACCATGGAAAATGGAAATGGAGTAAGAAGATAAAAAACTTACTGGAGGTGGCATGTGTGTTAAAAGTTTTGGAAGAATATCGTGAAGTTGCAAGAAGAAAAGCATAAGCTTAAATTCTATTTCCCTGGCTTATTCTGGTATGTTTTTTTCTACCAGTGGCATGGATGTTCACTGATCTTTGGAGTTGTGGACCATCTGAAACAACACCTGCTAACTGACCACACCAATCCAAATTTTCAGACCCTGAAATGTCGTTGGAAGAACTGTGACGCTTTCTTTACTTCCAGGAAAGGTTCCAAGCAGGTATGTGGCTGAAATAGTGGTTGTATTTGAAAATACAAAGTACTTTATATCACGACAATTGTTGGACTTGATCCTATTTCTCTTAAAAAGGGTTAAATTTTTCTAGTCTTGACAGGCTTAACTGTGTACACTTACAGTCATGCAGGGCTTGCAGCATTCACTTCAGCCTGTGACACTTGAGAAGTGCAGCTACAGTAACTTGAGATATGGTCCACTTAAAACAGTTTAGTCAGTTTAAAACAGTTTGATTGTAAAATATTATGTGGAAATGGTAAGATTCGTAAAATATTAAAGAAATTCTACTCAAGATGTTAGGAAGTTTCTGTAGGAAAAAGATATTTTTAAGATGAACAAACATCAGCTTTGAAAACAGGTTTTTATCCCTTTAATTCTTATCCATCACTACCCCTTTCATTGTTACAGATGATGATGCTGTAGATTTTTCACGTGAGATTGTTAGCAAAACCAATTTTTAAATAAATAGTGGATAAATTTCTGAGCAAGAGTTAGCACACATTGGGAAAAAATTAAGAACGCATAAGTTGGGCTAAGCGATGTGGAAAGAGTTGGGTGGTGGGTGTAAGGAGGGCTGTTATTTACAGGCTGATTGGTAAAATACACATTTTGCTCCTTGGCAATATAAACTACCTTCCTTTGAATGCTTTCCAAAATATGGAGAAGGAAGGAGGTTTCTTTGAGAACTAAGAAATTGAAGTAGAATCCTTAATTTCTCTTTTAAGCACTGGCTTTGGATATGATGAGTTTATTTGATTTGCTCTTCTAGTCAGGAAGGAAACTGTTTTTTATTTGCCTTAAATTATGTGGTATGTGAAATACTTTATATATGTGATATATATATATATCTCAACTTGACATTGATACTTATCTCTTTAGAAGCTTTAAGCCAAACAAATGTATATTATTTAGAATGCCACTTTCACAGAGGCTTCAAGAATCTTTTGCGAAGTTTTTTATGGGTCTTTTTGTGATGACGATGATAATGGTTTTTAATTGACTTTTCTGGTTCTGTTCTAGGATGCTGTAGGACACATTGAAAGACATGCTGAGGATGACAGCAGGATTGACTCGTGAAGCTTTTCACCTCCCACATTGGGAAGTAATTTTATATGTCAGAATTATTCCAAATAACATCTGTTTCTTACTCTAGTCTTTCCTCATTCTTTTCCCTCTTGGAATGCAAAAATTGAGTGGGGCTGAAATGCATTGCAGTGGAGTCTGCACGTTGCATTGCACTCTGTAGAAACAAGGCTGGTCAATTAAGATTTAGCCCAAATTCTCTCAACTTTTTAATTACTTGACACACGAGAATATTCCCTCCTCTTGTCTGCCTCGGTTTTTGTTTTTGGGGTTTCTTTTCTGGTGGGTTTTTTTGTTTGTTTGTTTGTTTTAAGATGTATAGTCTTTGGGAAATCCAGAGGGGTGTTGAGAACTTAGATTCCAATAGGTGCTGGTGTTGACAAACTCAGCTTGGAGCCTGTTAAGTGTCTAAGACATATCTGTTTTTATGTTGTATCCAATTTTTTAGCTGATTTTGATAAAATTCTGCAAACCAGAATATCACAAATTCTAAATATAACGTGCATATCCGCTGTACATTTTTACTTTCTTCATAAAAAGAAAAGGTATTTTATGGAGACTGGAATAAATTAATTTTTGTAATGTTAATTGTAACTTATTTTTTATTCCTTGTGTAAAAATTGCTATAACTGGCACCATATATGCAGTAATAGATACCATACCTCCTGATGTATTTTGTTTACTTGTGGGAAAGCAGTTATTTCTTGAGAATTATGCCAGTAGCAGCAAAACAGCCAGAACAGTGGCTCTAATCGTGTGCTTTGCAATCTTAGTCTTTTTAAATATAGGTCTTTATGTACAGGAAAGAAGTAAGTGGTGTCTGGTTTGTTTTAGTTAAAGACCAACATGACCACTACTATCTTGATACAACACCGTAGTTGGATTCCTGTTTTTATATGGAATCTTAGTGACTGAGCTTTGCAGCCCCGTATCTTCATGGCATAGCAAGCTAAGAGAAACGCAAAGGCACTGCCTGTCTAAGTGCATCCACTTAGGCAGTGTTTCATTTCTGTTGTTAACTGTCTTAATTAGCTTGGGCTGTGTCAAGTTCGCAAAATCTCAGCTGGAAAGGATAGAGCAGGGTTTTAACATCTAAAGTACTCAAGCAGAAGCTGAGGATACGAAATGCATATCACGTGTGAAAGTCTTGTTTCTACTAATGCACAGAAAGTACCACAGAGAGGCCAGTGCAGAAAGGGAGACCGTTTCTACTTGTCAGGATTCCTCTGCAGGTATCCTTTGGTGGGGAAACACTTCACCTGTCAACTTCAGTGAAATGTACTTCTTGCACTTGAGATCCTCTCTCCCATAATGACGCCGATTTAGCAAAGAACCCTCTTAACGTTGAGACTAATCCAGCAAAGAGCTTTGTGTTCACTTTTGCCTAACTTGCTGCTCAGGATAAAATAAGCAGTGTTTCCTTAAACTGTAACAGAAGGTGAAGACAGACAGTGTCAAACTGAGCTACTTTATAAATGAATCCAGGGCTTTTAAAAAGATTTAATGTACTGTTTTTATGAGGCATCTCTTTCACCACTATTTTGAGACTTGCCAGCCATAGATGATATAAGTTTTATAGCCTCATTCTTTGGCTATAAAGAAACCTTTTAAGGCCAAGAAAGTGAGGGAAGCCCATGGATGTTCCACTGCCATCAGATAGAGGAACTTCAGGGCCTTCTCTGAAGTATGCTGGTTTTATATTATCTTAGTGGACAAGCATTTCTCTGTAATTGCTTGACATTGATGACATTTTTTGTGAGACAGGAATAAAATATGAAGGAGATGCAGTAGCATCCTACTTCAAAGACATGGGAATCTCTGAGGTTCCAGTGCTTTTGTGGTGATTTGTTTCTGGTTTTTTGGTTGGTTTTTTTTATAATGTTTGTGGATACGAAAAAACCTCAATATGTGGCTCAGACTTCATGCTGTTTTGAGAGTGTTCTTGTTTTGGTTTTTTGGGATGTGTGTTTGTGGTGTTGGGTTTTTTTATCTTTCTTGCTTTCTGTGGCCTGTGGATGAAGCAATTCAATAGAGAATCAGGTTGAGGGAAATCTTTAAGCAGTGTAAATGTTTTCTGATGGAGGCTGTAATGCTCTAAAGTCTCTGAGAGTGTTTGGTTTTTTCCGTGACCTAAAAGCAGAAGACTGCATAATACTTAAACCATTTCCGAAAGTGTTGATATTCAAGAGTTCTTCTGGGAGTTTTTTGAACAACAATGAGGGTGGCATAAACCTTGTAGATGTCTCAAGCTGTCCTTCCCAGATTGTGCTTGAAGTGAAGATGTGAAGGTGTTTCCCAAGGACAAGCATGTGGGACAATAATAGCATTCTGAAAAAGGGTGTGTGAGAGTAGATTTTGTTGCTTCTTCATTGTGATTCTTCACATTCTTTTATCTGTTTTCAGGAATGTGCAAAGATCTTTCTCACTTGCTGTGGCAACAAACGCAGTTATTACACTTTATTTGCATTCCTGATTGCTTGCTGGGTTTATCTTTTCTAGGCGGTGGAAGCAGTCTTCCTTTTTTTGTAGTCTATTATATTTCCTAATCTTTCCTCGAAAACAGTCCTCCTGAGAAGTCTGGGCTTCTGAAGACCAGCTTTAGCAGTGGTGTCTTTTGCTACTTTGTGGGTCATTTCAGATATATTCTAAGGATCTTAGAATAGGGATAAGAGGTGGGAAAATAGCAGAGCTGCAGGAGTGAAAAATTTTGCTTCATTTATTATAAACAATTTTTTAAATCCTGAGGGATTCAGAGGAAAATGCTGCACTGCTTTGTCATAAGGATATCTTGAAAGGATTTTCTATGAAGCTGTGCAACTGTGAAAATCTCCAGGGTTTTCTGGAGTTCTGTGGAGAGGTTTCGTATTTATTCTGGTGGAATTCAGTGCAGTTTTCACTGTTGGCCATTCACTTCTTCTGGAGGCAATTGCAGAAGAGAGATGCCAAACTATTGTATTGGCATAGTATTCATTAATGAGATTCTCTCTGGTCTTGAAACTTAGAGTTTTGACTCCTGATATACCTCCAGTCTAAGAGTGTACTGACTTTGGGAAGGTGGACTGTTTGTGAAATTCAACGGAGTAACATTTGCATGAAAAGCAGTATTGCACGTCTGAAGCCAGTTTTAGGACTATTTATTTTTGGTTTTGTTTTGGATTTTTATGCAAGTAAGAAGTTGTGGGTGAAAGAGTGAGTAGAATGAAGGTTTATTTTGTGATTAGCTGTAGGGGTTTTTTTATTAGTCAAATATTAAATAATGAGTTCTGGACTTGTTATATGGCTGACTACATATGACAGGGCCTTGTAGGATTGGTCCATATTGGTTTCTCCTTTCTCTTTCAAATACAGGGAAAAATACAGCTCTCTGGCAGTGCAGGATACTCCATGGCCTCATGCTGCTGCTTCTGTACGTGGAGGGGGATGGAGGGAAAAGTGCTGCATCCATTGGTACAAAGATGCATTAAATATTCCAGCTTCTGCTTGCCTTGTGTCACTTACGTGTGGATTACAGACTTTAAACATATTGTCAGCACATAAGTTGACTTCTGCAAAACAGCAGGAGCTTGGCTGTGTGGTGTGTTTGAAGTAGTGCAGTTCTTAATGCACATTTTCAAACTGTACAATCATACTGGATCAAGGTAGATGATAACTGCAAACTCACTGTAAATGCCAGGGAAAATGTTTTTATTGGGAAATTATGTTTTTTCCCCCTTCTGTTGAATTAAGACACAGGTACAGGTGAATCTTTGTTTTCAGGCTTGTATGGTACTATAATTGAAACAGTCTAAGTTGTCCAGAGTTGCAGAATATGTGAGGAAGGATGAAGGAAACGGTTTCAGCTACTGTTTGTAAAATAATTAGTCTTCAAAGAGTAAACTGTGTAGGCATATATTCTGTTATATGCACCTGCCAGCTTCTCAAATTTAATTTTGCTGTAATGTTAAACAGTCTTTTTGAAGAATGGAAGTGGAATAAAACAACTTGATTAAATATTTAGTGATTTAAGCTGTGTAGAACATGTACACAAATTGACCCTGGTTTTCTTCTCTCACTTTGGTACAAAGCTGTGAGTGTAATAATGAAACTTTACATGGCAAAAGAAGAAAAAGGAAGAGAAAAAAAAAATAAACTTCTTTATATTGTTGTGGTTTGTCAGTCTGATTCTCCTTTATTTTAAATCGAATGATTCTTTCATAGGATTTGGTAGAACTTGACTTTGTTCTGGGTTTTTTTCCTATTTTAAGAGGGCTGGATAAGATCAGACAGGCCACTTTCAAGCTCCAGCACAGGCAGGAATGTTACGAGTGTGCAGGAATCTCAGAGCTGGTCATTGGCAGGGAAATGGAAACTGTTCACCCAGCTGGTGCCTCCAAGATGATGTACTGACTGCCTTGCTTCATGGCCAGATGCAAGGTAAGTTGGTAGTTCACTCACAAGGACCAGTTTTGAATTGCCAATTAAAAATTAAAAATCCTGATTTTGATCTTTTGACTGATAGATTTTGGGTTTTCTCTGACCATCCAAACTCAGAGCATCTCTGCCATACTTTTTGTAATAGTAGCTTAGAGGAGATAATGCATGGCTATAAGCCAGGGCTCCAAGTGTTCCAGTCATCTTAAAAATTATTTGGGTTAAAACAAAAGTAGCATTAAAGGAGAATAAAACTTTTCTTTAGAAAACTATAGGATTTTCCTACTCTTTCAGAGTACATTACAGTGCAAGACAACATTAAGAACTTTATAGTCAAAACGTTTTCTGTTTTAGTGACCTTTCAGTTAATGTGCTACTCACCAGAATATCTTTGAGTGGATGCTATGATTTGTTTTTTAAATTTTGCTTTACAGTAGTTGATTGCTTTGCTACTTTTCACTACTAGAGAACTAAGTAGAAGGTTCTTCTGACAAAATGTGGTCCCTTTTACACATTTTGGTTTTTCTTCCATTTTTTTATATTGAAAAAGGGTTGGTGTCGTGGTTTTGCAGGGGTCTCCCCTCCCTGAGGGACTGTAAGAGGTTTGTCCGGGTGAATTTCCAGGACAAAACCAATCAGAAGTTTTGGTAACGCCTTTTGCCAATTACATCTTTAAGAAATCGGAAAAGAAGGTCAGTTGTGCAGATGAAATTTAGGGGCCATGTGAGGGAGAGGCAGCAAGGCCCCCAAGAGGGGCCAGGCCTCCCTCCTCCCCCAGCCCTGGGCCGGGGGCAAGAGCAACCACTGAAGCCCCCCTGATCCAGACATGGAACGGAGTGAAGGAGAAAAAAAACTTAAAAGGACTTTGCAAAAGAAACTTAGAAACTGCAGCCAGAGCAGTTTCGGAGCCTTCAAGGTCACAGCCACAGCAACTGGAGAGAGAAAGTCCGAAGGGGGGGGAGAGACAGCTCCTTCTTCCCCTCTCTCCCTCTCTCTCCCTTCAGCAGAGAAAAGACTGAAATCTAAAAATCCCTGCTACCTATGGAAGATAGTTGGGGAGCAGAGACAACCTCACCTGCAGCTCATGAAGGGGCCCATTCTGGAATAGATACAAAAGATGTAACTCTTTGGAAATTTTTGCTAGACTGTAGCCCACACAGAGGAGTCTTATGCTGGAGCGAGACAGCCCGGGTAAGAGTCTGGGATCCCAGAGGGGGATCCGTGCTGGTGCAGCTGTGTTTGTGGACCTACGCCAGAGCAAGTCGGCTTGGGTAGGGAGCCATGTGTGATCCCAATGAGGGATCGATGCTGGTGCAGCTGCTGACCCCGAGGGATAGCAGAGAATGGAAGAACTGTTGTCCGAGGGATAGACCCACGTTGGAGAGGTCTATCAAGGACTATTCCCGTGGGAAGGGACCCCACAGGAAACGGGTGGACTCAAAAGCCATTATTCCCTGTGACCCTGTGGTGCAGATTCATGGAAAAGTAAGAGTCCCCTGGAAAGTGTCCATGGGAAACCTACAGGATCCTGGGTAACCTCCAGCCTTCGGCCTTAGCTGAGGAGGGAGGTAGGCCCAGTCCTGTGGTTGACACAGAGGAGAAAAGAGCCAGAGAGAAACTGTTCCAGCTGCAACGAGTCGGAGTAGTTGTTCCAGAGATAACAGAGAAGAAACTTCCAAGTGCTGCAGAGGGCCTTAGAAGAATTTGCTTGCTTCTCCTCCTGGACTGATGCAAAGGGGGGAGGAGTACTTTTGTGGACTCAAACTGTAGATGCATAGTGCTTTTACTTAATTAGTCTTGCAGTAGATATAGTTGTTTAGTTTTTATTGTGTCATAATAAATCCTAATATTATTTCTCCTCAATCGGATTTGGTCTTGTCTGCATAAACCTTCTCTCAACTTAGAACAGTTTAGAGCAATTGTGTTGGGGGGTGTTGTATAAAAAAACGTCACCTAGACAGACCCACGACAGTTGGCCACTTCTGAAAGCCTGTCATCCTTTAAGCTGGTAACAGGGGAACCTCTCAACTTCTCAAATGCCTTTTTTTTTTTTTTTTCTAATGCTTTCAAGGATTAAACTGGCAAGTGTTTGAGATATTAAGCTGATTTCACGCTTGCCATAAAACTCAAAAAGCTGCTGTATATTCAGGAGAATGATGGAAGAGTGCTCAATGCTTCATCTTCATTTGTTCTTTCAAAATAAAACCAAAAAAGCTTAGGCCAAAATCCAGTTGTTTTTATTTTTGGTTCAATTAAAGTAATTGCACTTGCACATTGTAATAATATTTTCAAAGGGTCATGCTGACATTGTGTCTGATTCTGCAACAAATCACCTCTTGCAATAAAGAAATGCAGAGTACTGTTGGGAAATAGGATGCTGGGGAGTGGGGGAAACGTGTGTGTGTGTGTGTGTGTGTGTGTGAAGGTAAATAGATTTGTATGTACAAGAGGTTTTGTACCTCGAATGGGAAACTAGTTTCTCAAAGTTATGGAGAATGCAGTTAAAATGAAAAACACTTAGAATGTCCAAATGTGTAATTAATATCTCATGGGGGTACTAAAAATGAGAGCAAATTTCTCCGTTCTGATAGTTTTGCTGAGGCACTAGATCAAGCTGTACTTTGGTATTACAGTCTGTCATTCTTACTGTCATGTTTTTAGCATAGCAGAGATCCAGCTGGCACAGCCTAATCTGTAACAGTGTGATTGGGATGCATACTATTAATGTAATTAGCATAATCTCATGTGAAATATTCAGTAAATGTTACAAAGAGACTGAAAGGATAATACCAAAAGCAGAGCACAGAGAATGACTAGTTACAAGGTGGCAGTAAACACCTCTGACTGTCACAGCTAGATACAGCTCCAGTTTCACCTCACTTGAGGGAAAACCTTTCTAGTTGTTAGCACAAGCAGAATAACAATGTATGCTCCATGTCTTTACCGTGCAGAGAAAGCTTAATTCAGTCATCAATAAATTAATCCTTGCTGCCCAAAAGAAAAATGTCAGGATGCTATAAAAGTAGTTACAGAATATGCACACTGTTGTGCCTGCTAGTGCATGGTTGTCTCTTTTTCCAAGGGCTTATTCCCATGCACTGTTTATCTTGGCGAGTGAATCCCATGATTAGGAAGCGCTCTTGTTTGCCCTTGGGATGAATGGTGCTCATTACTCAGACGTCTTGAGCATGTTCTTGATGAAGGCAGCCACTGGCTCCGGTGTTACGCGTACATCGTGAGCTGCAGCCACTGAAAGAAGAGTTAAAGGATGGGAGAGTTGTTGGCATCCTCCAAAAAATTGTATTGAGACACCACCCTCTTCTAGCTGGAAGGCGACCACTTGCTGTCACTTAGTATGAAGCACAGTGGCAGTGGAGAATTTTTTCTTGAGTCTCTTGCTCGTATTTCTCCTTCTCTTGCAGAAAGTGAAGGGTTTTTTAAATGGTCTCTGTGGCAGAGAACATGCTTTTATTTTGAAACTTCCTAATTCTTCTTAATAAGATTTTTGAACGGTAAAGAACTATGTTAAACTCCATTATCATTTAGCACCATATCACTGTATTTGATCTAAATTGACTCATAAAAAAAAATCTCAAAAGTTTTTTTAAGGGCTTTAAAGGTGATACAAAGGGTCTGTAGCTGTGACCTTCAGCACCAACTGGGGTCTTACAGGGCAGCTGTTGCTGGCAGATCATGGATGTTTTTTGTGTAAAATTGGTAGCAAAATTTTTAGGAGGTTTTGTGGCCTTTTATCAATTGGATAACCAGACAAACTCTCTTGAGAACATATACAATTAATAATAAAATCAAAACTTAGTATTGTGACACAGTGTTAGAAATACTGGCATAAAGCAGTTTACCTCCAGGACATTGAGCTTAATGATGCCGTCTCCATCTTTATCAAAGGCGTGGAATGCCCCTAAAACAAGGAAACAAATATATGGAGTACATTAAATTACTGTGTGTGTAAAGGTGATTCCCAGGTAGCAAACCAAATGGTGCTGCTTTGTGATACGCTAACTTGCACAGGTATTTACTTACATGGTCAGCAAGTATTCCTGCTGTGTTTTTCCTTAGCTCATTCAAGGAGAAACACAGTGTTTCTTTTGTGCTTGTATAAGACAGCTGTAATATTTTTGATTCCCTAAGCACATATCTTTAATAATACCCTACACAGGCAGTAGTGCTTTGAAAAGCTTTGCTGAGAAGTATGATGGGGCCCTGAGCAGCCTGATACAGTGCGAGGTGTCCCTGCCCACAGCAGGGAGGCTGGGATAAGATCTTCTTTAAGGTCCTTTTCGACCCAAGCCATTGCATGAACCCCTGATGCTGTGACTGTCTGGGGGAGGAGGGGAGGTGGTGCAGTAGGACTGGGGCAGCCACTCACTGAACATGGCGTCCAGGCGCACGAAGCAGCAGATGAAGCTGTCAAAGTCAATGTTCATGTTCTTGTCTGCATAGCGCATGGTGATGATGTCGTAGAGCTGGTTGTTCAGCCGAAACCCTGCAGAGGAGCAAAAACAGGGCACAGCTGGGCCATGGCCGGGGGAAACACTGGTGCAGGAGTGGTTTGGCCATAGGTGCTTCCCAGGCCCAGCTGAGGCTCCTCAGCTGAGGGCTGGACGGTCCTGCTGCAGCTGCTAAACAAAATGAAGTAAAGCTAAAAGGAGCTTCACTGTGTCCAGCTTTCTTAAAACGAGTAACATTTTGAAATTATGATTTGGGAGGGCCAGTAGCACGTGAGTTACCTCAGGCTGTAAGTATGAGAAGGAGAGCAGCAGACACCAAAGAGTGCTGCTCAGCTGGGCCTGGTGAGAGCAAATCAACAAAAACTGGGTGACAGAAGCACAGGAGGAAGTTTCTATGAAAACACACAATGGTAAAAAAATAGACAAGGGGGCAACCCCTTGGTGTGGTGTGACTGAATTGTGGCACTGAATGCTGCAGCATGCAACCATGACTCAAAAGGGTCTGTCGCAATTTGGGTACAGCTGTTTCTTGGCTAAATGCAAGGTCATGCATGGCTTACGTGCTGTAAGATCCAAAATGTTTACTGTAAAATGTCGCCTTAGTTCTAAAATCAGGGCATGAGGTATTTAAATATTTTCTTTTTTTATATTGACAACTTTCCTGGTGAGAACAGAAACCTGGAAAATAAAAATTACCCGTATTTCTACTACAGAAATCCAAATCCAGATGTAGTTTTGTCTTTAGGACAGGATAATCACTGATGTCTTGTAAAGTACAAGGTAGCCACCTATTTCTGTTCCTTGATGTGCCAAAATACTACTGAAGCCAAAGTGTCACTGACATCATCCCATCTAAGTTTATAATGATACTACAGATTTTCAGATTAAAGAGGTCATCTTGCTCCCTTAGTGACATGGTCAAGGCATTTGCAGAGGGAGGCCAGCTCTCCAGGAGAAGAAGCACACCAGTGTGTCTAAGACAAGCAAGAAAAGTCAAGTCTCTCTTTACAGGATGAATTTCACTAACTGCAAGTTTTGCAAAAATACTGTCTTCCCATTGTGCAGGTAGAAGAGACTGAACCCACCATGGCTCAGTACCTAAGAAACATTAACATCACTCAAGAAATGTTCATCTGATTGCCTTTGATGCAAACTTGGACACTGACCTGCTCCATCTGGGTTTCAGTGCCTGTACACTTGGGTTAAAGGTTTTCCACTGTTCTCTTGTTTGTTATTTACACAAACATAAAGAATCCACAGCTTAAATGGGAGCAAATGTTTTCAGCACTCCCTCATCTCCCTGAACTGCAGGACCCCGAGTAGGAGATCCTTAAAGCAGCAGAGAATCACTCATAGGAAATTTTTTAAAGAGACGCTGAAGAGACCTGTTTGGCTGGTAAGACATATAAGGCTTGCCATCTGGATATTTGAAAAGCTTTGTCGGTGGACAAAAAGTATTTTATAATTTCTCTAGGGTCTGTCTTTAAAAAGTAACACTGTGCTTCTGATCTCACCCTGGGATACATCAAACAAAACAAAGTTTTGGACACTGTGCAGTGAGAAATACCTGCATCATTGACTGCATTGCGCATCTCGTAGCTGTTAATGGTTCCTGAATGATCTGTGTCATAACGCTTGAAAATTTTCTGGAAAAAGAAAAAAAATAAGTACACAGTACTAATAAAAACTTCTACTTCTCTTGCATGTAGCCACTGACTGGATATGGGATGTGTGCCTCAAGGCAATTGGAATATGCCTTATATTCCTGCTGCTGGGCAGTCTGGATTGTTAGCACAGAGCTCCTCTCAGTCACAAAGTAAAATAATTTAGATCCAATCTGTGGGAAGGAAAAAGCCCTCCCCTGGAGACTCTCCTTGTTTGACTTGAGTTCAGCTGTTAATCCTTTTTCTTGATTGTCCTAATTAAGCTATTTTGAGGCCTGATTCTAGTTCCCATCATTCTCCTTCTTCAGTTTGTAAGCCTCTGTGCTATTCCTATGGGGGAAGTCTCTCAAGTGCAGGAGCTTCAGAAATTCAGGCTATTTGCTTAGGCTGTGAAGTAGGATGAAGAGAGACATTACTTTTCATTTTAGAAGCTAATTCGCAATGTTTTTTAGCCTTTCTTTTTGCTGTAGTGCATGTAGAGAGTTCTGTTTTTCCTACACAACTTTGGCACTGCAGAAGCTGTGAAGAGTGGTATGAATACCAGCAATACCTGCCAGCTTTTAATCTTGTCCCAGAGATGCTGAAATTCATCAAAGTTTATCTTCCCTGAGCCATCTGTCTATGATGCAAATATTCAGGTAAAAAAAACCACAATATTTTTAAGATAAAAGTAATTAAGTTTGCAACAACTGGTGAAGGGATGAATGTGAAACTGAGTTTGGTATCTCCTCAGCATTAAGAGCCGGTTGAGCTGTGCAGTAAAATATTTATAACATTTTGGTTATTGTGTATAGCATATTGTTTCAGGAGTGTGAAGTACTACTTGTACTTTGTGTAGAAGCAAACTTCTGGTACAGGAGACAGCCTTGCTTCTGGAGGTATTGTAAAAGTACGTGAGTAGGATGTTTTAGTGGGCTCTTCTGAAATACCTCCAAATGTGAAGCTCACCAGTATTTTTTAAGACAACTGAGCTTTACCCTGAAGTAAAGCTCTTTTTGCCTCACTTTCAAATGAATTGAGGACTAAGCAAAATGTTGACTAAAGCTATTTACAAAAATGTGTTTAGGCTCCAATCATTATGGCTCTGGCTTGTAGTTCCAGTTTTGTTCTGGTTATTTTTGAATGCACCTATGTCCTCTCAAAATGATGTGTTATGTCAAACTGAAAAACAGAAGGATGTTGTAGCAGAGGTAACCCCATGTGGCATGTTGTAGTGTGTTTTATTACACTTGTTCCAAGATAATTTCTGTATGCATTGCATGTTGAGCATACAGTAGAATATGCAATACATTATAAACCTAAGGAGAGAAATATATTAAGTTTGTTGGCAAGAACTATAATTATGTTGGGGTTGTTTAAAAAAAAATAAATCATGCTTTAGTACATAAGCTGGCCAGTCCCTGATACTTAAGGAAGGCTATCATACTGACTGATTTATTCTGTATTTCTGTTTTGGGATATATTTCTCTGCCAACTACATTAATGTTGAGATGACTGGAATTAAAATGTAGCCAAACCAGGAATGCTGTGTTATCTCACTACAGACTACAGTGCGCTGTTCTGCTTCCCTGGCTTACTAAATTGTGTGTGTTGGTGAGAAATAGTGGACTAGTGTGGTTTCAAGCACTCCTTTTTTACCAGAAAAGGATACATCCATCAAAGCAATCATACTGCGGCAGGATTCCAATTCAAATCCTTCTGACCTTAGGTCCTTATCTGAAATAAAAGATTCCAGGTGAACATAGATCATGCAAATCAGCAAGTGATTTTCCTCTCAGGTGCAACTCTAATCAAAAGTAAAAGCCAAACCTACTTCCTTCATCCAGTAAGAAATGAGTGTAGAGAAATATGAAAATGTTACTGCGTGTGAATTGGAGAGATCTTTCTTGACTTGTTATATACAATAAAAACCTGGAAAACTCTAAACTAACTTCCAGGTTACTAAGCAAGTCCAGGGTCTGAAGGCTAAAGTTTGCTAAACAGGGGGAAAGGTCTGTCTCTCCATTAATTAGAATTTTTTTTAAGGGAATTTGCAGACTGCTAGAAATGCTGTATTGTTCTGTGTGGTACGTCCAATGAACATTTGCTCATCTCTGAATTATCACTACTTGACCACCTGTAGAGATCATCTCTATGAAAAGTTCAGCTTGCTCAAGTCTTGGATGTAATGTCCATGGAAGTGTAACTAGGAAATTTCTGAGTTTGAAAACATAAATAATTTTTAGAGTGAAACTCAGAGGTGGGAGGTTATGGTACGTCACAGATTTTTTTTTGATGAAGGTTAGTAAAAAACACGCTCAAACTCACGTTTTTTTACGACGTTATTGAGAACATTCCTAAGTTCTTCAGCATTGATCTCCATGTCCTGATGGAAATGTGGTGAGATATAATTGATTACAATGTTCCTTACTTGTCAGGTAGTTTTATGGATGGGTATGCTAAAAGTATGAAGTCTTTGGTCACTTTTCAGTATGGCACATACATGTTTCAAACTAGAGAGTGTTCTAGTTCATATAAACATTATCCAGATCTTTCTTGAGGCTGCGGTACAAGGCCTGAAGTTACCATATAATGCTTATTAAACTACAACTAGAAGAATGACCAGTAATTTCAGTGTATAAGACAAATAGCGAAATCCAGAAACCTTTGTATCCTGTTTGCAGCCTATTGATTTATGCAGTTCTTTCATCTGGTTTTACCTTTAACTTTCCTTGTTAAGCGTATACTGGAGGGCATTGCATTTCTAACTTGCTTATACTTGCTGTGCAAAATAGCATCTCATAGTAAGGATAGAAGAAAAAGGCTGAATTTAAATAAGGCTCCCTCATACACAGTGGGAATAGCTTATACCTACATATGAGGATAGCTGTATGCTTAAAGGGGTTTTTACTGGATTTTACTTATCCTCAAATCTCAAAGAGAATTTCATGGAAGGAAATTCAAAGCAAATTTTAATATTCAGTGTTTTGAATCCATGAAACAATTGATTTGGGTGCTGTTGTGGCTGGGCTGCTTTGATGGCAGACAGCGATCGGTTGCGTACTCACATCCCCTGCAATCTGTCGGAAAATATTCCTGAACTGTTTTTGCTCTTCACTCTCCTCGCGACCTTTTGCTGAAGAACGCTGAAAAAAGACAAGCAAAGAAGAGATACTTCTTTAACCCAGCGGGGAAGAGAAAGGGCCTGGTAGGCTCACTTGCCCTTACATGGGGCATTATCTTAGTGAATCTGAAGCCCTTTGGAGGAATGGGTTGTCCTTCTGTTCTTTTCCCCACTTTTTGTTTAATTTTTTTACTTAAAACTGTCAAGTACTTAACTTAATCCCATTGTTCTCTTTCCTATTTGAAGGAGCCTAAATGATAACTTTTGCTGGCAGTTATCTTTAATTTTTTGTTTCAAAACATTGCAAATGAGAAAGTTTGGAGCAGAAGAGCCATATCACAGAATCACAGAATGGTTTTGTTTGGAAGGGACCTTAAAGATTATCTAGTTCAAACTCCCCTGCCATAGGCAGGGACACAATATCTGCCTTATTGCCACCCTGTAGGCTATAAACAACCAGATTAGAGCTCTCTATAGTGTGGGGGCCCGTTGCTGGAAGCATATAGCATGTGAGGCTGAAGAAAACAGTGAACATGAAGCTTTCTCAGACACATGCAAAAGGCAAGCCAGGACTCTGAAGCTGAGACTAAAAAAGGAAACTAGGAAATTATATGTAACAAAGTTAATTTCTTGGCTTAGTTCTTGGTTTTGTTTGTCTAAATGCAGAGGGAAATTTAGATTGGTTCACATTTTGTGGAGCCATCTGTGTGCTCTGGCAGTCATGCAGCAGAACAGCACCCTTCCTGCAAGCAGATGCTCCAGCCATGCCTCCAGATGTCACAAGCCTAGATGTGGGAATGTGCCTGTTACCTTTCTTGTCCTCACCCACCTGCAGGCTTTGAAACTCTGAATTTGCTACTCTGCTTTCCTCCTCTCTGGTAAGGATGGAAAAGAGGAGGCATGCAGGAGCTTCTGAGTTTACTTGTCCTTTATCCTCTGGCCAACAGGGAGTAGTGTAAGGGGGGGTAGTTTGCAATGGGGAAAAGCTGTGATCATTGCCAGGACCTTCTGAAGCTCTTTGGGTGCATTTATGCATGTGTCCTGTGTAAAGCAGGTACTGCAATGGGGGGCTGAGCAGGAGTGAACTAAACTTCACTGCTCATCAGAAGGGATCTCTCACAGCTGGGATCCTTGTATGATGCAATCATGAGAGCAACCAGATGATTTTGAGCAACTAAGTCCTTCTGCAGAGGTGTTAAATAACTGAAGAGATAGTCTCTGTCTGCTGATTCTGATTAGATCCACATAAACCAGATGCAAGTTATGCTAAGATTTGATGAAAAGTTGTTTAGTATCTTAGGACACCTCTTTGACCCATTCCTGTGCTCTCCCCAGCCACTCTTTCATGCTAGCCAGACTAAGCCCTATTTCCCCCTTTGCTTTTTGCTGCAGAAACCTTCTTCTCATCTGCTTGTTTTTTTTCACCATCTTTGCCAGCATCTTCGCCTGCTCTCAGCTCCTTATTGCTGTTCGCTCTGTCGGAAACAAAGATGATAGGCTAGAAGAAGGAAGAAAGTAAAAGAGAAATAGAAATTACACAAGAAGCGGCGGAGGGGAAAATATTTGGTGATAACCATTCTGTGGTAAAGTGCATGCAGCAACAGCTCCCACTCCTGAGAGCATGATCAGAGAAGCCAGATCTCAAAATGAAAAAAAAAAAAAGAAAGAAAAAAAAAAAGGTGGAGGAATCTCTGAAGTTACTGCTCTCCTCATGCTAAAAAAACCTGCAGAAGTCTTTTTGCCAAATAGTGCAATTTCTGGCTTCTGGCCTTTCTTTTCAGAAAGCCAGTAACCGTTTGAATGTATTTGGATTTTGTGAGTTTTGTTTGTTTGTTTTTCAATTGGTGGAGGTTTGGGGCTTTTTTCCATTTTTAAGCAAAATAAGCTTCCCAGATTCTCACCAGTTAACCTGATGAGCTTGCCCGTCTCTTTGAAGGACAGTAATACTGAAAACAAACAGAATGTGAATCTTACGCAGAAAAGGAGTATTTGTGTAGGAGCTTGTTAGTTATGCGAAGCATGTTTTTTCTCTTTCATGTATTGATTTTTGAAGCACTCAGCTGTAAGCAGCCATGTACAATTGTCCTGGTTTAATGCACTTAAAACAAGGAAAACTGCTAAAACATATGAATGTAGAGTACTCCGGAGTGTTAATTACAATCAATCTATCTTGAGATTGAAATGTCTGATTACATTTTCAAGGTCCTAAATGTGTTGTGTAGAATCAAAAGTAGAATCCTGAGCTTTGGTGAGCAGAAACTTCAGGAAAAGGGAGTAGTTGCATTAGGCAACAGACAGCAAATGCGAGGGCACATGTCTGAAGGAGGGTTTCAGGGTGCCTGTGAAGGGGAAGGAAGCAACCCAGAGGATCAGGCTGATAAAGCTGAAAAGTTTGTTATCCTTCTACCACCTCTTTGAATGAGAGGGGTGTATGATGCTAATGCTATTTCATTAGAATCCAATGTAGGAAGAAAAAATCTTTGCTGCATGCAAATGGCCTCATATCCAGCGACCTTCATTAACTAGGTCAGGTTCCAGATGCAGAGAAAGGGTGATACCAATAAATTCTGCTCCTGCTGCATGCATTGAGTGTGCTCTTTGCCTTGCTGGCACTTAGCACATTGCACAAGTACCTACCTTGCCCTTTTTCTTCTGTACAAAAAGAGACAAAATTAAAAAGGGTTTGATCAGATTATGCAGAGCTGATGGTAAAGTTGTATTTTTTTTATCTTTCCCTTTCTCATATTGATCTTTCCCATTCCTATATTCATACAAGTTTTACCATTTCCTAAGTTCATAGAGCTTTCAAATCACCAAAAATGAGGGAACAGGCACCCACCAAGAAATGGCATACTGAAGGACAGACATTGCAAAAACCACAGCAAAACCATGACCCATCTCATCTGGGGCTTTGTCCACTTGAATAAAATCTTTACTCTACCTTGAGCTCTGACTATTCCTTTTCTTTTCCCCTGCCTGTCAATGCAGTGACTTCTGTGCTCACAGATCAATGATATCTGAAGTGGCAATTAAATTTTGGTCTCACCAGATCCAGAAAATAGTGCATACAAAGCAAGTGTCAATAAAAGTATCTTGATGTGAAAAAAAATGGGAATTGGTGATGAAGGAGCTGTCATGTGGCTGCAAATGGTTTCCTGCTGTAGGTTTTCTGAGATGTGGTGCTCCTCCTCTCCCTACCCCTAGTCATACACAAAAGAGGACCAGGACAGGACTTACCAATGGACGCTCTGCTTCAATCATGTTTTCAACCTCCCTAGTAGAAAGCAGAAAGTAAATAAATCAGGAAAGAGACTGTTCCAATGTTGCTTGTTTTTGTAGGTGGTTTGTAAGCAGCCACTTGAACTTTTTGAACGGCCAGTGGTGTTGGCTGGCTTCAACCATTACATCTCCAGGCTCTAGCTGTAGCTTTTTCCCAGTTTAAGCTGAACATCCCAAGTACCATTTCCAGGAGGGCTGCTGCCTGATTTACTCCTGTAAAGAGCCTTGATTACACTGAACTGGAAGTAAAACAGAAGTTTTTTGGTCTTAGTAAATGGTTAATTGTTTGTTTACGAAGGACATCCTGCAAGTAGTAAGCTTCTCCAAAGACAATTCAAAGCAGATTCTTGTTAGGCTATAAGGGAAGCCTGGGGAAATTAGTTTGCAGCTTGGAGTTTCTAATGAGGTTAAGAATATAAAAAGCAGGGTGCAGCAAACCGTTAACATGACTTTAGCGAACTAGCGAGCTGACCTCCGCCTACATGACCAGATAAATTGATCTGCAACTTACTCTGAAAGACTTCTTTTCTCTGAGAAGACCCTCAGGATGAATTCTCCCTCCTGGTGGGGTTCGTATGTAGATGGGATGATGACGTACTCACTGGGAGGTAACCGGAAGCGCTCAGAGATTTCTCGCATATTTATGTAAGTCTTACTTCTTGCTTTGGAGGCATTGTAGAGGAAAAAATCCTTCTGCAGGTGGTGCTTAGTACCGTGCATCTGCAGAACAAATGAGTCAATTTGTCTTCAAGGAAGTCTTGCCCATTTCCCAGATGGCTTGCCATGTGGGCAGTACATGGCTGGGACAGGAAACAAAGGAAGCAGCAGCTTAGCAAGCAGGGAGCCGATGAGTGGTGATAGCTGGTGGCAGATACAGAGTCTGCCACCTTTAAGTTGCTACTGACTGAGTCAAGTTGACTTCTGAGGGCTGCTCCAGGGCCCACCTGCAGAGTGTATGGTTGACTTCTGCTGTGTAGGCACTTTTATTTGACTGTTTTGTTGGATGCTGGGTTGTGTGTAACCAAAGCTGAGCTACTTTCCTTGGAGGGTGGTATGGCAAGGAATGGTGTATGCAAACTCTTATGTGCAGAGTGGTAAAGCGAAGGTGCTTTCACTGGAAGCATGTCTTAGTCTGGACAAAACATGAATTCTGTATCTGCTAAACAAACATGACAATCAAACATTGCATTGGTTCAAATATGAAAATTAAGTTCAAGAATTGTGGGCTAAGAACACCTGCAGGATATTTTCTGCAGAAATAACCATCTGTAAGATAATCAGTAAAGACAACATTCAGACTGTCATTTTCATGTTTTCCAGGTAAAAGCCATCAGCTGAGCTTGTTAGCAAAATTTGTGATGCCAACTATTCAGCTACAGTCAGGCTTATAAAAAATATAGTCTGTATACTTTTAATAAGCTTTCTTCAATGGCTGAAAATACCATTAATTTTCTAAAGAAATTCTAAGACTATAGAGAAAACATTGTGACAGCAGAATATAGGACATTGGCTTTATTTTTAAGAGGCAGTGGAAGTGGTTTACGGTGCTTCTGCATGAAGTGCAGAGGCAAAGTGCACGCTGGCACTGCTTCCTGCAGCCCAGGCTCACTGACCGACTGTACAAGCAATGGGCAGGTCTCTACAGAGTAGAAAAGGACTGAGGAAGAGGTGCAAGTGAAAATGGGGTGCAAGCGAGAAAGAACTAAAAATTACTCACAAAATGTTACTGATAAACACTCAAAGCAGAAAGGTTAGCAGTTTCACTGCTGTTACATCCCTGAAAACAAACGTGACTGGACAGTCTCCTGCTGACTTACAGATAGGCACTACAGTAACACTAGCTGTGAATATACACCAAGATGTCAATCTCCCGCCGTTCTGCGCATACCTCTTTGGGCACCTTAGGGAGAAACAAAGAAAAGAAACAGTTAGAAGTGCTGGCTGAGTCCTCTTCTTTATAGATCATACAGAAGGGCATTCACATAGATTTCTGGGGACATGGACAGTAATCAAAATGCCCCTACTTAGATAAAGAATTTCCCTCTTTCATTTTAGGTTTCTTGGAGTCTACATAAGATCAGCTAAGATCTGAACTAAATATGTTTGTGCAAGGGACAAACTGACCTTTTCATCAGGTCTATAGGAGGGACAGGTTAATTGCTGTGTATGAATCTTGGCCATCTCTTTCCTTTTTTAGACTCTTCTGCCAATAAAATATTTAGTTTCAGAAAGGACAAAAGGAAGATTGAAGAATAAATGGGAAAGGATATGTTAAAATCTGGCATTAGGTCACTGTAAGAGCCTATAAAGTATGTTACTTAATAGATGGGATAAACCCTGAGGTTACTATGGTACAAAGAGTTACAAAGACTTGAATTTCCTTCCTTACTTCCAGGTTTTCTCTGACTTCCTTGCAAAGCAAAAATTGCAATTTTTGTAATCAGCCTGAATGATTCAGTGACTGTTGGTAAATGCATACTGTCAGGATTTATGACCACAGTGCCACCAACAGAGCTGGTACCTCATAGATGGCAAAGCCAATGGTGTACAGGTTGGCTCCCAGCTTGCGCTCTTTCCTCCTGTTTTTCTGCATCAGTGCGACAAGGAAGCTGCAGATAACCTCTTCATCCTCAGGATCATCATCTTCCTCCAGGAGCTTCAAGCGATACTGGGGATTGGTCCAAAATGTATCTGTGAAATCCCACCCACAACCCCAAGAAAACAGGTAAAGCTTCGGTTTTCTAACAATACTCACAAGCAAATAGAACTTTTAAGTTTCCTCCCTGTGGCTCCTGAGGGGAAAGTTAAAAATGGGCTAAGACACGGATAGGTTTTTTTACATGTTATTGCTTTTACTTAGTTCTAACAAAACTGCAAAGCAAAGGAGGATATATGAAGAACTGTCATCTGATAAACTTCCAAAGCCCCTAAAACTATCACTAATCCACTACAGTGGATTTCCCAAGTGAAATCTGTTAGACTGAAATTTATCTCTTTTACTTGGGGCACTGTGAAGTGTTGGAACAATGATTTATCTTTGCTAGGGCTGCCTTTTGGGCTCTTACGATGTTCTGTCACAACATAGTGACAGAAGATTTCCAGCTACCAGTTGCATGCCTTGTCCACTGAGGAAGCAAGGCTTTTCCTGTGGCCGAGTACTGAGCAGGCTGTGATATGATGTAGCCTTTAGGATCTAATGTAGTCCCCATCAAGGAGGCTGTATCTCTCAAAACTCTTTTCTCACCTGGATAATTGCGGCAACCTCCAGCTGAGCAGCCTCTCACCCAGCGCCCTTCATTGACTGATACAGTCCAGGTTTGGAATCTATCCACTTCCAGGGTATCTGGTGTGAGGTTACAGATCTCAAGCTTTGTGAAGTGCCTCATGAAATCTTGAAATGGCATCCTGTAGGAATTGAGGGGAAATTGAACCCAAATGGATTTACACGGTGGGCAGTTGTCCAAAAGACCCACCTGGAGGAGTGTGACCAACAATACAGTCAGTATTCAGACAAGTTTGCAGTGGGAGTGCCATTTTTTCCAAATGCTTTTGGTCTGCTCGTTGGTCAGTTAACACAGGTATAGCTCCAAACTCAGGGAAACTGAGCTGAGAGGATGTTATGTAGGAAGGGTGATGGAGGGTTTCTGGAAATGTAGAATAATTAAATTGTGCTGGTGGAATTGAATAATCCCTGGTAGGAGAATGAGGGAATCACAAAGCAGTCTTATTGGGAATATGAGGGGGAGCAGGGATCACTACAATGGTTTTAGCAGATTTGTAGTACTGCAATTTGATTCATTTCTCCTAGAGAAGCACAGGTTTTTGACTGATATTCTCACCAGAACTCCCCATCCTCCACAACCTTGTGCTGCAGGCGAGTCTTCTCTGCTTCATTAACAGAGTTCCACTCCTCTGACCTTCAAAGGAGTAAACAAGTTAAGCTGTGATTTGCTTTTATTATAAATACAGCTTTCATTAAAATTTCTACAATTTACTGTAAACACATAGAGGGGAAAGACAAGAGTCACCTTGCTACATCCATATAATTTTTTAATTCGTGAGCTTTGCAACTGTTTGTTCTCAATGCAACCCCCCTGTCCACATGCCCAAATAAAAAAAAGCAATTTCTCTCTGCCTTCTCTTCAGACTTCCTCTTAACAGCTCTCAAATATCTGCTGAACTGTGCCAATTTTATTTAGCTTGTAGGAAAAGGTGTTTCCAGACTATCATTGCTGAGGTAGCTATTGAAATACCTTTTAGTAAAATACACTGACATCTTGCTTCATTCAGTTCTTTCATAACTTAAAAGATTTTTCTGTTGTCACATCTTGTTTTGAAAATAGACATTACTGAACTTGATAGACAGTAAAATCAGATTTAATGTGTCATTATACTGGGCTCTCTTCATTACCATTCTTAAAGCCCCTCTTAACACCTTGCTTAGGTACTCTTTTTCTTCAGTTTCAGCTAAGCACTCAACTAAAATAGACTTCAAAGTGCATGTGTCAAAATGACAACAAAAAAATTCAGATACCTCATCATTGAATGTTAGGGTCATGCACAAGCTGCATAAGGGCAAATAAAGTTGCAACTTTTTTTTCAAACCACATGAAGCTCCTTTTTACTCACTTGTCACTCCAAGGTCCGTTCCATTCAACCTGTCCCCAGGGGTTTCTCAGCCGTACCAGACGTAATTTTTCCCCTTTAAATACTGTCTATTTGAAAAAAGAATGCAACAAGAATAGACTGAGAAGTTCAGAAGAAATATTCTGCCTTTCAAATTGCTTACACCACCTTCTCCAGTGATGGTGCTTTCCTGGGCCATAGCCCAGCCTGACCTGGTTTGGGGTGAGTGCAGGAGGGCTGTAAGATCAGGAGGTGGCTGGCTGTGAGCACCTTTGCCCAAGCGGTGCAATATCCATTCTCCCAGAAAGCAAAAACTTAGGTTTGTTTCTCTGCAAGGCATTCACTTATTTGAATATAAATTTTGTTTCCTTCGCTCATGATTTATTTTGCTTTTTACCCCTCTCATAGCTTAGCTGACGTGCACAGCGCTAGGCCAGTGCAGATTACAGCTCCCCACGGCTGGAGGAAAGGGACTGCACTTACCTCTTCCACAGCTGTCACAGAGTAGGCATGACCTTTGACGAGCCCGCAAGACATCCGAGTTTCATACTGCATTGGCACTATGGTCTGTTAGACACAAGATAAAAACTTGTGGGAGTCATGCAAAGCTCAGCTGGCTGCTCTAAGGCAGATCAATATTGCCACGCAGGGCTTTTGCAAGGAGCGTGACGCTGTTCAGATGACAGGACTTTTTGGCTTGTTCTTCTCTCTGTGTTTGTCAAGCTTAGTGCCCATAGAATTCATGTTGTTGGTTAGAAAGGAATGAAGCATGAACTAAAAATGGAAAAAGTTAATATTGATTGGAAAGGACACTTTGTGGCTAATTTTCCTTTTCTGTAGACTGCTGCTTTTTGCACTCAGAACATGGTAGTAGATAGCATGCTTAATCAAAGTAATTAGATTTTTCTGTTAGTAGGATTATTCACCCTTTTCTAGGATATTATGTTCTTATATAGCTCATTAAGGTTATTACATATGAACTGGAAACGTCAGAGCAAATCAACATCTAGAATACTTTCATCTTTACACGTGGCTATCTTATCACAATGACATTTAAACACTATTTAATACACTATTCCTACTAACTGACACTATTCTTTTACTTATTTTCCTGTGGAAGTGGCCATTTTATTCCATCATTTTTAAAATCCTCATGATTGAATTTTTTTCTGACATTCAGGAAGGGCATAGCAATGTGTTGCTCAGGCGTAAATACATTTGTTGTCTTAGTAATCAACTTTTAGTGTGTCTGATAGATTTTTACTTGCAAATCTCAGAATACTGTTTACCTGGGAGATAAAGAATTGAGGGCAAGATGGCAGATGCACATAGGTTGCTGTACTTGTAGGAGTGATCACTGGTATCAGTTGGAGGGGAAGGCCCTACTACGAACACGTGGACCACGTGCAAAACGTCCCCTCCTCTGTTATGTCTGTTGCTGACACATGACTGCAAGGCCCTGCCAGTAACTCTGCCATCTCTTCTTTACACATTTGATGGCATGAGAAAGGCAGGGCTGGAAATAGAGGAAGAATTAGTAAGGTCACATAGATATCTTCTCAGCTTGCACAGGGAGGATCTCATCCAAATATTTCCTGGCTGTTGCAATTATTTTCCATTATTTCACTTCTGCTCCTGGTTTTCTTCTTTCCCTTGATCCTGTTTTCATACTTTTTATGCCTATAGCCTCAATTCTATTTCCTTTTTTCTTCATTTCTGTCATGTTGTTGCCATCATTACTTTTTAGAACCCCTTTCTCTTCTTTCTGTTTGAGAACATTAACTTCTGATGTCCTGGATCACTTCTCAAAGAACAGGCTTTATCTGCCTTTTTCCATCAAGAATCATGACTTTTTTTCTGGTGGTGATTCAGGAATATGTAATAACCTGCTTCTGGGGCAGCAAATATAGAAAGAGTTTTGCAATTTTCTTTAAGTAGATAGTCACTGGGGAGGAAGTTCTCCCCCAGAGAGAGTGGGTGGTTTGGACAGCCAAGCTTGCAAAACAAAACAGTCATACTGGGCTTTCCTGAAGAATTACAGCATTTCAAGTTTTTTTAGGAAGAACTAAATATGGATGTGAAGAGAGGAAAAATCAGCTATTTCAGCTGTAAATGCAGAAGAAAGTTTGCACAACCAAAAGTTTCAGGTGATGTAATTGTGAAGGGGTTTTGTTTGATTCCTCCCCCTACCCCCCTCTAAAGCAAGAAATATAATTTCATTGTCATGGAAATGCAGCTCCCTAAAGGGCAAGGTATGACAGAGAAAGAGAAGGCAACATGTGCCTCTACAGATTTGAAAGCTTTTAAGTTTCCTGATATAGGATTTTTCTTAAATGGTTTTAACATCCCTCTCTTTATTTTGCAAGATACTTAGGTATGCTGGAGTAACTTTGTATTCCATCACACATATAAAACTCAACATGTTTTTCCTCTTCCTTGTTGGGCATTTTAAATGAGGACTTTATTGGCAGTAATGTAAAAGGAGCATCCCTAGAGCATTCTCCTCCATTTGTGGGTGGAGCACTCAAAATAAGTTCACCAAGGGCTTTTGTGCTTGGAGTGAGAGCTGTGCAGAGCTTGCTCTTGGCCTCTTTCACATTCCATTCACACTCGGGGATCTTGTTCTTTCTTTCACATTTTACACACACTCAGGGATCTTGTTCTATTCTAGTACTTCACATTTTTGTTCTCTCACCCCTGTGCAAGAGAGGCACTTGATAAAATCCACTAATAATTTTCTTTTTCTGGAAATTATAAGTCTGTGCCATGAGTCAACAGCCCTTTGCCTCAGTATCAGTGAAGCCCTTTAATATCAGTCATTGTGTTTGAAAGCACTGAGGTCTTTTAACACATATGTCAAACAGTATCCATAAGAACAATTCTTTAGTGTTGGGACAATTCTGTGAAGCCAAACAAGGTTTTAAAAGCATAGGTTATAAGTTTCTCTAACAGTTTGTAAATAAAAGCACTGTGAAGTCAACTGCTTAGGAGATATACGAACCCAGGCTGGCCTCTCATCTATCCCCTGGTAGTCTGCAGTGGAATGAGTCATCTGTGCGTTTTCTAGATTCTTCACCATGCGAGCAATGAGTTCCCCAATGTCCCCAGGAGCTGATCCATAGGAAAAGCCCAGGTTATCCTGGCACAGAGAATGGGAGAAAAGTATCATACAGTAAGATGAGGCAGGGAGAGAGAAGAGAAATGGTACAAGAAAGATGAGTGGTAAAAGATAGCTTTAGATTACTTCTCTTCTTCCTCATTTTGTCCATACTTATCTACAGTGGTCAATAGCAGCACTTGTTCTCCCACCTTTACTGCAACATCACATTCCATAAAGTACTAATTTTTTAACTTTTAAATTTACCACAGTAAATCAATACAATCTGAGGCCACATTGGCAATAAAAGGTTAATTTCCTGAGTATTTGCACACTTAGCATCTTTGACATGAAGATTTATGTCTCAACAGAGTTGCAGCGCTCCCTACTAATCTCATTTCACTCGTTGAGGGTACTGAGGGGGCAAGGGGTGCTGGTTTTGCTGATTGCATCCATTCTCTGCACTTCCATGTTCTGCTTATGTTTATTTCTCTTTTGGCACTTATTATTTGCTAATAGTCTTTAGTGGGGATTACTCCGTCTTCTAGAAAACGATGCTTTCTATGTGGCCTAAACCAAGCAGTTCCAAAGGTGGGATATATTTGGTTATGAATGGAGAGGTCCCTCTCCTCTCCCATTTCTTATGGCTTATCTGCAAAATTCATATGGACTCACATCAATGGAGCTGGCCATGAGGGATCCTCTGTCAATGGCATGTTTCATGATTTTGTAGATATCTTTAGGGGCATCCTTTATCTCGTAGAACTCAGTCACTCCTCCAGTGAAGTCCTCCATGGCTTCGGTGGTGTTGCCTCCCTTCAAAGCTTCGTATGACCCATGGACTCTTAGAAAGAGAAAAGAAAAAGATTTTCTTTTACACAGATAGAGATGCCTACCTATATATTTATATCTGTCTTGTGTGTGTATAACTCACAAGGTAAAAGTTTTAAAACATGCCACCTGCACAGATAGGTAAAAAAAAGATATGCTGAAAATCAAATGTAGATTTTTGAACGAGTAGCAAAACTTCCTAGAAATTATGCTTTAGCCCATCCCCAGTTCTGAGACATGAGAACCTATGGAAAAAGGCATTGGTACATTCAGAGCCTCTCCCTGTTCTTGTTGTAAATACTGTGTGCAGTGGTTTAACCACCTCCCCAGCCTGAGCCATGTGGGGGAGCCCATCACAGTCACGCATTTTGTTTTACTTTGCATAGGCCTTTTCCAGGAGGGCACTCCAGAATTCGTTGCGCTGGGAGGATTTGGTAAAGACCAGCTGGTTGTTGTACGTGGGTAAGCGGTCATCGATGACGACGTCCACCCAGTCTCCATAGCGCCAGAACTGAATAAAGGCAAACAGAAAAACACCCTGGATTGACTTGGTTCAGGGAGGAGGAGCCTGGCTGAAAAGTCAGGCTGAGAGAAGGGAAATGTGAAGATAACTGCTTTGTAATGTGGCCAAAACTAATGGGAGGGAGGCAGCTGTACTGAATTCCCCTGGGCAATGCGTGCAGGACAGTGAGGGGTCCCTTAAGAGAATCAAGGGAAATGTGGAAAGCAGTCAGTCTTTTCTGAATAAGTTCTTCGGTAACTTGTTTTGGCAGATCAGCTGTTTGTGGGCCTAAAAATAGATGCTCTTGCCAACTACCCACGTGTCTGTGCCTGCTCTAGTGCTGCATCTGAGCAGTAAGGCAGGACTGGGCACCTGTTCCTATTCCTTATGCATAGGACACAGCAATCTGCAAATGCTTCCTTGGTGGGTTAATGCTCTCTAATTACTTGTATGGGCTGGTCCTTCCATGACTGCCCTAATGGAAGCATTTGGCGTAAGGCAATTCAATCCTTTTTCCTCCCTTCTGTCACTCATGCTTCGAAAGAGAGGAGAAGCTAGAGGGAAGAGTGTGCCAAGAAGAGCTGAGTTCTGTCTTGGGTAAATACATCTGCTTACTACTAGACAGAGGGACTCACCTGGAAGTGAAAGATGCCAGCATAGTTTTGTATAAAGGACTGGTCGTGAGGTATGACTCTACAGAGTAGTTTTTTATTCAGTGTCAGGCAAGCAATGGCAGCCAGAAACCAGCAGTTACCTGTAAACGAGCAGAAGCAGCAGACAAAATGAAGGGGCAGAGCAACTAGAACCAATGGGAAAATCTGAGATACTGCAAAGTGACTTGTTAATTCTCAGTAGAGCATGATTCTCCATTTGCTCTGCAGTATTTTAGTACTTTATCTATTTGTGCTATTTGTTCATGGCTGGGTACACACGTTACACAGATAATGTTCCCTGTAATTTAGAAAAAGCCTAAAATCTGATGTGCACTGTTACCTGTGTTAAGATTTCCCTATCTCATGTAGATCCCTGTCTGACTTCCTGCATTAGTTCTCCTTTCAAGCTTAGGACAGAGACCAGCTGAGAGATAACTCCCTTGCAGGTGGAGCTCCCTACTGCTGAGGTTTAGACTCTCATTTTCTGGTCTCAAGATAACTCGTTGTTCCAATCATCCTTCTATGGGGGCTTTTCTTGCTCTTTTCTTCTATTTGAAGTGGCTGCACTGTTGTAAACACTGTTCCCTTTTATGCTTTTCAGTTCCTCCTTCAGACCCTTTTACAGTTTGAGGCCTCTGTGGGAGCTCTGGGAAAGTGGTTTTCTCCCATAGTACTTCTGTGTTCAGCAGAGGGGGGACTCTGCCCTAAAATCAAACCCAGCTGCTATTGTAAGAGGGGCTCTAGGGTAAGCTTGCCTGGGCACTGTGAAGGAGAGGAGTTAGATAATTACATGAGATACTGAAAACTTAACCTGATTGCAGGGAGTTGTAAAAGAAATTTATGAATCTGGTAAAGTGATAAGACATACAGAAATACATAATGTGGATATATTTTGGAAAGCCAGCTCTGTACATATAGCAGTACTATATGGTAACTCTTCTAAGTTACCTATTTCCCCTTATGAAGGATGGGGGTCTACTTTAACAGGAGTTTTCTAAACTATCCAGTGTTCTGCAGATGTCAAAAAGTAAACAATGCTATGAGTAGTTAGGGAAGGAATGGAAGACAAAAAAAGAGAACATATTATGTATGTTAGTTCATTGGCATCCACACCTTGGCATCTGTGAAGTTCTGGTCACCTCAAAAAGAAAGGCAGTTTTAATTAAATTTAAAAAAGAAAAATAGGAGTAAGGTGATGAGGACACATTAGGGTGTGTTAGCTTAGGAAGAAGATCACACCATGAAAGACATGAGAAAGCTGAGTGGGGAAGGACTTCACAATGCAGTGCAGGTGAGCACAGCATGTATGACTGCTGCAGAGGTATCACTTAAGTAGTGCCTCTATCTAATAAAGTACCTTTGAGCATCTGAGCTTAAAATATTCAATATAGTGGTTGTTCATGAGTAGAATGTACATTTAGCTAAAGGCCTTTAGAAACTCCTATACAGAAATGACAGGACTAAATACCTGAAAAGATACAACAGCAATTGATTAGATTTTTCTCTCAGTCAAATAACTCCTCTTTATCTTTTATTCTTGTCTTAACTGTTTTTGTCCCTCCTCAAAGTCCAAATGAAAGGCCAAATGGTGTTTTGAAACACACTCATGGCATTAATTAATGAAAAGCAAAACACCCTGCAAAGCATCTTTCACTGAAAGTTCTTGCTTAGATTGCTACTAAGCAGATATCAACAATTTTCTATAGGAAGGAATCAGTAGATGTGTAGTGGTGCACTGAGACAGAGATTTCAAATATCACTGTGGAAGAAGAAAATTAACTGAGAGCTAAACCGTGTTGCAGACTTTTAGAAGTACAGAGCTGAAGTAAAAATTTCATACCTAATTCTCCTTGGCAGATATCTGTTCTGTTGGCTCCACCGATAATAAACCGTGGATTCTCACAGATTTCCTGTAAAATAGGAACAGATGGATGAGCAGGAAAAGCATGCATCATGAAGCCTGTTTAGCACAGAAATAAAGGCAGTTTTAGAATGTTTTCCTGTAGGATAACTTGTGGATATCAAAACCTCCCATGCAGTTTTCATCTACAAGAGTTTCACCATGAAAATGTTTTGGAATGTGAATGTTCCATACTTCAGTCAGAGTTTTCTTCATGTACCTACAGGGTCTATTAACTAGCCTGGGGGGCTCCCTCTGTACAGGGTGCAAACACATTAAAATGGGAATAGGGAAAAATATTTTTTTCCACAGTAATGAAAAAAAAAGACACTGGAGGAGACAGGAGAGAAGGTAGCTGAAAAAAATATCAGGAGACCAGCTTAAATTCTTTTAAAATGACTGCAGGTTTATGGTGTCTAATTTGCGGTAAATAATATGCTGGGGCATTAAAAGGGTTGAAGAATGCATTTCATCAGGAATGAACCCCAGTAGTACTTCTCCTGAAAAATTTCCAGGATCAGATGTAATTACCAGAAATAACTAGTGGTAGTTAAGAGATTTTATTATTTTTCTTATGTTGAAGTATTTAATTGACAATTCTGCACTAAAAAATGTCTACAGATATTATCTGTCTCTGAGGACAGGAAAGTCTTCTTTTGTCCTACACATAGCAAAATGTATTGGATTTGTCAGTATTTATACTAGTACAGAATGGGTACAAGATGCTGTACAGGCATAAATAATTATGAAATTTCTGTAGGGAGGGAAGGACTATGTAGGAATTACCAGCAAATGAAGTGGTTACAAAGCCCTTTTCTATATGGGACAAAGAACTGTGGAGTATAGGAAAACCAAGAGAAACCTCTCCTACAGAGAAAAAAAAAAACCCCTGCTTTATCCCATCTCTCATTCAAATACTTGGTATGGGGAAGAATACCAAGACAGAATTTTTGGCCCCATCTCTTATGCGTGTAAGGAAAGAAAGATATTGCAAGCTGAGGACCACTGCCCTGGGCAGCTGCAAATGGGGAAGAAGACAAAGTATAGTACAAGAACCGAATCTACTGAAAGATGTTGGGACTAGACGGGGAAGGAGAAAGAAGAAACAGCTGACATTTGCTTGTGTGGCAGCACAGACAGCTGATGCTACCTCTGCAGTCTAAAGCTTTTTACTAATGTCGTCAGGGTAGCCCTGGCTTTTCCCAGACTCATGTTTCAGGTCTAGTAATTTCCCTTGGCTTAAGCTCACTTTTTTTCTGCCTCACAGTAATCAGCTTTGATGTAAATATTTGGATTAGTCATATAGCCAGATAGAGAGACCAACTTCCACGTCACTTTATTCTCCTCAAGGGAGAGTGTAGGGATTGTCCTGTTATTTTGGGCCTTGGTCAGCTGTCCTGGGCTCCAGTTCCCTCAAGGCAGCTGTTTGAGATGCCTTCATGCTTTTCTCTGCCCACTTGCTTTGTTGAAAATATTCTTCCTTATGCTGCAGTGGTGCTCTGCTGAAAACCAACTGTGAGATGCCAGTTTTTTTGTTTGTATTTTTTCCAACTCTATTAATGTATTTTTTGGCTTGATCCTGCTCCTACTGTAACAAGTTCTGAAATATAGCATGCTATATTTTAGTTTAAAGTAGTCAGATGGTGCCTAGGTGTTTCCAAATATTAAATGTACAGTGATGATTGTTACTCAGGGCCATTTATTGCATTTGGGGTCATTTGTTTTGTAGGATGCAAAGGAATGCAAAGGAGGGAATCAGGCAACTGTCATATGGACTGGTTTAGTTCCGACAGAAATGCTTTTGTTTCATTTCTTTATGGTGGCTGGTGTGTTTAGTACACTGTGGGTATGATTTTAATACTGTATTTCTCTAGCTGATCCCCAGCTGTGCTAGTTGTGCTGAGTACAGTTGAAGTTGCAGAGAAAGGTTCCAAGGTCTTTCAGGGCTGAAGCACTCAGTCAGCAGAGCAAGACAAACTGGTGTCCAAGATGCAGGTGGCAAATCTGTCCTTCCAGTCTTCCTGGCTGAGCAGGGGATTGCTCTTCATCTTTTAGGTCAAGGTATCACAGAGAATCCCAGCAGGCTGCACTTCATTGATGCAATGATTCATTTAAAAGAGTCTCCTCTGATCTGAGTGCCTCAGACTGCCTTAGTGTTATCCACACTGCCTTTGCGTTGCACTGGGTTGATTCAGTTCAGACTGAAATTTCATTACAAAGAGGCAAAGTTACAGCAAGGAAAACAAAGAATCTCAGGAAAAACCAATTAGTGGTGCATGCTGCTTTCAGGGCAGTTGGAAGGGAGCACTGCAAAATGCAAAGGCAGCATGCAACTAAAAGTGGCGTTTGACCTTTGTTATATTTTCATTAGCTTTTCTTCTGCATCAGGAAAAAAATCTGCCAGGGATACTGTTGCAGCAAAAGGCATTCATTCCTTCAAAATATGCTGTTAATAAACTATGGCATTCTAAGTAAATTCTCTGAACTGACCCTACCAAACAGAGGAAGACTGCCTAAGACAATTTGTAGCCTCCTTCTTCTCCCTGGGTCTCTTGTGGCCTAGACCATGCTATTAAAGGGCTGTGCTACACACACTCAATGTCAGACACCAAGCTGGTTTTAGAGTTCCTGAGTTAGATTATCCTCCTCTGAAAGTCCTGCCTTGGTGGCTCTAAACGTAGCACTTGCAGTTCTAAGTGCACAGGCCCACATTTTGTGATTAATAAATTCAGACAGCTTCACATGTGTGCAGTGAATCAGTCAGCAGATCTGATTAACTTTCATTCTAAGCAAAATCTGGTAGTTTGTTGTCTTAATTTTATTTGTATTCATTATGAAAAGAAAGCTCCTTCTGGTGATTTTCTTGGCTGCAGAGAGAATCACCATAAGGAAGTCATTGAATCTGGCAGTTAATGCTGTGATCTGGCTGTGAGGAAGGAGAATGACAATGGTGCATTTGAAAGCACAGTGTCATGGCAGAGCCTTCCTAATCAACATCTAGTGTCATTAGATCCGAACAGGACTGCAGCAGGACCTCTTAATACTCTGCATTATGTTATAATACAGATTTTTTCTCAGCTCTCAAAGATTGGTAACCTCCTCCCTGCTCTCAACTGTGAGAAATTCCCACAGGAAGCATAGTTGTGGGAGGCTGAAGCCCTTAAGAAAATGGAGCACAACCCATCACTGAGCTGGATATAACCTGGCACAGGTGAGAACGCTTCTATTTCCCCTCTACATACCTAAAACACACTCACGGATACTCTGAGCAGAAATACTGCAGGGATGGATCTCGCAGTCTTCACTCAGCGAAACTTTCAGGGCTGTCACTTGGCTTTTGCTTGGATTGAGTATTAGGAGGTCTTCTCTCTGCATTCATGTCATGGCATGGCAGCCACTAGCTGGGTAGAATTACAGAGGCCTTCTCACCACCCTCATGCCAAGGCTCACAGCTGCCCTGCATGGCAGCTGCCCTTCTGTCGGTGACAGACAAGTCCTCATGCACTTGCTGCCTTTGCAGCAGCAGAGGCCAATCGTTTTGCGGGGTGGGAGAGGAGGACCTGACCTCTGGGTAGCACTGATTGCAAAAAGAACAGTCTGTAGGGCCAGATGCATGAGAGCAAGGGGTAGCTCTGGGGCTGGGATGCTGGACACCTCTAACCACTCTAGTAATAAATTGCAGGAAAAGGTCAAGTCACAGCACAGCCATTGCCACAGAAAGCAGAGAGAGCCCAGGTTCCCACAGCCCATGTGTGGGAGGGGGAGTTACTTACACTGGGCTCAGTTGGCATCTCAGCTCATTGTTATTCAACTATTGACCCAAATTTCAAAGTTATTGAAATTACAACTTTATAAGACTACAGTTTATAAGCTACTTTCTTTCTTTGCCAAAAAAAAAAAAGCCATTACAATTTAGTAAGAAGTTGTCTATATCTTTCAGACTATTACAAAACATGGCCTGTGCAATTGAGTCTTTACATGTGGTGCTTCACTGATTACTTTCATCTCTTAGCAAAATACTCTTTAGCCCACTATTACTACTTTATATTCATTTGACTTTATGAAGGTTTCTTAATGTGTCTATCGTGGCTATTTGTGTGTACATATTATCAGACAAGTCCTTCTACCACTGCTATGTAACATACAGTTTCAAAGCCTGGTGTCAGTCAGAGATCAGCACCAATAGATCAGCGCCCAGTCTCACTTTGTGGTTGTGGTATGAATGATAAGAAAGGGGACATATTATAAAAGGAGAAAATGTTACAGGTGAGTGAGTCTCTCTTCTTTGGGCACCTGCTGGGTACAGCAGTGACATGAATTCCAGGGTTTGTTTTAAAACAAACACACTTGCTACAGAAGGCACAGGCATCTCTACAAATCAGGCCTGGTGTGTCCCCAGCAGGGACAGCTGTCTCTGTCAGGGTCAGGACTGATTGGAGGCATAACCTCACAGCATGACAGTACTCAGCAGGCGCAGACTACAGATTTCTGGATTTCCTGCCTCTGTTCTACCTGCAGCTGGCACCATAGATATGTCAGGTGCCTGAACGCCTGTGTCAAAAGAACATCAATAGCTTTGGTTTTGATGTTTAGGTTGTGTTTTAAGTCTTAAAGAGTCCCCAGCTTGTACAGAGCTTCCAAGCTTACTTGTTGATGAGTGACTTAAAAAAATGTCTTTGGGAAAAAGACCCCAATGTCTGAACCTTCCCAATATCAAAGGCTTGATCTGTGCATGCACAGTTATATTAGACAAGTCTGAAGTTATATTGTGGGGTTTTTTTTGTTTTGATGCTTTCTGATATGCACACTTGCAGTCTGTCTGCTCCAGGGTTCTGGCAGTCATGCATTGTACTGCTGTATCACTTCCCTCTCTAGAAACAGGGAAAATCCCATCCCTTTAAGATGAGTCACTTGTGCTGCATTTAACTCATTCACACACACTTCCAGGGACTGATGAAGCCATGGTGATGATAAAGAAATAACAGGGCACACATGCACAGGGCATAGCAGATGGGGGACTTATTTTGATCCCTGCACATTGCTCACCTTGTTGCTGTGATGGCACCATGCAGCCTTTCTTCACAGCTGTAACAGCCACCCAAAGAGCTCCAAGTCTTTCGCTATTTAGTTACACTTCTAATCAGTTTTATCTATTTTCCTGATCAGTTTTATCTATTACCACTGACTTTGCCTTTGAGGCACAGATTTGGGTGTAGGGGAAGAATGGCAAATCCAGAAGAGGTGGCCAAAAACTGCCAGGGAGAGAGAGCTGTGGAAGCCCCTCAGGACTTTCACTGTCAGACAGTGGCTGGCAGGGGCGAAGGCAGTGTCCCAGGGGCTGTCTGGCTGGAGGGAAGCAGCTGCCCAGCAGATATGACAGGAAAAGAGTGGTAGGACAGGGAACTGAGGAATTAGTCATCTGCCTGTGAGAGAGACGGTGAAAAAAAAAAAAAAAGAAGACAAAGAAGAGGAAGGTTGCCTGGGGAATACCCACGAGATTATGGGAATTATAAGAATAAGATTAGTAGCCAAGAGTGAGTCTTCATAGTGAATAGAACACCCAGATTCATGTTAAGTAGGTAAAATGCTAACCAACAATATAAGTTGGATAAGCAATGCTGGGAACAACTGAATAAGAGCATGTTTTAGATCATAACTTGTCTTTTCACACATTAGGAAAACAGCAGAATGCTAAAATAAAGTTGTAAAGTGAAACAAGGTAGTGTTAAAAAAATTAAGCCTCAGTAAATCCAGTAACTTCTTGCAGAATGTGGAGAGTTTTTCTTTGGTGGCTTCAGACAAGAAAATCCCAGGCAAACTATGCAAGTAAGAAAATTAAATTCCCCCTGTCTCTTTCTACATATTTCATTCCATCTCTGTTTTGGTTTTGTTGTTGTTGTTTTGTATTTTAGTCATTATATTCACATTCTCTGAGCTTTCACAGCCCTAGCTAGTGATCTTCCAGAAGAGCTCTAAGGAAATACATCTCCAGTTTATTCTGCCTGCCTCCCCCAACACACACTTTCTTGCAAAAATGTAAGCTCAGGGTGGTTACTTCAATTTACAGAAAAAAGGCACTCAGCAAACGTTACTTACATGAGGTCTTTTCCATTCGAACTTGACAGGGCTTTTCTGGCTATAGAAGAGGGAGGATTCATTTGGTGGGAAATCAGGATCTTCATAGAGAATGTTCTTCTCCAGGCACTTCTTGTGAAGCTCTTCATAGGTCTTCTCCTTTACGCTGATAATGGGCTGGTTGCGACTTATAATGGCGGAATAAATGCCTCCTGTGCCCCCACCTGCCCCTTCAGTTGTAGTGCTAAAAGTAGGGCTGGGGATCGACCCAGCAGCTGTTTGCTGAGCCACCGCTGCATTTATGGCAGACGGCATGGGAATCAGGCGTAAAGCAGATGTTGAAAGCAAGCAAGATCTTGCAAACTGGAAGGAAATTTCAAAAAGAGGAAGTTGCTATGTAAACTGTCTCTTCTATCCGTTGAAAGTCTTCTAGTCAATTTTGCAAACCAGAAAATTCCATGTGGCTTTTCATCCTCTCAGTGGATAGTAGTTTGTCGTAAGAAATTGGAATTTATTCCTTGACGTGGGACAAGATGATCTGTTGGCTAAGTCTTGTGTCTGACTTGTAGTATCTACAGCATGCGTGTGTGCCTGCCCTGTGCATGTAAGTGTCCAGAAGGGACAAGCTTTAACCCGTGAAATCTAAAAATAACTACAGGCAAAGAGAGAAGGAAAATGAGAGGGAGGGGGTTAGTGAGATGATGTCAGTCTTCCATGCAGCTTGTGCTGAGGCCAGGCATGTTCCTGGTACAGGCCTTGTGTGCGGGCCGACTGCTTCCCGGTGGAAGCAGTTCGTATTTTCCTTAACTAGACAACAGTGAAACTGGAAGCTATACTCCTGCTGGTTTGGGAACGTTATTTATGAGGCACTACCAGGCAATAATCTAGTCTTGACACTCGTGAAGGAATTGTTGTACTCGTTTCTACCCTTTGCTGCAGAAAAGATATAGACAAATATTTACTGTTAGAGAGGATTATCTGAAGACACACTCCTAATGGTGAAAAAGGTGGTAATTTGATGCTACTGAGGCCAGGTCAATACTTGCCCGCTGGGTTTGGTTCCTCTAGAGAGCAGCTTGGCAGCACTAAAATTCACCTGACAATAGCTACCTCCCATATAAAAGGCATCTTTTTGTGTAAGGGCAGAAAAGTTTATAAGGAGCCGAGTGTGGAAACTGGGCTGTTCTCTGTGTGTTAGGATATACCAAGGTTACAGGAGATATCTGACTCTGCAATGCAAGTAGTGTGATGCAAGGGCCTTTCACTGCACAGCTTCAGCAAAGATGCTCATTTTGCAGCCTGTGCATATGTTCTTTCTTTCATATTCTCCCTTTCTGACCAATATAACAATACGTCTATTTATTCTCATATACAGAGCTCTGTTTCCAGAAGAACTGTCAGTGGGAGAGGTCTGACATTTGACCAACTCCTTGTGGGCTGTTGGGGAGTATAAAGTGAATGATTAGCAGTGTATTTTGTTTGGGTTTTTGTTCTGTTGGGATGGTCAGCAACTGTCAGGGTATGACCTGCTGCTACTGCTATAGCTAACAGTTCAGACAGTGACTGCGTGTGGAATGGCAGGTGGACATGCACTTCTCAATTCTAAGCCAATGTTGCTCTTTAGGTATGTTCAGGAGTTACACCTGTTCAAAATACAATTTCTCCTTTTCTTATTTGTTATTGGACAGGTGGTTTTGTTATGGAGTCCTTTTTTTTTGTAAGAAACAGTAGTTGCTACTAAAAGACGAACAATGTCTTTAATTAAACACAGTTTTCCATAGAGGAGAATGGATGTGCTGTCTGCTACAAACAGGAAAATAAATTCTCAAAAATTAAACCACATATGCAATGGAATTTACTGCAAGCAGAAGTACCCAAATAACTGACCTGTTCAGACAGAGCAAAATTGAACTAATCTTTAGTGAAGTAATCTGTGATGTTAATATTGCTAATTAATTTCAATGAAGTTTTCTCTCCAGTTGTTTTCACTAATTTATTTGAATTATTTCTTTTGTAAAGATAAATAAAAATTTATTTCTTGAATTATGGCATAAATACATGGATAAGTGAGTTACTACAAATAGCAATGTAAATCATATTCTTTGACATTTGTTTCCTCAGATCTAAAAACATGACTGCTATGATTTTCAGCAACTCATTCCTATTCAAATCCATAGAAGTTAGGCACTTCATACCACTGAAAATTTGACCCATGAGTACTTACCACAGTGCAGATATCATACTGAGGGCCAGAGTATGCTAGTCACTTTAGCATATACTTTAACCAGATACCACTGGAAGAAGACTGGGCAGTGTATCTCAACAGCAGAAAGTAAGTTGGAAGGAATAAGGCATGTAACTAGCTTCGTTTTTACTTTATTTCATTTTCCAATGAAATAAAATATTTCATTAACATGCTCCAGACAATAATTATATCCTGTCAGATGCAGTGCTATGCTTAAACATATTTCATCAATTAAAGCTTAAAAGCTGATATAAAAATAGAGTCTGTCTCTGTTTTCACAGACACAAAAGATGTATTTGCTACTGTTCTACCTGGATTAACTCCTCTGCATTAAGCACGACAGTATTTCTGTTGGCAGTTCCTGCAGTGGAGCCTCAGACGGTCTCTTAGAAGGTGCTGACAAACAGCTCTGCAGAATTAAAAAGAAAGAACTTAAGGGTCTGGTGGGGAACAAGCTACGCTTGAGTCCTCAAGAGCGGAACACTCAGTTTGCTCTCACACTTGCTATTCCCAGAAACCTGCCCTGCAGAGGACAAACAGCAGCAGGTGGGAATGACTGACTAAGCACAGGGAACGTTGGCAAAAACGTTATGTTGGCAAATATGTCGACTATCCCTTTCTGTTTCCTATGAGTTGTTTTACTGATGTTTTTAGAGAATACTCCTTTATCTTACTAAAAGAAATTAAGTAAACTATGTCCTTTTACATTCAGAAACCCAACTGATGGCATGTGCAGGTTTGACTCAAAGCAGACTGGTTTTAAAATAATGTAGTTTACAAATACAGCAAATGGAAAGAGCAAACAAACCATAGAGCAATGGCAGCCTGTAAAAAGAGATGCCTAGCATGGAAAGGCCTGAAGGAACAGGCAGGATGTAATGGATATTGGACTCAGGATGTCCCCTAGTTTTGCAAGGGAAGCATCAGGATACACCAGATCTGTTTGCCGAGGTGGTGGGAAAAGGAAGCAAGGGAACATTAGGCTGGAGTTGTAACAGAATGGAAGAATAATCATGAAGTGGGATGGTTAAATGTAGAATTAATCCCATTAACATTAAACTGCTTCATAAATGCCAAGCTTAAATCTCAGCCAGATACTAAAAACTGATCAAGACAGTACTAAAACATGTGTAAATGAAGCTAAACCTTGGCAGGAGCTGCAAGATGTGGAGAAGTATAGCTGCTTCACTGGGCTGGCTTTGATCAATGACACTCAATCATTAATGTCAATTCTTTCCTAACAGAAGACTTTTTTTTTTTTAAGTAGTACTTGCAGATAGAGGGGAGCAATAACATGGAAAATGTTTCTGTGTGAGTACAGCTGCTATTCTAAGCCAGTACTGCAGTTAATGAGGACTTGTGCCTTTTTGAAATCCAGGTTTCAAAGCCAGCTGTGGGACAGCCTTCTGCACTGCCATGACACTGTCTTCTAGTATTGCACAACTGACTGGCACAACCTGCTCAAACTTCACCTCCAGTGACTGAAATGTTCAGCGAGCCTGTTGTTTACTTTCCTGTACAGACCAGATAATTCTGTGTTGTCATAAGGACTAGAAGAGGGAAGTGTCTGTAATCACACAGGGTGGCTCCTTCTGTGTTTGTTCTCACAAGGCAACTTGCAGGCAGAACTCTGGTGATAACCTCTGCGTCTGGCGTATCTACTGATGCTGCTTGTCAAACTGGCCCAGATCTCAAGTGCTCCAGTCTCTGAATAATAGGATTTCCAAATACTTACATTAAGCCCTGTGCCAACGAGCCCCAATCTCACCCCATCAATTCATGATTTTTCAGTGAAAGTGAAAGCAGAACTGAAGCTTAATGCCTAACTAAAGCTAGCCTGGAGCAAATGGTATTTAGTTTATTTCCTCAAAGTTACAATCCTAGTGCTATTACTTTTGCTGAATGGAAGAGTTATCCAAGTTTAAATTAGTACTTCAAAAGAAAAATTGTAGGAAATGTTAGTTTGGGGGGTGTCAGTGGAAAAATCATTTGTTGATTTGATTGGATTCATGCAAATGTTTTTTTCAGTTCCCAGTTTATTTCTCCTCAACCTCTCAATGAATTGCTTGTCTGAAGAACTTGTGTCTCAGTTGATACGAATCTCCCAGTCAGCATCAATACTCAGGGCTAAGTTTTGCAGTGTCAGCGCAGAGGTCTTCATATCATATGTGAAAATCACTTCCTTTTCTTTCCCACCTGAACAGGACAAGAGAGTTTACTATTTGATTTAAGAAGAACTCTTCTGAAACACAGTTACATATGACTCTCTCCAGTTTTAATTCTGACTGACCCTGGCACTGGTGGAAAGGATTAAAAAAGAAATAGAAGTCAAATTTGCCCAGCATACACATAAGAATGCAGCAGAACTGGAAAATAACTATTTCTCTTTTTCTGATCTTTCAAACTATGGTATGTCAAACTGTGGTACTACTAAAGGATTTTTCAGAAAAAAATAACCCTTGTTTCTGCATAGGTTTTCCTCCAAACACCCTTGAAGGTAGAGGCAGAAAGTCCATTTCCCCATGACTCCCAAAGTGAAGGGACATGCTTGGAAATCAATCAGAAATTATAAGCCCTTTCTTGTAGATGCCACTGCCTATCCATATGGGATTCCTCACAACTTCTAGAGATCCCCACATAATCAAGAACTCCAGAGCTTTTGAATGAGCAAGAAATCTGGTTTTGTCTGGAAGTTTCCTGTTCCAGACTAGGCAGGTTTACAGATCTGAGCAAATGGGCCTTCATTTGAAATGCTATCTCTGGTCATGTTCTGTGAAGGGCAACATTGTCTGAACTTGTTAATTCCAGCCCACTTCTACTGATGTATCTATCGCCTTACAGAGCCAGTGTGCTTCAGTTCTGCATGTAATAATAGTAGTGAATAGCTGCTGGTTCCTTTCACTAAATTCTGTCCTTGATATCAAAAAAGTAGCAAAGAAAACTAAACAAAGAGGCTTTGTATGCTGTAACATTTCCATTATAGAGCTGTCAGTTTGACATCTCAAATGAATGGCCGTAGAGCAACAGGATTTCAAAGAATTGTAGTAAAATAGAATTCAGTTCATTACCCTTGGAACTGGCTGTCACAAAAGTGGGTTGCTTTCCAAATCCCAGAACTATCACCCGCTCAGCCACACATGAGGTTTGGTATTGTCCACTTTCATCTGCGCAGCTGAAAAGAAGAAAATTATTTAATATACATTAGTTTTTGGCCAACAGTAGGGGTTCAGTATCATACAGAGCAAATACTACTTTGGTCTCATCCTGGAAGTTCCCTATACTGGTTTCTTTTCCTCTATTTACCTTTCTCCTAAAAACAACTAAAACTTTCTCCCATTGTCTTTCACCACATATCAGATTTAACAAATATAGAAGAAAAAGTTTGAGAAGGTATTTTATGGCAAAAAGTATAGCTTTGACAATCAGAATAGTTCTGGATTTTCAAAAAATGGTAGTTAAAACTCCTAAGAATAAATATAAAGCTAATTTTTAACACTTTTTCAAGTAAGATGTTTCAATCTGAGGCAAAATTATCTTTCATTTTGTAACTAATTTAATTTTTATTAAAAAGCTCAAAAAAACTCAAATCAAAATGAAACTTTTTGTAGTGAACAAATGCCATATCATTCATCTGAAAATGATTTTTTTCCAACTTCTATATTTGCTAGCAGTTTAGTAAAATTTTTCTTTCCCATCCTTTTTTTCCCATCCTTATTTTTAAGATCTTCAGATTTCATGTTCCAGATCAAGAGATTTGAATGATACTTTTAACTACATTATCCAAAATAGACTACAGTTTTGCTCTGTGTTACATTTTTAGCTTTATGACCACTGCCTGCAAAGGTTTGAACCCTGAAGGACTAAAGAATGTCTGCAGAATCACCGTTTATGCACTGCAGATACCTAATGGCAACATACTTCAATAGTAAAAGTGTTATAGTGATGTATCTAGCATCTCGTTCCTTACAAGCAGCTAAGGATCTTTTTGGCTTTTAGGTTTCGTCACTCAGCCTTTGCAGGTTGTATCTGCTTGTGCCTCTTTTAAGTGCTTTTGTTCTACTATACGTGGTGAAATTTGTTGATTACTCTTGGAGACTACAATGGTGTGTGTTTGTGGTGCCCAGACAGAAGCACTGAATATCTCAAGTTGGAAGGGACATATAAGATGCAAGCCCAACTCCCCGCACCTTCCAGGACTACCTACTAAGAGCATCATCCAGATGTGCCTTGAACTCTGACAGGCTTAATGCCTTGACCACTTCCTGAGAAACATGTTCCAGTAACCAACTACTCTCTCAGTGCAGATTATGTTAGAAAAATACAACTTAAGGAAAAAAAACCACTCCAGATGTTGCCTACTTGCAAATCTCCTGGTTTACCTTCTTTGTCTCACTGATGGGCTTTACCCTTTCTAGTTACTTTCTTTGTACTTCAGTAAATCTGCAGAATCTCTAATTTGACCAGACTGAAACAGTACGAGACAACTCAGTATTTCATGTGTTCCTGCCCTTAGACTTATGCAGAACACTCTTTATCTGTGTTTTATGCAGGTTTATGCAGTTTTACGACTCTGCAAATTCTGCACACTCTAGGACTTCACTAAGAAGCAGATGACACACATTTGCAAGAAGGCCTCATGATCTAGAAAAGGCATTTCCAGTGACAATCTATGGGTGTTTTTTGTCCACAACTGCTGTTACCTGGAAGTGAGCATGTTCTTCTGAAAACTGAATTTCCGATGCAGGAACTGCTTCTTGTGGAGGTACTGAAATGAATGCCCATCATCTACATAGAGCTCACCTACAGCACAGGCCTGTGAAACACACCAGATAGAGCACAAATTAACAGCAGCTTCTAGTGCTGAACAATGAAACTAAAAATGTCTCACTATATGTTATGCTTCATATTGAAGATGTGTGTTTATTTTTCTTTAGCAACTTGTATCCCTGGAAGGCTCAGGCAGTCCAGCTCTGAGAGTGCTGGACATCCTGGTTTTGTAAATGGATGTGGGTGTCAGGTGTCACCTCATTTATTATAAAAGACAGTTGTAGGAAGCTCTCTCTCTATGTCCAAGAGGAAATTTGTGGCCTGCTCATTCTCTGCTCCTTCTTCCAAGATGAGGGCTGAGAAAGGTTAGAAAAATGCCTGCCTCTGCTATACCCAGCTAGCCTCACTTTCAAGGAACAGTGCAGGAGAGGTGGAAGTCCCCTCAAATAGCAGAAGTGGAGAAGAGCCACTGGGCATACAGATGTAGATACCATTGTGCTGATCAAATAGGCAGCAAGGGCCTACAAAGGTCAGATGGAGTAGAAGACATCTTTGTAAAGAGGGAACACCATCTCAAAGTACCTCTGTGTCCAAGGCCACGTGGAGTTCATAAGAAATATCTATCATCCATTCAGTGGATTTCCCAGCTGTGGTCTTCAGAGGTATCACAGTGCCCCCCCGCTGGAATACAGGAAGCTGAGAAAAACAAAACCAGGGTAGAAAGGTTCATATACTCCGATCATATAATTTTTACATGGATCAGGAAAAAGTGAAGTTTGCTTTTATCAAAATGCAGATGTGAACTTCTACCACAAATATATAAGGACAATGGTTCAATTAACAATGGGAATAGTAGTAACTTTCTGTATGTGTATAAGCAAAATAATTTTTCTTGGAAGAGTCACCCTCACATCACCTCACTTTACCACCTGGACACAGCAGTGCTCCATCTAGCAATAAAGGAGACAGGACTTTCCTAAAACAGCTATTTTAGATTACATTTCTACAAAGAAATTGAAATGTCACTTTTCTGATTCTGATTATTGACAAAAAAGCTAAGGTGGTTTTTCTGCTCAAAGAAAGTAGCATTTTAAAACAAAAACATACATTCTCTAGAGTTACTGGGATCTTCAGAGTGCCTGCATCTTCCATTCGTTTAAATTTTCTGAAATCATACCAAATCTAGAAAAAATGAAAAAAGAATGAGCATGACATCTATGGCAAGATTTGTTCCCTCTGCAGATGCAGTTACTCTCCTGCTTAACCTGTCACTATTCTTAACAACCTATTTGATGTGCAAGAAAAAGCATTCACTTTTCAATTAAATGACCTTTTGGATGGAAAGAATCAATCCTGAAGCACAAAGATAATTAGATCTTTTCTACAGTTTGCATAACATCTTGTATGTCTTAAAGTATCTAGAAGAGCAAAAAAAAAAAGAAAGAAACTTTTTTTTTTAATCTAGTTTCTGAAAAAGTATATTTATATTGAAGTGAAAATGAACAACAAAGTTGCTAATAACAGGTGACAAAAAGAGCTGCACCTGAACTTCCCACACACACTTGCCAGCAGGTTTAACTGCTTTAAGTGTGCCAAGCAGTCAATTCCGACAGAGATCTTGATAAAAATATTTTTCTTAACTTGTTTGGAGAGCCAAGTCTGTTTTTCTCCTTATCCTGACAAGAATTCTACATGTCCTCAGGTGCCCTAGTGGAGTCACAAGGCTCTGCGTGGTCTCACACATTCCCCTTTGTTGCTCACTCTCTAGAGTCTCAGGCTTTCCCTTAGGAACTATTTTCCCCAAATCATTTCCCTTCCTCCACCTCTCAGCTGCTGTAGCCAAAAGCTCTTTGTAGGAGTGGATGACTGTGCCATCCTGTGGATAAATACTTCTACTTCAGAGAGGAACTGATCTCTGTATATGTCAGTCTTTGTTACACGTGTCCCAGGCTACTGAGACTTGTATTTTCCTTGTAAAAATTTCCCCCCCACTGCTGCCCTCTGATTTCCTTATGACCTTTCTTCAAAATTCCCTTTTTTTTCCACATAAAAAGTGAAGTTTAACCCAAAGAGAAATACATGAAATAAGGAAATTGACAATTTAGTGAAGCTGTTTTATGGTGTTTGATGAGAAACAGCAAGCCTTGAGGGAACATTTAAACTATAAGGGATCTGAGATTTGTGCAGCAGCTCTTGGAAAAGCAAGGAAGCACATTTCCTGTGAGCCAAGAATGCAAGGTATCGAGGTGGAAGGAAGGGTTCAGAATGGCTCAGGATGGCTGGCCAGCACTTGGCATGGCAGCAGTGCTCAGCAGTTACAAGATGGGGAGTTGAAAGGTCCCTGCATAAAATATTTCTTTGAGCAGAGTTTCATTTCTTATGAACAGCTGAACAGTTCTTATTCATCCTTACCTCCTCTGACCCTGGAAGCAGAACACTCACTGTCTTGGCCTCTTTCTCTGTGACTGGATGCACCAACAAAGCATTTCCTGGAGAAAAACATGAACATGGCTGTGGTCCTCGAGACTGCATCTCACCAGAGCAGAAACTGTGTGCTCTGGGGTTTTCAGCCTCTCATAAACATTTCAGGAACTTGCTTGGGCATGCCATATGCTTAGGTTCACTTTCTACTGGGAAAAATGGCATTTGTAAGGAGCTGATGGCTACCTAACTTCAGCAACCAGCCACACTGGAGTGAAAAACAATCAGATTTGGGTGGTAGTTGTTTGCTACTGCCATTTTTTAAAAGACTGTGGTCTTAGCTACCACAGTGAACTTTCATGTTTCAGGTCAAACCCAACCATGTTTTTTCAAAGTGACTAGTGAGATAAAACTCAATTTTTGCATCTCATAGGACCCTTATTTTCAAAGCGCTGTTAAAACCAAGACCCTTAAAGAGGTCTCAAGTTCCATATTCAATTACCATATAATTTTTTTAAATCTTGAGCAGAATTTTTATGTTTTCTTTTTGTTATGCAACACTTTACCACCTCAAAAGTATTTAAGTCAAATTCCAGAGAATAAGACACCTGTTTACCCAGCATGTACTCGTACTCCACGTCAAAAGTTTCTGTTTTTCCTGGAAACTCTACCCAGAGAGGCCTGTAGAAAGAAAGATAATAGAATTCAGTTACTTTTTCCTCTCCAGTCAGCCCATTTAAGTTCTTCTGGCATTTTCAGGCTCCATTTTCTCCCTCTCTTTCCAAGGTACAGTTACCAAGAACTGAAGATAGGGCAAGGTTCTCTTCTGTGCCAGGTGACTCGAAGTACCTCTTTGAGTCAATGATGAGAGTCCCCAGTACAAGACACTCCAATATACCTATGACTTCATCTCTGCAGCCTCATTTGCTTCCCTTCTGCCTTCTTCCCTACAAACTTGCACTACTTTTACCTTCCTTCTAGCAAAGGAGAGCCTTTCTGTCACAGTCTACCAGCAATGCTGGCAGCTGATAAGCTAGTCCCTGCAGCACAGTTCTTTCTGTTCTCGACAGCTCATTGCTGCTTCTATAGCAATTCTCCTCCTGGCCATACCTGAAAAACCTGCACCAGAAGTTAATTTTCAGTCTTTCTCAAAAAAACATTTGGTTATAAAGCAGGAGTTGTATATTTAAAGTTGGAGAGATTATGACAGTGATAGCTCCTTGAGAGACAGGGTCTGGGTTTCCTTACACAAAAAGCCTGGCTCACCTTTTTACTCACCGGCATCCATCCACTTATTCACTGCAGCCCTGTTCCTCATGTGCTTGCTAATGAGACACATTTTCCACTCTGCTTGTCTTAGTGAGAAAAATATCATGTTTCCTCTCTAATTCTTTACCTACTGCACCAAATTTAACACAATAGAAGTGTTACATAATATTGTGGGCAGTTCACATGTCAACATAAGCTTCACTTCAAGAAAGACAGAAACCCACTGTCTGTGTCAGTGCATACAACAGGTGCATCTTGGCATATATACGTGCAAATCATCTTCAGAACCCAAATCACTCAAAACCCTTCCCAAAAACATCTTTATGTTTTTAAAACTTAGGAAATGTCTCTGCATAACAACAAGCAAAGGTAAACGTGATCCAAAAAACAGTTCTAGGGCAACCTCAAAGACACTGAAATCAATACCAGGGAGATTACTGACATTCATCTCTTGTGGAAAGAATTGCTCAATTCAGTTCTATTGCAGCACACTCTTAGAGGTTAGAGAGCAGCAGAACAAAAACTTATTTTCTAATATAATTTCTGTTCTATATTATTAGATACTCTGCTAAGAGAAACATTAGAATGGATACTACAGACGTAAATTGTAAACTTGTTAATGTGATGTAAGCTTTTGGAACAATAACGATTAAGCAGTAACAAGTATTTTCATGAGGGGCAAAATGGCATTTACATTTTTAGGTCAGCAAGTTCAGAGTCCATTAAGCACTGTTTGATGTACTGGTTGGACTACTACATAATGTTCTTTATCATGATGGGAAGGTTGAAGTCTACAGTATTTTAAAAACATGTTTTAAGACTGTGAAGTGTTTACTGAATTAGTGCGTTCCAGGTGTCATTTGGAAAACGAAAACATATAATTTTCCTCTGAGAATGCTAGCAAAGCTTGCAGAATGCACAAAAATAGAATTCACTATTATTACAATTCTTGTGTGGTTTTTTTTAAAATTTTTTAATATTTAAACAATCACAAAAGTAAGAGATGCTAATTTAACTTCCCTTCTCCAAGTAACTTCCTGAAGATAATCACTAAATCTCCTGACTTACGTTCTTACCTCATAACTGGTTCAGCCGCTGTGTGTGCCCGATAGAACAGCGTGTATAAGTAAGGCAGGAGGACGTAGCGCTCTCTAATGGCTTTCCTGATGATCTGGGTGTTCTTCTCCCCAAAGAGCCACGGTTCTCGCCGTTTGCTCTCCATGTTAGAATGACCTCTGAAGAAGGGCTGGTAGGCTCCAGCCTGATACCAGCGAACAAGTAATTCTGGCTCTGGATCTCCAATAAACCCTCCCACATCAGCTAGATATTGCGCAGACAAATAAAAATACACATTTTTGGAAATTATTCTGAAAATTGTGAACTTCTCCTCTAACAAACATTCCAAGTGTATAAATCCATGCATTTCATAGTGTGCTCGCTGTTCCGCTGGGTGTAACAAGTTATCCTTTAAAAAAAAAGTCTCAAGAGAGCTTTTGAAGGCTGAGTGCCTTTCTCAGTGACAGAGGATTGTCACAATGATGCTACAGAACACCACCTGAGGACTGCTGCTCCGGATGGACACGAACATCAGGTTAGAGCTAGCAGAGAAATTATGATGACAGCCAGGTTTCAGGCTTCTGAAAGCAGACTGATCCGTGAAACTGCCTCGAAATGCACTGGATTGTTGAACTTTCCACCATCTGTGTTGAGGGCTACATTGGGAACACAAGCTTGGTGACACTATCTATGCATAGTGAGAAACACATTACCTCCACAGAAGGAAATCCCTGCCAAGCTGATGGTAAGAAGCATTGGAATGGATATTTTCAAGTAACTCCAATCTGCTGTGTTGTCTCCAGTCCACACTGCCCCTGGAAATACCCAGTTTCAGCATTATGCAGGAAAAGCAAGTGGATACTTCAATTTATGCTTACAGTTAAGGAAAGAAGACAAGAATAGACATGAACTACTCGTGAATTGCTGTACATTGCAACTTTTTTTTCTTTATACATAATTGTTCCTGAAACATGCAGTAAAAAGCAGGCAGTGCTTTGCCATTGGACACAGATTGTTATTCTGCCTTTAACTTGTACACACTTTGCCAGCCTTTCCTGATTTTTAAAATTTTTTTTCATCACTTGCACTCTTATGAGCTCACCATGTCATTATTTCTAAGACAATTTCTGTCCTCTCCAGACTCTCATCAAACTAAATAGAACAAAGCAGCAATGAAGGCATCCAGCTAGTTCTTACCATACTTCTGTGATCCAGCAAAGAAAGATCGTGTGAGGACGAATGGTCTCTCTTTTCCTGAAGAACGTCTGATGAGTCCTTCTGCAGTTGCCATTTGCTGAAAATCACGAATGTAAAAGCCAGGAAGACAAACTCTTTAATTAGGGTATTTTCTGGACTGCCTCTTTAGCCCATCCAAGTGAGAAAAATTAAGAACCCACAAATAATATCTATTATTAAAGCAATAAATTCTTATTAGAATATAATCACATGAAAAATTGTGTAGTCACAGTCGATGTAATTTACATTGTTATGGTAGAAAGGCATAGATGTCACATTTTTTTGTGACCAATCACAGAGTTTATTTCAAATATTGCAATATCTAGCACAGCAGAGTCCTTGATGAAGGTTACAGAATACCTAGTAGTGTGTAAAGTTCCACATTAGACATACTCCATGGGAGTAACTGCTGTTTGTGTCTCCAGATACTCTACCTGATAGAATCCATAGAGGTTGTGTACTTCCCGATGCTCCCAGTCATTGTAGTGCACAGCATCTTTCTGCATTGTTAGTTCTGCCCCTTTGAAGACTGAAGGCTCATTCATGTCATTCCATACAAAGAGGATATTAGTGGATCCCTGCAACATAGGGCTGTAATTAAGTCATGAAGAGCCATTGCTGTGACTTAGTGGATTTATCTCTAGCAGGTGTCGGACCAGTCTGGGGTGCGACTAGAAAGAGCAGCAGAAAAGCAAGACATGGTAATTACACTTCTGAGGTCACTTGAAAGCTGCCAGTCATTCATCTCATCTCTCTTGGAGGTCCGGCCAGCAGCCTGCAAGCCCACCTGATTCTTGCAACTCTTATAAACTCAGTAGGAATTTGCTATTTCTGCCTTCTGGTGAGAGAAAAGAGGCAGGGAAAAGAGAAGTATTAAACAGCCATGAGGAAAAATCAGAGAAGGCCAGAGGTGAAAAACTGGAGAGGAAAAGCAGCCTGGGAAATATTTACCATGCATGTCCACTAGGAGAGTGGTTTCAACAACTCTGCTGCAAATTAGAACTTTGGGAAAGGGTGGGGGAATTGGAGGTGTCCAACAGTGGTCACCCAGACACTTTCAGCACTAGGCAGGATGGTCAGAATGAAGTGACTATGAGCCATGACAGAGCACTTCCACACTGCTCTTTGTGTGCCATCATGGTAGTAAAAGCTGAAATAGCAGCAGCTGGATTAGATAATGCAGCAGGTGGTTCTTAAAATGCCTGAAGTTTGTCCCTTCTACTGCTGCAATTAAGTGAGCATGTTCACTGGTGACATATGGATTTCAACTGTCTTAGTGTAGATAAGTCCATGGAGCACCACCTTCTGTGGTGCTTCAGCTTATCAAGATATTTTCCTCTACATTACAATAACACAGCTACAAAAGCCAACAAACTTGCTAAGCCAGTATCTTCTTTTTCTCCTCCATTTTCAGGCTTTCTGGGATATGTAGATCAGAGCAAATAGATACAAACCTTGTATGTTTTGAAGGCAAATTGATCTGCATACCATTTTCGCACTTCAGGATTGGTGAAATCCAGGTAGCAAGAGGAACCTGTGGATGTAGGAGATCCCAATTATTTACCTGATTTTAAGAGCATTGTCTTTGCACCTAAACACAGTGGCCTAAAGCTACAGTGCTTTTCACCAGCAGCAATAATGTAGTCGCTTTTGTTTCTGAAATAAAAGCTCAAGAGCAAATTCCAGGCTGACTTGGAATTCAATACATCCCATGCCATATCAACACACGTAGATTCTGGAGGTCTGAAGCTCAGCACCTTTTAAGGATGACTGCTAACAGCCTGAAACATATTCAGATGTGAACAGGAAACCAGGGAAAGACAACATCCCTGGTATTTTGAACTCAGAAAGGAGAGCATCACTGAGAAGCTGAATAACTATATACTGCCGTGCTACTAGAAGTTGTAACATATCCTTGATTTTTTTCCACAATTGCTCCTTTGCCAGGATTCCTGTCTGTAAAGAAGTAGGACAAACTGCTTTGCCTCCACTCAGTAAGATCTCTTAATTAAAAATGACATGTCAAATCACTATATTATGACTGAATCAAAGGTTCAGTACCAGGATTCAGTTAACTTCATCCAGCCTACATAAGCTGTGCTCACTGCAACAGACCAGACTGCATTTCTGTATCCAAGACAAGTTCAGAAGAGGAATGTCTGTTCTCATAAATAAATCCATTTCTTTTAGTTCTGGGCACTGGTACTATCTGCAGATTCAATAAAGGTAACACAGGAAGTTATACAGCGGAGGCAATTAGAACATGACTATATCAAAGAAACCAAAAGGTATTTGAAATTATTAATATTTACAAAAAATGCAAGGAACGCAAGAATTTAATTCTGTTTCCATGGATACCAATTAAACTATTTCTGCAAAATCTTTAAAATAAACAGCTAAAATGTGGAGACAGTGTTTTTTTTACCTGACCAACAGATGCCCTCAAAATCTTGCCCATTTCTGTCTTTCACAAAATATCCCTTGTCTTTTGCCTGTGCATACAGGGTATATGTGGGATCAACCTTAATGTGCGGATCCACAATGACGACCAGCTGACAGGATAAGAAAATAAAATCATCATTAGCATCAACCGTGCTTAATAAAAAGTAAGAACTCACTTTTGATAAAAGGCAGAGAATGATTTCACCTCAGGTAAAAAAGACAGCTGTGTCACTAATTGTAAAAAGCCGTTACCAGTTCTTGTATTTACTGTGCTAGACTTAAACATATAGAAGCTGAATTTACAAGGAGGGCATGAACTCATGCTTACCTCTGTGAAATAAATGATAAATCCCATTGTTTCAGGTGAAAGCAACTATCCCAACTCCTAAAAACACTGTGTTTTTTCCACTGCTGTAATCTGTGAATGGGAAAATATCTGCCTCATACGTTCATGTACCTGCTGAAAATCATATGCCTTAAGACGTTTAAATATATTTTAGTTTGTGTAGCACACAACAACAACAGATACTGTAATTTGTAGTTACTTTCTGCTGCCTTTAACTGCTTTGCTGTAGAGCTGAGAAAGTACTACAGGTCCAACTGAGAGATTATAAAACTTGAATGCTATTTCAACACTTCCCCATTCATGGATTTTTGGTGAAGATAATTAAGCAATTCTACAACTCTAAGATATTGTCTAAATTTTAGTACCTCTACAACTATAAGGAAAATATTTTAGCTGTAAAAGCAGAAACACAAAGCAAAGCTGAAGCAAGTACAGCAACTACCAATGGTGAAAGCTCATGTTAAGAAGAAAAATTTTCTGCTGTGTCCATCACAGCACTGAACTGCTTCTGTAAGACAGCTTAACATGAGTCAAACTTAGCCTGAAGGTCAGGATACACAACAAACTACAAAATAATAAAATGGCATGAAGAACTAAATTAAACATAATCGCTTGCGTGCTGTAAGCATCACCAGACAACAACAGAGTCTAATTTACTCTGTTATAATTACGCTGTTTTCAGTACCTGAAGTACCTAGGTTAAAGCCAGGTTGGGTAGATTGACAGTAGAGAGAAATACTTTCTTTCTTCCTGCTATATTATTTACCTTGCGTTTTTTCTTCTTGAGATGTTCTTGCATCTTTCTGGGGTTCTGGAATTTCTTTTTGTCCCAAGTAAAATACCTCTTGCCATCTGTGTGCTCTATGTCCAGCCATATCACATCATAAGGAATGTCATGTGCATCAAAGCCAGCATCTACTGCCTTGACATCTTGCTCATCCTCATAATTCCACCTGCACTGATGGTAGCCCAGAGAAAAAAGGGGGGGCAGGGCTTGAGTGCCTAGGAAGAGTATATAAATGAAGATAAAAATGTTAATGTCCTTCAAGAATTTATCTAGAGACTCTAGAAAAAGTTAACACGATTAATGTGTCTCTCTGGAGCTAGGAAATGCTGGCCTAAATTCTTTGTACCAAAGTGACTGAACTCTTGAAATAATGAGTATTACAATGAGCTCAACAGTCAGAAAGAACAAAGGGCTGTAATGATAATATGAGAGTGAAAAGGAACTTGCTGTTCCATGATGCTGAAGTCTTATTCCAATAACCAATATAATTTTATTCTTTATCTTTTTCTAATAAATAATATTCCAGATTACCTTATCTATCGTTAATGCAAACAATTACATCAATTTTAATCATAGAAGGCAATTTCTGTGACTACTTGAGTAGTGTAAACAGATCCATGGGTGCTACAGTACAAGGAGAACCACTGGAACTGAAATTGTTAGGATTTTTTTTAAATTAGCAAATATGCTTGTATGTATGCACACAGGAAAACGGAGCTGGGAAACCTTCCTGAGCATGCAATTCTGCTTGGTGAGATCCTCTTGAAACTTGGCTACTTTTCTATTTCTGTTCAGCTGAATCACATTCTCTTCATAACATCTGTGCAGCAAAGAAACATTGCTAACAGACTAAAGAACTACCAGGAATATTTAGGTATTTTAATTCTCTTTAGTACACAAAGAATGTAGCTTTCATAAAATATCAGTGCCCTTTGTCCATTTTTTAACTTTCTTCCTGAGCCTCTTGTTTTTTTCCCATATCTGCATGGGGATATATTCCCTTCCCTAAGGGGCACACTGGACACTTACCTATCTTATTTCTCTAATCTCCAGGACACATTACTCCATAACTTCAGTCTTTTCACATTATAAGGTGGCCTGTCTTAATAGTGACTGGCAGTTTTAGCCCCTTGTATCTCCCCTCTTCTTCTAAGGGTGCAGTTTCAAATAGCAGTAATTATGCTGGCTTCTCAATTAGGGCCAAGTTTGACCAGCTGCAAGAGTTAGGGAAAACAAGGATGGAGGCCAGTCTTCACAAAGTACCAGCCTTTGCTCTACATACTGCAGCTTGGGAACAACTGCACACAATGGGCTAGGTAAATATTAACCTGCTCTTGGGTACAGCAAGTTCCTCAGAGAATCTCCCAGGTAAATGTGCCAGACTGACTCCAATTGTGTGAGTTAGTACCTGTCAGTTGTGCAAACTGCTTGAAGGTTTCAAAGGCAGTGGGTCCCATCAGCAGGAAAACATCAATGATTCCGCTTTCTGACATCCAGCGTACATCAGTTAGAGGCACTGCTCTCTGCTTAGCAGTCTCTGAAGCAGAAGTGGATGACATGTGCTTTGAAGGAAACCAAGGAAAAACTGAATCTCTCTCTGCCAAACTTTTATGCAATGAAGGAACAAAGACGAAATTCACTAAAACATATCTGGCAGGTATTAGAAATACAAACTGAATGTTTCTTATATATCCTTCACAAATGCTTTACATTCCATACTTCTCATACAAAGTAGAGTAATAGCTACTGAGGAAAAATGGGTAATGAGGGGCAAAATAATTAAAGCTTTTCTGTAATTACAGACTATGCATTTCCTGTAGATCTTTCAGTAATATGTATATGATAAGTAAAAAATTAATAATTTTAACCACATAATGCAGTGCTGGAACAACACAAGATTTTCCTTTTCCTTATTGTTTCAATTTTAACAGAATTCATATTTGTGTTTCAAGAGTTTGAGTGAGTTTCTTTGCCAAACATACTATGTTTCTTGAAGGTCAATTACATTTCACAGAATGAGCTTGCTAGGAAAAAAAGTGTGGCAATACCAAGAATTTAAAAACTCAGAGAAATTCCTCAAATCCAAGAGATTGTCAAGACTTTTGTCCACCTTTTTTTCTGCCTGCTACATACACCTGTGTAGATCTTTTCTGCATATTTCCTCTTTGCCTCCTCCTGTAGACTTGTTAAGATACAAGATCTATAACTCATCTCTTTGTTCTTTTCAGCAGCTTAACACAACAAATTTAGCACTAGGGAGAACAGGAGGAAGAGACTGACAATTCTTCATTAGGGAGCAAAAGATAAATCCCCAATAATGTTGTTACATTCCTCTTGGCCCTGCCCTGAAGTGTTTTTTTCGTTATTAAATTCTGAAGAACGTGAATAATTCTCACCTCAGCTACTGCCTTTGTACTAATATCCACCAGCGTTTCTGAAGAGTTCAGCCAGAAGACTCCTGAAGTTCTGTTAGGCTTGTGTGCTAAGAGAAGGGGCACTGAACCATAAATGCCTATTTTGTCATGTATCTTGTGGCCGAAGACATCCAAATTATAAAGCCGGTAGGCATCACCATCACTAGGACAAACAAACAGATGTGTTTGTTACATGTAAGCATCCTGCACAAGGTCAATTTTAACTTTACTGCCATTCCACTAAACATTGTGGATACTCAGTAAGCACTCTGTATTATGGCCTTTTGTTTGGCATCCAGAGCTGAAATATGGGCAGCCTAGATTATTGCTTCTTTGCTTTGGTCCTTGCTATCTGAATCAAACAAGATTTTTGCTGCCAGTGAGACTGTTTGCTCTAAATCCTAAAATATGATTTCTGAACTCTCCCATCAAGTTGCTCTTTTATGAGTTCTGCTAAAACATGACTGATCCTGAAGTTCAGAAAAAACTGAAAAGAAAATCGAGGGAGAACAGAAGGGGACATTCATGAAATTGCAGAGTGGAAAGAGAAAGCAGAACAACTTACTCTACATAGATTGTGGCTACAATTCAGTTTGCTGTATAATTAATCTAAAATATACACTATATGATAGACATGTCTCAAGCTGTTGTCCGCATTAAATTATTAAAACAATGTTATAGCTCTCCTCTACAAAAAAGTCACAACTGCACTCATTAACAATCTGGCACCTTTACCTGGTGTTTTTGAGAAGAAGTGTTTCTGTGTGTTGTGGTATCCCATAAACGTGATCATATCCGTGTAAAGAGAAGTCCACGCCTACAGAACTGGGACCTGTGGAAATAACATTAAAAGAGAAGAACACAGAGCTCTATTCTCAGGCTTATCAGAAAGCAACAGAGCAGAGGAACATAACTGGATAAAACAACTGAAAGTTTCAATAATTAACTCTTTCGTACTTCTTTGCAACTTCATTTCCATTATTACTTCTGCTTCATAGAGGTAATGTTTTAAATAGATTTTACTGTATTTATTCTGATTTTGAACTTCTTAAGAGGATAATATTAATCACCTTGACAGAATCTCCCCCCAAACAAATCTACATAATCATGGGTCACTTCTTCATTCTGCAGTGAAAGACTTAAAATTATCTCCTGTTTCTGTCCCATTTCCTAAAAGCTAAACTTTGCAGCACAGTGAACTTTAGAGTCAGAGTTGCCTGTTTCCCACTGCTCTTCTCTTCAGCCTCAGCCAGCGGAGTAGCATGCACAAGAGTCCCTAACAGTGATATCATCTTGTCACAATACTGAATCCAGGGCAACTTCTGGCAGGTGACCAGAGATCCTGCAGACTGGTAAGCAGCGGCTTCAGGATCAGAACCTGACCACATGGACTTTATTTCTCCCACAGAAAAAAACATGATGCTGGCCTAATACATCAGATACAGCATGAACAGCAGAGACAACAGCTTCCTGCCCTCTGTGAACTGAAGAAGTATCTCTCACCAAAAAGAATTGCTTTCAGACCTCCCTCTCCCTAGTGCAGCTGCTGGGTAGTGCTGGTTACTATAGAACTCTGCGTGATAGTGGTCATGGACAAAGCTAACTAACTTAATTAATAAAGAATACAATGAGATAGACAGCAGATGGTCATACATTTTGGTAATTGATAATTTAAATTGTATTTGAGCTACTGCTCTCAGGTGTATGTAACCTCCTTATCTCTTAGGATTGCTCAGTATTTCCTTTTGTAGTCCTCACTTACAAAGAGTTTCTTTGTGCCAATTATTAATACTTAGATAACATGATTTCTGATAGGTCAGGTGAACTACAGGTGAAATCAATGTTATGTACCAATACTAAAAAAAGAACATACAAAGAAAATAATGTATTATATACATGTACACTCAGATAGTGTGTCAGAAATGGCATGTAGTGAGTTGATGAAAGAGATCACATTGAACGTGTTCCCTCTTGAACAGAAATCTAATGAATATTTGCAGTACTTTTGTCAAATTTGTTACCCATCACTGATTCCTGATTAAAACAAAGTTAAGACGACTGAAAAGCAGGAGTGAGTGAGACAGTGATAAATTTTAAGCAGATAAACAGAAAGCAGACAGACATATGAATGAAAACATGTTTCTACAAAGCAGTAAAGCTGTTTTCAGAGCTACGCTGAGGCTTACCATGAGCTTTGATGTCTAAGAAACTGCCAAATTTCTCTTGCCAGAGACCTAGGTCCTCTTGCTTTTCCTGCACAAACAGAAATAGCTAAACCTAGCAAATGCAACAGCTCACATCGTGTATTTCTAAGTAAATATGTCTTTTCACAACACTTATATATTGTTAACTGCTTTTTTGCCAAATATGGTTAATACAAATAATCCAAACCATGTTTAGATTCTGCTGCAGTAATTTACACTGACAAACTGATGTGCACATCTTGCACATACAGTGCCTGCTACAGCATAAAAGTAATACCCGAGGCCTTGGACAGAATCATAGAATGATAGAATAGGCCATTTTTGAAGGAGCCTCAAAAGATCATCTTGGTTCACCATTTAATGGGAAAGGGAGTCTAGATGAGATTATCTAGCACCCTGTCCAAATAAAGCTTGAAAACCTGAAGTGATGGGAACTATATCACGTTCCTGGGAAGGTTTTTCCAGTGAGTAATTATTCTCACTGCACAAAATGCGTTTCTTCTGAAATGCAAAACTGCATGGAAAGAACCAAACAGGAAAATCCGTACAAACAGAAATCAACCCACTCCCCCAAACAGTAAAGGTCAGACAACAAAAAAACCTCTCCAGACACTCTGGAGTCCTGTGTGTATAACTGATACTTTTAGCCTCCTTGTGTCCTGTCATTCATTGTCCTAGAATTTCCACTTTTTGTAGCATGTTTCCTAGTTTTCTTTTCTGCATTCATCCCACAATAAGTGTGGCCTCTTGTAGCTGTGTGACTTCCCTGGCAGAACTCAGAGCTCAGACATAAATATGCTGAAGGCACGTAGCTCCTGCCATTTATAACATGATAGCAGAATAAGCAGCCATCTGCTCTACAGAAGGCTAAAATTATATCCTGGACATAACTCAGCCTCTTGGGAAAAGTGCAATGTGCCTCTACACACTGCCAGGACCTGGTCTTTATTCAGAGAGAATCTTACACCCGTATTAAGCCTGAATATATGTGGAGGTGTAGTTTTTGACTGTTCTTTTGAAATTCTGTTTGCAGTGAACAGGGAATTCTAAAATGACCGAATATCATCACAAAACTCCCTTTTACATATCTACTCAAGACCAAATAAGAGAACAAAAGAGAAAGAAATTATTAATGAAAAGGTCATGGAAAGAAACATTTTTATGCTAGATCTAGCTGACTGATGCCTTCTACAGACTTGGTAAAACACATAAATCTTCATTCAACTAAGAATTTGCAAAATATCTCAGTAAGTACACCAGGTCCTTTTTTAATTTCACTGGAAAGTGGTTAGACTGTATTTGTAAATGTAGTACCAGGTGAAATGAAAATGCAATTTTAATTTCTTTTTTTACAAAACATTTATGCTGCGATTGCAGTAAGTATGAGTTACCTTAAAGTAATCACTTGCTGCCTCCTCATTTTGTGCTGTAGGTTTTCTGGTGAACATAAATACATAGAAATAATCAGTTTATTGTTAACTTAAGTAAGGGTTTTAAACAGAAAATTTAAATAGCATTATGTATTGCTTTATACATTATGTAAGAGTTTTGGTGCTTTGATTTTTTGACTATTCTGGAAATTGATTTCATAGCTGAGAGGTTTAACTTGCCAGTAATTTTAATATTCAATGCCTTAAAATAACCTTCACTCAATATTCGAGTTAGGTTGACTTCTTGGTCTTTCATGTTTATTTCTCTCTGTGTTATAGCATTTAACCCACCCAGAAGATCCTCACTTCTTTATCATTCTGGTTTTGAAATAATGCTCTATAGCAGATACACTTGTTGTGCTCTTTTTCTAGTCATGACATGTCCTGCACTATGGTTTCTCATCCTTTTAGCACTTTGCAGTGTGACTGACCTGTCAAATCTTGCAGCTGCATGGCACATTGTAAGTTGAACAGAACTTGACTTCAAGAGCTTATAGAGTGAATAAAACTAACCTAAAGAGTAAGTTTAGTAATAAAAAAGGTGAAACTAGTAACCTTATCATACTACCATAAGGTTAGCATTTTGCATATGGCTGCTGCAAGGGATTAAAACAGTCTGCAGCTGGTTGATCTAGAATTTGTTTATTAAAACTTCACCATATACTTACTATACTTATAAAGAGAATACAGAATTTAATGCATAAGAGCTTTCAGAAACGGCAATTCCATAGAATTGTTTATCTTCAGCTACAGCACAAGCAGAACATACGATGATGTGATAGACAGATACTGTACCTATCACTGGGAGGTGACTGTAGGTGCTCAAAATATAACAATCCATTGGAATTCATGCTCATAACAGTCTCACCCTTGGACTGCAGCTCAACCTGGAAGGGTTTTGCTGTGACTTGAAGTTTGTAGTCCCCATTAACACTTGACAATGCCAAAATACCTGCCTCCTTGTGGGATAAGGACAGTCTGGCAAATGAAAAGCAACAACAGCAACACGTGAAATCCACTGTAACTCAATAACAACTTGAAACAAAAGACAGACTAAGAATATCCACATGCATTACACAAACCTCAAGGCTAATGTTGAGGCAAAGGATGCCAGAAATACATGTTGTGCTCGGGATTCACTGCACAGTGCAACAGGTGGCTACAGAACTTCTGTGAAAATTATTGAGAGTTTGTATTCCTGTCACATTACCACATAATGCCTTAGATAAAAACTATACATTGTAACAAATAGGCTATTTTCTGATTGGGTCAAATAGCCTCAGGTTTCTTTTGTGTAGGACAAAACTTCCTCCTAGGTATTTAACATGAATTTTTGAAAGTAAATTAGCCACATGCATTTTATTTTTAATTCTTGTAACAATTCTGTATTGTAGAGAGACAACTGTACTGTTGCATAAACGGGGGACAAAGAAAAACACTTGCAAATGAAGCTGTGTAAGTTACTAAGATGTTAAATCATCTTCCCATCACTTACCTCTGGGTGGTAGGTTCCTTTATAAGAACATCAGGAACTTTGTATCTTGCTCTGAGAGGAGAAGCCTCATCAATTTTAAGCCTGAAAATATTGCCTTCTATTTCATAAATTTCTACTTGTAGAAGAACCTGGGAGCAAAAAAACAAATAAACTGGTAGGGATAAAAAATGCCAACTTATTTTTTAACACAACAGCACCAAACACTTACTGTCTGGAAAAAACCAAACATGCCTGCTTTCTGATTTAATGTTCTTTAGCACTGTTGAGTACAAATCATTATCCATATGAGTTTACACCAGCTAAATCTACTTTACCCCTTCCAAGAAACAATGTTTAAGTGAACTCTTTATCTTCAACTCACAAAGTGTATACAGCTGCATTTTGCAGCACTCTCCCCACAAGCAACATAGAAAACGGCAGCAGTGTACACTAATCTCAAAGTTGGTACAATTTCACTACTATGCTGTCAATGTATGACTCGTAAAATCCTGAGATGAGGACTTTTTGAAAATCCATCAGTGCTCTGTCTTCACTAGTATGCACAGTGCTGACACTAATCAGCTGTGTCAGAAAGACATCTAAAGACAATAGGCTAACACTGCCCTACTCACTGTAATTTGCTATTTTTTAGTTCAGGGATCTGGGAAGTCACTCTGTTCTAGAAAAATTACTTACTTTTCTTCAACAGAGGATGCTGACACCACAAGTCTGATTTTTTTCTGTCTTTTTTTTTTGTTTTGTTTTTCTCCTTAATCTCTCCTCCTTTGAGACACAAAACTGGCTGAAGAATTTTAGCCTGATATCTTTTCCCACTATGTGGAAGCCAATCAATCCTGCTTTCTTCAAAGGCATGAAAGAATGCAAGAGCCATAAAACCAGAAGAAAAGTACACAAGACAGAAGAGATTCATTTGGAGTTCCAGGCACTGATTCCCAGGAAATATTTTACATTATGCTATCTTTGTATAAATCCCCAGACAGTCTAGGAAGCCACAGAGTCTTCAGTCTTTCATATTCCTTAAAATCTAGGCAAAAAATAGGCTCCTTTTTCTGTGCTGACTGCAAAGAAGTTTAGGATTAACAAGAGAGACAGAAACTACCTTTATGAAGCGAATCTACATAGTGTGATGGTCAGAGTATGGAAATAACTTGTAGTTTCAAACTCTCATAATCTGAGCATGGGTTAGGTTGGTTGTTCCCTGGGTAAACGTGCCAGATACTATGCTGTTGAATTAGAGAAATAGAAGACCCCCCCTCTTCCTGTTTGTCATCCTAAATGCAACAATGACTTCTTTTTTCCAAAAAACAGCCTTCGAATAAACACAGGAATACAAAGGTATGGTTAGGAGGTGCTGGAATATATGTTCTCTTATTCCATTATAGAAAAAGAATTTATTATTTTGTAATAGTGGAGAAAACTCTGAATTACAACCATTTTTCAGCTAAAAAGAGTTCTATTACATTTTTCTACATTTTCTACATTATCTACATTTTTCATAAAGCCATTAAATTTTTTTAAAGTTCCTTAAAATACTTCTTTCTCTTGCACAGCCTCAAGCTGTCAAATAAATACTGACCAGTAAGGATATATTTAGGCTGATAGTTTGCATTATATCCTAAATATCTATCACTGAAGAATCTTAAAACCTGCAAATATTATCAATCTTGTTGATAATATTTACTGCTCTTTCTGTAAGCACTCTCTTATTCAAGGTGGGATCTCACCTTATTCTCCTCATGAATAATTTGGAATTTGACATTTTCATCACTTAATGTGACTGAATCCAACAATGCTTGATACGAGGATTTTCCAGGACATAAAAGTTTCTGACGCCTGTCAAGACAGAAAATTACTTTTTGTTTCTCTGATTCTTGTAGTTTATATCACATAGAGGGACATAGTATTGGTAGAAGTGTTTACTTAATAATTTTGTTTTGAATTTTTTCAAATAGTTATCAACACTTCAAGTCAAGTTGGAAAAAAAAGGAATATAGTTCTGCGTACACACAAATGTTTATGAATGAGATGTTACAGGGGTTTGGTCACCCATCACCACTCTATAGGGTTTTTTAAACAACAGTAGTCTTAATTCAAGTGTCCAATTAAATTCTTAGCTCTACAGTTACTGTTTTTTCATTGGTCCCAGAAATTTCAGCTCAATAATCTGTTTTTCATTTTCTGTCATATATCTCAGCAACCCCGGTGAACGGCTTTTACATTCTGTGGTGATGAAGCAGTGTATGTTTGTAATTTGTAACCTCCTGAATACATACTGAGGAAATTGTTTCTCAGAAAGTCTGCTAACTACAGAGATTTGACTGTGGCTTTTGAGCCCAGTAATGCTTTTAGGAAGAAACCCTGAAAGAGAGGCTCTTTCAGCTGTTTGCAGAATGCCAAGCCCAGGTTTTATGAACTATTTGAAGATAAGTGTCTTGGAGGCTACCTTAAAAAGAAGTTTCTTCAGTAGTAAACTAATTTAATTTCTTTGCAAACAGGAACAAAGATGTGAGCAATCAGTTAAAGGATTTCTTTTAAAAGCCGAGCAAAGGCAGGATCTGATACTTACCAATGTGTAGCAAATTCCTCCTGAGAAATTAGAGGTCTTATGTTAAATGGTGACATTCTAGAAAGCTGTGGTATGAAAAGGAGCCATGCTCCCACTGAAAAAATGTCTTTTTTTGGTTTTATTTTCTGAACATAATTTCCTGCAGAACAGATATGAATATCTGAGACCGTAACCCAGTACATCAGAGACTAATTGGTATAACACTGGGAAATTATTCCTTTCAGTCAGGCACCACGGGATAGAAGACAATAGAGGATGGGAGGAAAAAAAGGTAGAAGAGAGGTATCAAAGTTAGAAATGGGATGAAAAAGATGACTTAACATAAGGTTAGCTTTAAGAGACTAGCGAACTAGAATTTAGATTTGACACTAAATTCTGGCCAATGTACTTGCTCAACAGGACTGTAATCACGTATGCTATTGTCACAGACTAATGGTTTCTATTGAGCGTTTTGCATTTTGAACTATAGTCAAAAAACAATCAAGAAAACAACCTGCGTCTGAGTGGAACTATAGTTAAAATATTGCTAGGGCTTAGTTAGATGAGAAGACTAATTCTTTTGAATTTTAAAAGAAGACATTTTGGATGTAAGATTACACCTTTTAAATATGGTGATTATTGTTTGTTGACAGGTGAGTAGAATGCTGACTTTGAAAGATAAATCCTGAAAACAGGAGAATCCTGAAAAAAGCAGACTCGTTGTGACTAAGAATCAATGTGTAACTACTTCCTGTATCTTTTAATATTACCAGTTTAAAAATAATCATCACTCTACACTACAATTCTCCTTACCTGTAAAAAGCAATCTGGTTGCATTTCTTAAAGGTGCTTTTGTCCACAGCCTCATCTTGTACACTAGAAAGAGCAGATAAAGAGTTTACTTATGTTCACCAAACACCTGCTGAATGATGAGATGTCAGGGGTCCTCCTGAAGAGCGGTCAGGATCAAAAGCAATGCAGAAAACTCTGGTCCAACATAAAATGTGTTGGAATTTGAACTACTGTATTTAGATATGGGAAGAACTTCTTACACATTTAGTTCCATGCTGAACCATTTCCTTTTAAACTTTGAAACTTTAAGAAATTACTGAATCTAGGACTAATGGAGCTGAATTTCAGCACGACTGAATTCTTGGGGGTTTGCATTTTGAAGCCAGACCTCTCTTTGCAGTCATTGCAGTTAATTATTATGTTCTAGTAATAAGAATGGAGACATAGGCAAGACTGGTAGAAAATAAGAAACCCTGCACCCTCCTCTTCTACCTTCAGTGGCACGGACAAGGGAGGGAGGGTTCTGATGGCCCTGCTGACAGCAGTATGTTATCTCTAGGCTTGGGGTAATTTTTAGATCTATTAGATAACAGTAAATTTTTGGGTTGCCTGAAAAAAAGGGGCTGCCAGTAGTGTCTATCATCAAAATACTTTCCAGATCATGCTAAGTTCAGACACAGATGGAAGATAATAAGGTATTAGTTCTGGCAGACAAAGCACTGATCCTTATAGAATACTTACTAATTACATACATGCAACATAGAAAATTCAGGCGGCAGCCACTGAGATTCTGTCACAATTACAGATTCTGGATTATTACTGGAGATCTCACATTATCAGACACATCTCACATATTTAGACAATTTAGCCCTTCCCACTTTTGCCTGAAGACACATAGGCCCTTTCAGGTGTTGCTCCAGGTCCGTGGGACTTTGCTGCCGCATTTAAAACCCTGCAGCCCGCCCGCCTTCCAGCGGTGCAGCCCGGACTCCGCCGCTCGCTGTCCAGCTCTGCGGCCAGGGCCCGGGGAGGCTGTGCCCGGGCAGGGCGGCGGGGACAGCACCGCCACGGCCCCGCTCGCCCGCCCCTCATCCCCGGCACACCTCCGGGGGCCGGGCCCGCTCTCCGCAGGAACTGGGGGAGCCAGCCCGGCAACGCCGGGGGAGCGAGGGGAGGGTCGGCCAAGGAGCCCCTGCCAGGCAGCGTTACCTGACTTCCCCCGGCGTGGCCGCCTCCATGGCGGGGCTGCTCCGAGCGACCCCCGCGGAGACAAGGGGTGACAGCCCGCCGGCGGCGTCAGGGCGCGGGAGGCTGCCCGGCGGCAGGGGCGGCAGCCTGGGAGCACGGCGGGCCTCAAACGCGGCCGGCTCGGCGAGTGACAGTCGGGGGCGGTGACAGCCCGGGCCGAGGCGCGGAGCGGCTCCGCCCAGCGCCGCTCCCGCCGGCCCACGGCCGCCGCGTCCCCCCGCGAGGAGCGGAAGAGGCGCGGCCAGCGCGGCGGCCTGCGTGCGGCGGGATGGCGGCGGCGCCGCGGTGCGGGGGGCGGCAGCGGCCCGGAGCCGTCCTGCTGCGGCTGCTGGCGGTGCTGCTGCTGGCGGGCGCGGCGGGCGCCGGGCAGCGCTCCAAATGGCGGCTGCCGGTGCTCCTGGTGAGTGCGGGGAGCGCGGCCGGGTCCCGCAGCCGCCGGGCCGGGCGGTGTGGCGGTGGTCGGGGAGAACGTGTGCGGGGGCAGGAGGCCGTGGCTGCTCCGCGCCTTCTCCTGGGGCGGGACGGGCGCGCCTGCCTGGGCCGCGCCGCTGTGGAGCCTGACGCACCCGGAGCTGGTGCTCGGGGTCGGGACCGTGGCTGCCTCCTTCCCCGCTGCCAGGCTGGAGCCCTCTGTGGCGGGTCGGTCGTGGCGGTGGGGAGAGAAGGCTTGTGCGGGAAATAATCCGATGGGCAGCGGAGGGAGCGCAGCCCCTGTGAAAATCGTGAGGCAGGAGGGAAGGAAAGCGGGAGTGTCTCCCCGGCTGGTGCCCGGCCTCAGGGGACTCTGTGCGGGGTGAAGGCGCTCCGCGCCCCCCCCTGCGGCGGTGCAGGCGGCCCGCACCGGCGGGGCCTGGCGCCGGGAAAGCTGGACCGAGAGAGGTGCCGGCCTTAGGGAAGGTGAAGGGAATTTCGGCACTTCTGACAAACCATGTGTTCTTGAAGTTGTGCGGGGGAAAGCTGTTTTGCCTCACATTAGGTCTGCCTTTACCTGGTGGTGGGAGTAATGTGTGCTTTCTCTGAGACCCTTGAGTTTCGGGAACAAAACTGAAGAATCATGGCGAATGCTCCCGTTGGTTCTTAGAACAAAAATTTTTTTTTTGTTGAATAGTCTAGACTGCCTCATCAGCAAGAAAATGGTAATCATTTCAACAAATGTCAGTATAAAATTAATTCGTTTGCAGAACAAAAAGCCGCAAGCCTCTCAAACCATCTTTAAGAGTATGTTGAAGGGGTGGTGAAGCATGACTGGAAAGTCCAGTAAGTCTGGCTCCGGATCTGGCATTTGCTTTCATTACTGTATTGACTTAAAACTCAGAATGGAAGACTATGTTTACTTAAGCTCAGTGACATTAAGATTACTAATGTCTCTTCTGTTTTTGTGCCTTTGCAGGGGAAGAAGTTTAACTTTGGGAAAATTCTCTTCAGCAACACCACCATTTTCCTGAGATGTAAGTGTTTATAAGGGACTAACCTGCTTTTTCTGCTTTTTGACACCCCTCCTACTTTTAACATTTGGGACTTAAAACATTGTGAAGTGTTTAACTGCACTGGCTGCCATGACACCTCATCTAGCACTGTATGAAAGCCATAGCTGTGGTATGATTGGGTCTGTTAACAGCCTTGGAGCTTACCAGTTGTGATCTGTTTAGGCTGGAGCAGAAATGAATGGCTCTTAAGACCCTCTGTAGAGAGGACAAAATGGTTAATTGGAGCACCACTTCATTTCAGATAGTGGGTAATCAGGTGTGGGATGTGCTGAGCTTTTCCTATTGAAGATTCGCTCAATTCCTCTGGCTGGGTGATCTGATGCTGACTGGGACAGGGGCTGTTTGTATTGCAGAGTGACTGATGCCAGTGTACAGGAGGCAATGCTTTTGGAGGACTTGTTCCTTTTTAGCTGAGTGCGTTTGGGAGTGGTAAGGGAATGTTGCACACTATGGCAGAGCTCTCCTGAGAGGTGTTCTCTTCTCCTGATCCCAGTGTGTGAGTGGGAGCACACATGTTTGCAGCCTTTCTGTTTTTTCTGCATATTGCTCTTTGCTGATCTGGCCAGGTCGATGGGTTATATAGGTTATTGCTCAAAGGAGAGTTTCTGTGAAATACTCTCTTACCTGTGAAAATGAGCACAGCATTTAGATGGCAGTAAGATGATGTAGGTGAGTTGTAGAAGTGACTAGCTGACTTTGAAAGGCTTGAAATCTTTGCCGTGTGCTTTGAGCACTTTAAGGAGTTCTTTGCACCATGGGGGGGAAGCTGGTCTGCACCAGTTGTTATCCTTGGGGTGGGTGGAGGAAGCTGTTTGGTCTCTGTCTGCTGATTGGGTGCTTACACAGGTGCAGTGCCTGTGAATGCCCTTGTGCACTTGTGTCAAATGAGGAAGTGAAAGTCCCACAAGAGACAATGAGTGGAGTCTGTACCTGTGTCATGTCAGGATTTAGTTGCTGCAGTGATTGTATTCTTTTTAACTGAGAAAAGGAAGGTATCGTGGGGTTTAGCTAATACTTCTTGCTGAAGCATGTTGCTGTGCTGTTATGTTTAGTATTTACCTTACTGTTTTTCAGGTATAATTTCCAATACCTGCTTTTCTTGAGACAGTGCTTCAAATAGAGTTTAAGTGCCTTCATTCATCCCACATTAATCTGAAACAGGAGGCTAGTATTTGAATGGTTGTTAGTGAAGACTGGTCATGTCAGGGTTAAGGCTTTCCCACTTGTCAAGTGTAGCTCAAATGTTAAGGTTTGCTTCTTGCAGTGAGACAATTGCCAGTTTACAACTGCAGGATGAAAAGGCAGGAATCTGCTTTTTGGGGAGAAGGAGGGGGTTTTGAAAGGGCATTTGGAGCTTTGGTAGGTTTTAGGTTCTTTCGTAAAGCTTAACAGAAATAGTGTACTTGTAGTAAAATGGCATCTGAGATAGGAGTTCTTGCTGTGAAGTGTGTGGTAAGTCTAATCATGCTGAAATAACCGTGAGAAGGAACTAAGGCATAAAATTTGTTTGTTAAAAGGCAGATCTGGCATTAGAATTCGATCCCTTGACTTGAACTACACTGTGCTACTGAACTACGCTGTGCTTGCAACCTTTAAACAGGCATTAAGCCTTAAAATTCTTTAGTGAAGACACCTGTTTTACATACCAGTGTGATTAAAAGATTTACATGAATTTGGGTAATGAATCACGGAAAGATGAAGGAACAAAGGCTGTGAACTTACTCAGTTTCTCAGCCTTGATGATATTTGAACTGCATGTGATACGGGGAAGCTTCAACTTTGCATATTTCTTTTTTTCTGGCCATGTATCTGTGGAAACTGGTCTCCTTTTGTTTGGTGTCTGTTGCCTCTTCCATCTGCTGTGTGATGTTTGTGTGGACAGTATGACCCTTCTTGTCAAACATGATTGCTTCATGCAATGTTCATGGTTTTGGTGAGCACCTGCATCTCCTTTTCCTCTTCTTTTTCCTCTTTTTTTTCCTCTTCTTGACTTTTTTTTTTGGTATGTGTGTGCTGTATTAGTGTCTGATGCTTTTTGCTTCTGGCTGGGAAGATTGCTGCTGGCATTCAGTGTTGTCAATAATGAATTTATTTTTATCTGCTGCTTTTCTGAAGTGCTATTCTAGAAGGCATTTGGTTTCTTGTTTCAGATTGTTGTAGAAACCCTGCTCTCTGTAAATGAGCACAAAGACTGCATTCAAGTTGCTGGCTTTTTTCTGAAGGCTGAACTTAGATTTCCATGTTGCTGAATTCAGTAAATGCCAGGGATGCTTCTCCTGTCTTAGAGTACTTCCTTTTCAAGGTTTCTGTAATTTTGATGTTTGCAGATATTGTGGATTGTTCTAGCCATGACCTGTTTTACCTTTAGTGGGTACTACCCCTGAATATGTAGTTGCTTTTTTATTTTTAATAGATAGAAAGGTATTTAAAAGGTGGTTTTGAATCTTTTGCTAGCTTTTTTTTTTTTTTGAGATGTTCCTCATTTGAACAATTTTATTAGAAGAATTTGCCATCAAAGAATTTGCCATCTGCCCATATCACTGCAATGCTTATGTTGTCTTTTAGTTTCTTTGTTGTACGCTCTGCAGCATCTAGGGCAATGAGGAACATGCATGCCTTTTTTTCATGCTTACTAAAGGGTGTCGTAAGGACACTCTTTTTTTCCAGTAATTTTCCTTAAACCTTTGGTATTAGGAACTGTTGTTGAGTTCTTGGCTCTACATATACATGCTTTAGTAGTCAAGAGGTTTAAAGTGGGATTAGTCAATTAAGATTCCATGGCAGCATCTTCCTTCTAATTGCATTTTTTATCTGCAATGGTCAGTTGGAACATTCATTAAAAGTGTACATGTAACAAAGTCGGAGATGAATGTGCCTGTGAAGTTGTGGGAACTTCTTAGCCACTGCAAACATGCTGTTATGTCACATGAGTTTTGCCATCTGTTGACTGGGAAAATGCAAACATAATCATCTAAATGGCTCTTCCAGAATAATCGCTGCTCGTTTTGTTTAAGGGTGAAGCTTGCCTTCTTAATATCAAATTATCTTCATCAGGTTCTAGTTCGATTTAAAACACCAAAAAAACCCAAAAAACAAACATTTTCCTGACCAGGGGGAAGGTCTTGGGTTTCACCTTTTGTGCATGTTGTTCTCTAATAAATCAAAGTGGAAAGTTGTTTTATTGCTGTTTTAGATAGCATTGCAGCATCGGCATGGGAGCTAATATATAGATGGCTGGTTTGTCTTTTGGGGGAAGTGGATGTTGACTTGCAAAATCTTACCCTTTTATTTATTTTCTTGGTGATGGTATTGATATATTTAAATTTTATCAGCAAATTGCTCTTCATGTTATCCTGTTCCTAGCTCTCTCCGCTTGGTGTGTCCCCACATCCTCTGTTTTTTGTGTTGTAATCACTGAGAGTCACTGCTGTTCTCTTGGTATTTGCAGTTGCAGAAACATCCCTGATTGTCTTCAGAACAAAAAGTTTCCAAATGATGTTCAGCTCTTTAATAGAATTGTATGATGTTATAGTGGAATTCTGTGCTTGCTTTCTTTCACTGTTCAGCAGTGGGTTACTTGAAGAAAATGTTTTTCTGTTGTTATGCTTTCAGTTTCATGTTTAAAATGTCATTATGGTAGTTTTGCACAGATTGGAAGGAAAAGCATGGAAGGTAGACTGTGTCTTACATGTTCTTATCAGTTTTTTTTTGTTTGTTTGTTTGTTTTTGTTTATAGTTGAAGGCGATGAAAAAGCTTGTGATCCCTCCTTAGGTTTCAATGTTACTTGGTACCTAAGATATTCTGACTGCTACAATGAAGTCTTCAACTTTGGGGTAAGAACTGAATGGAAAAACATAGATTAGATTTTTTTCGGGGGAAGCAAATCTGGTGGGGAGGCAATTGGAGATGTTGCTCTTGCATCCACATTGCGATTTGAGCCTAAAAGACCCATTATTCCATTGGAAGGTAACAAATTTCTGGAATGGAATGGAATAGATCAACAGCTTGCTGCAGTTGCTAACTTTTCTTGGCTTTTGGATAAAGTGAAAGTGTTTGTCAGAACTGTTCTAAAACCAGGAGCTTAAATAAGTATATCGACTAAACTCAAGTGTGTGAGTTTATGCTAGTTGAAAATACTTACAACAATGCTTAATGACAGTGAATAGAAAAAAAGAAGTATTTTCATATTAAGTCTAAGTTCAGTTCTTTATGTATGCACATTGTAAGTATTAGCAATTTGTATGAATGTATAGTGTTTCTATCAAATGTGGTAGAACACAATTGTGCTTTATATGGCCTATACTTTTCCATGTTTGCTTTAAATATTAATTATGACAGTTGTAACTACTAATCTAGCACAAGACTGAGTCTTAAATCTTTAATATAATAATGTAGAGTTTGTTTGCGTAGACTGAAGTTTATGCTGGCTGCTGCACCTCCCCTGTATTAATTCTTACTCAGAGCCTCTATGCCATCATTTTTATAGTCTTGTATGGTCTTGATGGCCTTTATTCTACTAAATTTGGTTCAAGAGTGTGTGCAGAGTGAAGCTCTCCAGGTCTTGCACCTGTCTACTTAGATAAACCATTTGAAATATTGGATGCTAACTTAAGTTCTACTCTACGTTTGGCAGGATGAACAAGCAGATAACTATTTTGGGACCACAGCTGAAGAGCATCCGGGTTGGTCAGGATACTATGCCACTGCTTCTCTTCTCTTTCCAAACTGCTCTGAGCTCTTCAGGCCTCAGGTATGGGTAGAAATTTAACAGTTGTCTTAAATTTAACTTGTTGTCTCCTACAATATATAGAGAAAGTGGTAATTCTTGTTAGATGTGTTAGCATCCTATGTAAGTGTCACTGTAGGTTGGGAGGTACTGCTTTTTATCTGTTTATGACAACCAAGCTGTGAAGTTGATTTCTTAATTTTGCTTTACTTCTGGCTTGCTATTCAACATCTGACTCATTATGGTGGAATAAAACCCAACCAAACCACTGTGAAGTTCAGTGCTTCTTTGTGGTTTTGTGTTCTGAATTAGTTTCATTTACAGGAGGCTACTGCTAGTTGAGTAGAAGTGGCAGCAGAGTAAAGATACCACTAAATTTGTGTCAATAAAGGATTGGCATTTATTGGTCAGATAACGTTAATTTAGAATAGTGGAAATGAGTGTTGCAAAATTAATTACTTAACCACTGATAGCAGGTTAAAACTGAAAAATAGTAGTGCTAGTTTGAAACAATCAAGTGGAAGTGAGAAGACAATGCAAAATTAGCACAGGGGAGCAAAGTGCAGGCATCAGCCCTGCACTGGCTGTACGTCAGCAGGCAAAGCTGTGCGATCCTGCTGGTGACAATGGCAGTGTAACATGTGTACTTAAGAACTCAAGGCAAATTGTGAAGTGTTGCGTCTGTGTTCAGCCATTCCTGATTTGGACAAAAGTTTATGGAGAGAGAATACTGGGAAATGTCTCATAACTATTGAACTTACTGTTGTGGGTTGTTTTTTGATGGTTTTGTTGGTTTGGGTTTTTTTTTTAAGAAAAAAGACATGTCTAAAGATGACTTGGAAAGGGTTTTTAATAATCTGTTTGCAATGCCTGTAGTTCCTCTGATATGCAAAGATGGCTTGAAGGGTTTTTAAAAGGAAAGAAAAAGCTGTATGCTGCCTGCTCTTTATGTTTAATATTAGGAGAAGTGTCACTCTAGTTTTACTGGGTTTTATAAAAGAGATCTTGTGGGTTTAGCTGTGTAATATGAATTTGGGCATCTTAACTGAATGTTCAGGTTTGTGAAACTGGGGCTTAAAAGCCTTTAAGTGAATTATTATCCAATTCTTTGAAAAGTCTACTGAATTTCTAACAAAATATTATTCCTCTCAGATACTAGTTTCTGAAGTTTCACAGAAATTTCTTTTGATTGTTCAGTTTTTTTCTTGTGGTATAGCAGTTTCACTAGATTTTGAGTCACCATAGTTCAAAAGAGTTGGCAAAATCTGATCTCTGATAGGCACTCACTCATCTAGGAACTTTTTACTTCATAGTTTAAGGCAGAAATCTCAAAATCCTGTTTCTGTCTGTGTAGAATTTATCTAGTAATGGGGATACCCAACAGATTGATATTTGGAAAATAAAATTTACTTCAGTACTGTCGTGTCTTTGGGTTCTAAAAATAGATACTTGTTATCTGAGGGGAGGAAAAGCAACTCTCAAATGAGAAAGTATTAATCTTAAGTATTCCAGACTCCCTCCACAAATGGACTGCTGATTTATTAAAATGAAAGCTCTCTAATACAGCTGTTCAGAGAATAATCAAATTTACTGGAAGCTGAGTTCTGGTAAGGTCATGTTAATGTGTAAAGTGCCTATAAACGTTAAAGAGTTTATAAATGCTGTACCTTTTTTGTATCTTGCAGATTTTCTATAAAGAATTTGTTCATCCAGAACCTCTCTCACCTGAGAAACAAGAGGTAATTTTTCTTTCCTTCTAATGAGTGAGTATAGTCATGGAAGAGATAGTTTTGGCATATTGATTTATCCATTTTTCTGTGATATATTTTTTTGTTTCCCTAAGGGCTTGAAAGATAAGAAGGAGATCACAGGAAATCACACAATGGTGACAGATAAAACTGTATGTATACTGAATTTAAACATGGCTTGTAATCCAGCAGTCTTATTTGTTTTGATTGGTTTTTAAATTTATATTTATTTGTGTACAAAGAAATTATTGGTAGCATATTCTATGAGATTTTTTTGACACCTGGAATATTTTAGCTTGAAACGGGGTAGTGCTGTGTGGAAAACCAGAAAACAGAATAACAGAAACAGAGTAACTACTTCTGTATGTGAAATATAGAACTCATACCATTCAAACTGATGGTATAAATTAACAAATAATTTTCTTTTTCCATTGTAATTTAAAATAATTGAAAATACCTGTTCTAAGTGGTGACTAATTCTTATCGAATACATTTGGTTTTATCTTTAGTCAATTTTTTTAAAACATTGTATGTAACAAGTTGACTGATTTACTCTTGATTTGGGAACCTGCTAGTATTTTTATTATATATTATGTTCAAGACTAAAGGAGGAACAATTGTCAAAATAGCTTCAAGTTGATTGTCCTGGATGTCAAGAAAGAATGTATTTAACTCCATGTGTACTTAAAGGCCATTCACTTTAAAGCTAAAACATATATAGCTGTGTGTGCAGTTCTGAAATAAGGAATCAATGCAGCAAGAGACAGAGACAGTTTAAAGGCAAAATTAGTGTGTATAAATTTATTCCTTTTCTTTCTAGTTTACTGTGTTTCTAAATAAGTTTTATTTTCAGTCAATATTAGCAGAAACTTTGTTTTTTAATACATAATATTCTGTTGGCCTTAGGTCTTGTAGTCAGGAGATTTCTTAAAAGAAATGTATCCTTTTAATACTGAAATTCTCTTGGAGAGGCCATTATAGAAAAAAGTCTTTGTGGCAGTTCTGCAGTAGTCACGTGAGTGGCCTACATGTAGATAGTTTTAACTTTAAAGCTCCTGGTAAATATTGCCTTTTCTGAGATAGCTAGAACTTCTTCAGTTGTGGAATTAACACTTTTGTATGCCGGAAATCAGAGAAATCTCTGATTTGTTTTATGGTGCAAATATTTATCTGGACAAGCTTACTCTGTTAGTTGATTGGCAGGATTTGAGTCTTACAGGTATGAGAGCTTCTGCAGGGACCTCAGTAGTAGTGTCCGTAGGAAATGACTACTATGGAAATCTCTCAGCTACCTCTTTTATTTTACACTGTAAAATTCAGCCTTCACCAGGGAGGTGAGCAGCATGTAGCTGTGCAGTGCCCAGTCAGTTGACTGCAGCAGGAAATAGTTGTCTCTATGATGGTCTTAATGCTTCTAGTCTGAAAAGAACAATTGGGATGCTCTCCTGAGTTCTGTGTAGCTTTTGCAGAACCTTTGAGTACTCTTGCAGTAAACCAGTATTAAATTTGCAAATTTGCAAAAAAAAAAAAAAAAAAAAAAAAAAAAAAAAACCAAACACCAAAACTGTGGTCACCTGCTCCTTTGAGGATTTTTCTGCATTCAAACAACTAAATTTTAAGTATTATGTTTAATAAATACATTTAAAATTTACATATCAGATATTTATTAACAAGTTTTAGATCTCAGAATAGGTGATCTTTATATTTTATATTTATATGGAAGATATCACCCGTGTATGACTAGTCTACTTCTGTCTTTTCCTTGTCTTCTCACTGTGCACTGTTTTACATTTAGATATTTTATTTTCAGGCAATGAATGCTGTTATCAAAACTTGGCGAGATGGGCCGTATATATTTATTGTGCAAATTGGAAGTACAACTGCAAAGGATTCTATTACCAGAGTTAAAAGAATGGAGAGAACAACACCTTCCTCATATCAAAATAAGCTCTTTACAAGTAAGATAGCTGTCTATACAGAAATACAAATATACAGCACCATTTTTATGTATTACCGGTCTGAGTGCATTCTAAGGTACTTTAAATATATACTGTATGGTTCAATTTCATAAGACACTATCTTTCACTTCACATGGGTATTACTATAGTTCTTTCTTACCATAACAAAATAGGCGCTTGCTAGTGTCTTGGAGATCCTAAGACTGTTGTTCTATTTACTGATGGAAATAAAGAGGAATCACAAGCATTTCAATTTTGAGGCTTGGTGTTTTGTTTAAAAAGTGTGCAGACCAATATAGTGATTTATATGTATAAGCTCAAAACATGTAGAGTACTAAGATCATAATTGTCGCCTTGAAATTATATTCTAGGATATCTAACCATATCTAACCTATTCAAACTTGAGAGAAGTTTGAAAATCCCCCTAAGCAGTTAACTTACATGTGCTTCCGAATTTTTCTTGTTACACACGAATCTCCAGCAAAAATTACTTTTAAGTACTGCCATGAGTTACTTGGTAATGGAGCGTGTAATTTCAATTGCATGCTCTTAGCTGAGTGTGTTTTAAGTCTTAACTTTCTTTATTAAAGTGCAAGTTAGATTTAAAAGCTATGTGAAGACATGTAATTTCTTTATGCTTGAGTGAAAATCATTTAAGTCCTGGCTTCCTTCTTTTGGTTCTTGTTAATTTTGGTTATTGGATTGTCTTTTGACAGTGACAGTAGAACTGAAGGGGCCATATGAGTATCTCTCACTTGCAGACTATCCTCTGATGATTGTAAGTAAACCAGCTTTTCTTTGATCTATAAAATTGTCAGTTGATTTGAATGTCAATTAAATACTCTGCTTTCGTATTTCAGGAAACACAGAGTCAGTGTCTCAGGAGAAAAAGTTACTTAGCAAAGGGTGTTTTGGGCTTTGGTGGGGTTTTTAGTTTATTTGCTTTGAGGGGTTTTTGGCATTTTTGTTTGCTTTTTCTTTTTGTACTAACTACAGGGTAGGGAAAATGGGTACAGATTTCAAATGCTTGCATGTGACACTAATGTTGTCCTTTTCTGGATTGTTTGAATTAATGGATGTTGATTTGTACTTCCTCAAGTTATCAGTATTGTTAGCTCTAAACTGAGTTTTACTGACACATTATTATTCTCCTTGGCTCACATCTTACAAAATCTGCTATTCTGTGCTTTTGTTTGCAGCTACCCTTTCATTTGTCACTGCTTTCTTTGTCCTTTTACAGCTTAATCTTCCTCCTTCTACCAGCTGTCTTACACCCCATGAGGAGGTCTTTAATACTGCCTAACAGTGAAAGCATAATTGAGCTACAAAGAGCTAATCCCCTTTTTATTCAAAGGAGTTATTGGCTTCGTTGCTAGTTTCCTCTGTTGAGAAGGCTAAAAAATAAAAGAACTTCAATGTTTATGTACTGCAGACAAACTTTAGCTGGGGTTCAATAACAAGCAAGGTCTCTAGCCAGACTTTATTGGCAAGAATGACCTGTAAATAGTTGAGCCTGACAGCATTTCTGAAGCACATTTTACTTCCTGCAGAAGTAAAAAAGCCTCCAGCAGCTCTATTGAAATGTAATTCACCAGTGTGAATATTCCATGTGACAGGTCCAGAAAAAGATCTGTCTCTTTAAATGTATCCATAATGGAGCATCTGCTCATTAACTGTCATGTCTAGGTCTTTACCATTTGAACTGTATGGATTAGTCAGATGTGAAAATCTGTAAGGAAAAGTAAGATATTCTCCTAAGGAAGGTGTTTTCAGTTTGTGAAAGTTTCAATGGATTATGCAGCTAATTTCAGTGTTTGCTTGGTTTAAAAAAACAAACAAACAAACATCTTCCTTCTGGAAGAGGAGACTGCTTGATTATTGCTGTCCTATACTTTGGCTAAGTACTTCCTGCTATTCGTTTAATGTCTTACTCTCCTTCTAATCCCTCTTAGTGTGCTTTTTGAAAACTTAACTTGCTCTGGTATGATGCTGTCCTTTAGAAAATCTAGCATTGAGTAGCATTGACAAGCTTATCGTTTGCTATAGGAGATGTACCATGAAAATTCTCAAGCAAATAACACTGGACCAAAAAAACCACCCAAAAGCACAAAATAGTAATATTTAAATGAACAGCTGGGTTTCTTTTCCAATTCCAGGGTTTTGTCTGACCTAAAGCTTGGTTAAAAACTGAGTTTGCTGGAAATTAACTTTTGAGGAAAGTTGTTGAATTATTTGAACAGCGGGCTTACAAGCATTAGTTCCTTGTATCTGTTCTGTGTTATCTCTGTTCTATGGAATGGTGTGTAAAGGTGACCTGGAAGCTTATATGCAGAATATCGTAAATGTATTAAGAAGTTATTAATAGAACAACATGGGAGAAGGAGTAGAGTATCTAGTGCTTGATCATTTGCTTGAATTATTATGTGGGTTTTTGAAATCTAGTAGCTCATGGTATCTTCCTTAGAAAAGCTGCCTGTCAATAAATCCGCAGACTACTGTTCAAGAGAGCAATTGCTCAGAAAGTCAGTTACTCTGATTCCCTTTGGCAGTGAGAAATTAGACTGTCACTGTTGAACAATACAGAGAAGACAAATGAAACAGTCTATTTAAGAACTTACAAAGTTGCTACACTGGGAGAGAAAATAGAGTTGTCTTACAGCTGTGGAGTGGAAACAAGGAAATTATTTTTCTGGGTCTAAAGTTCCTACTTCTTATTTCTTTTTTTGTAATAGTTTTTCATGGTGATGTGTATTGTGTACGTATTCTTCGGGGTTCTATGGCTTGCGTGGTCAGCCTGTTACTGGCGGGATCTCCTGAGGATCCAGTTCTGGATTGGAGCTGTTATCTTCCTGGGAATGCTTGAGAAAGCAGTTTTCTATGCAGAGTTCCAGAATATTCGCTACACAGGAGAATCTGGTAGGTGACAGCTGCATCTCCCAGTTTAATTGATGGAGCATAGCACTAATGGCTTATGCTAAATTGAGGTGACAGATGCATATTAAGGGTATGATTACTTGAGGATTGTTTCAAAACAAAGAACAGGGAAACAGAACTTCTGTATTTTTTTTATATGTTGAAAACACAATACTCTGTGTTCTTCTAAAGCTAAAATGCTGTTGCTTAGTCTGATTCCTGAGTGTAGTGTCTTAGGCATGTAGAATGCTACTTTCTGGAGAGTATACACTGTAGTGCTGGCTTGAAGCTTAAAATAGGACTTCCTAAATGTAGTGTGCAATTAATTTCTGACAATTGGTGTTGGCCTTGGAAAGATACTGTGAAACTCCTTGTTCAACAGGACATCACTGTAGATAACTCTTGGTATTTAGCCCATAGCCTGATAATCCAGTTTGAGAGATGTCCTTCACATAAAACTGGGATACTCTGGTTTTGAATTTTGAGGCTGGATGCATACAAATGAAACTCTGCAAGTAAAATGTCATTGTGACTTTGCTAATTGGCCACACCCGTGGTACACTAGGTTTTATTGGCTGACTTGTTTGGAAGAGTATCCAAGCTGATCCTATAGATAAATATTTTATAGATCATTTACTCTCCACTTTCTATGGATGTAAAATTTTTCAGTTTTTTTTTTTTATGCCAAGTGACCGATCTTTTCTGAAAGCTTACTCCAGATGTAGGTAATAAAAAGATTATACACTTTAGTAGCCTACCTTCTGTGTCTGTTCTTGTGCCTCAATTGCATATGCAGTAGTTAATAAAACAGGAATTGTATTTTAATAACGTAACTTCCTCCTCTTTGCTTTTGGTAGTTCAAGGAGCAGTAATACTGGCAGAACTTCTCTCCGCTGTGAAGCGCTCATTGGCTCGAACTCTGGTCATCATAGTCAGCCTGGGATATGGGATAGTCAAGTAAGTGATTTGTTACAGGTTTGTTTTGTTCTATTTAAAGGACTTTCACTATTGGTTTTTAATAACTTAGGGCAGTGTTCATCTCCTCCTTTGTTTGTTAAAAGGTAGATGCTTTAATTAAGTGCTGTAAAGATGTAGACTTCTTCACTAGTAAACAGAGACATACGGTTCTGTATTGCTATCACTCCTCCTTCCATCCGTTTCTGTGTACTGCTGTAGGGTGGGTTTCTGAGTCATTGTTGAGATACTCCACTGAGTGGAATGGGAGCTTTCTGTGCCTACCTTCTGGGTGAGAGTGTCTTCTAGAAATTAGAGGAGGTCAACGATCACTGATAAGAGGAGGGGGTCTGCTTTAGGAGGCTTCTGTTGCTAGGAGTGCTGCTCATCTGTCCATCCCTATCTATATTCAATGGTAAAACAACATGCTGTGTGGTAGTGAAAGCTTTTGGTAAGTGGGGGTATGCTGGGGAAACTGGTGGTGAATATTGTCTGTCTGTTATGTGACTTCTTGAAATGGTTGTAAGATACTAAACAGGTTAACTAGGAAACAGGGCTGTTACCAATCTCTCCCTTGGTCACATTATACCATAAGACATAAATTAATAGTACGCTTTGAGCACCATAATAAAATTATTTCTGCATCCAGAAGTGGCTCATCACAAGAACCTTTTGTTCATGGACTTCATACCTTGTATTAGACTCAAGTTGACATGACTTCACTTTTAGTTCCCCTTTTAATCTGAATTTCACTTTGTTTTCCTACAGGCCTCGCCTTGGAGTTACTCTTCACAAAGTAGTTATGGCTGGAGCCCTTTATCTATTATTTTCTGGCATGGAAGGTGTTCTTAGAGTCACAGGGGTCAGTAATAACTGCTTGAATTTTCCCATACGCTACAGACACTATTGGCTTTATTTAGTTGTATGCTAAGGAAGAATCCTAGAGCTATGCTGAAAGAGACAATAAAGTGGTGAAATTCTGAGACAGTGGATGGGGATTATTGACAATTATTTTAAGTTCAATGTCTTCTATATTTAGTAGGATATAATTCTGTATATTTTGAAATAATTATACGAGTTTTCTGATTAGCCAGGTTTCAGCCTGGACTCTTGTGTCTAATGTTTTAGATTAGGTAGGGCTAGTTGCAGACATAAGTGTACAGCTTGTGTCACCTGGTCATGAGTCAAAAAAACTCTACCCAAGAATAAAAAATAAAACCAAACAGAAATAAAACCCAAAGCAACAAACAGCCCAGATCCCCACCACTCCAGTTTTGGAGGCTGTGCCTGGGGAAGGGTATGTGAATGCTGCTGCTCCTCAATTCATTAAGAAGTGCATCTTGGCATGTAGATTTCTATTGTTCTGTTTTTGGTATTTTAGGATAAGGGTTTTAACCTGTCACATATTTGGTACTTTTCCAGTTTTTCTATGACACTGTGGCTCTGATAGCAAACTTGGCCCTGTCCATGATTGATGCCTGTATTATTTTGTGGATATCCTTTTATAAACTTATTATTTCTGTCTTACACTTAAAAGGAATAAAACATGGTTTGCTTGTTTCTGTTAGGACTTTGATAGTTTTTGATGTACACACCAAGGCAAGTTTTGCCTCTTTAGTCAAACTCAGGATTGCCAGTGGGGCTTTCAGTTTGTCCATGGATAGGGTAAAAAATTTAATTACTGCATCTCTAACAAGCTGATTGCTAATTTTCTGTAATGGAAGTGGCCAGAGCAATTAATCACAGCAATTGCCTCAGCAGAGACTATTTTTAACAATGTTAGATTGACTTAATCTGGAAAACTGCTTCTTGCCTTGCTGGTGGGGAACTGGGAACTGACAACGTGGTATTGTCAGTTCCTCTCTGTGCATTGGGCTAAACTTGTGGTTCAAGGCCTCTGTTTCTGTAGCAAAACTCAGAAGCATTGTGGTGGTGTATTTGTGGTTTCATGTAAAATAGCCTCACCCTCCTCACTTCTGTACCTTGTTTTCTTTTTTGTTCTTATTGGCTCTCTCTTTGTCTCCAGGCCCAGAATGATCTTGCCTCCTTGGCTTTTATTCCCCTGGCTTTCCTAGATACTGCCTTGTGCTGGTGGATATCCTTCACTGTTTTACTTGGTGGGGTGTATTTTCTTTTAAATTTGTTTTTTTTTGGGAAGTCTTTTTGGCTGAATTTTTTTTTAATAAGCTTCAAGTATATGTATTTTTCTACTTCTGGTAAAGGTTATAGAACTTGTGTAATTGAGTAAGGTAAGCTCCTGCTACCTACTGCTTACCTAGTTTTTCTTGCATTGGATGGATCTGTGTTAAAGCTGCTCCTAAATATAGTCTGTCTGTTATCAGTCTCTGATTGTTGAGTGTGAGAGCAGTTTGTTCTAGTATAGCATGTCATGGCACCAGAGAAGGAGCCTTTGGAGAACTAACTCAGTTTCTGTTTTGGGGAGAAGGTTGCTTATCAACACCAAACCTAAAAGTCTTTCTGTAAAATCTGAAATAATTTTGAAGTAGGTGACAAAATGGGGCAGTTTTTGGTGTCTTGACAAGCAACCATAATCTTGTGTGACTTTAGCAGCTGACATAAAGTACTGAACTCGTGTATAGCAAAATCCCTATAAAGTGTTCTTAGTGGACACTTTCTTAGTGAAAGCTCTATTTAAAATGTGAATATCTTGCTGCCAAGCCATGAAAACCACAATTCTCCCCTACCATGATGTTTCTTCTAAGCACTTGTTTTGTCACTGGGAATAAAATAAAAAAGGAAGTGTGATGGCACCTGTGTACATTACTTGGATTTTAACTCATTTCTAGTTCAGATTTGACTTTTATTTTATCAGAAGTACAAGTGACACTTTTCTGGAGGAATGGACCATAGCCCAAAATAGATGTCTGGATACCATCTTTGTGTGACAAGAGTTATAAGTGTAGATGAACTAAATAACAGTCATAAGGGACTGATACTGCTCTTTGGTACCTTTGCTATAGGATGAACCTCTTTTTCTACTGAGAATGGTCTTTTTGGAGAGCTGTGGGGGTGGGAGAGCTGTTGATCATAAGATCTGTCTCTTCATGCTAAGTCTGTGACCAGATTGTCCCTTCAGAGGCTTTTCCTTGACTTTTCATACATATTCATCAGCTTAACTCAAACAATGAAGCTGCTAAAACTTCGAAGGAATGTTGTGAAACTCTCTTTATATCGGCACTTCACCAACACACTCATCTTGGCAGTAGCAGGTAAGCAGAAAACTATGTCTATCAAATAAGACCACTTTCCATTTCTATGTAGGGCTTGATTTGGTCACTAAAGCAAATCTTTAAGTTTGGTGACCTTTCTGTAAATACAGTCGAAGTTCTTGGTATTTTTAACACTTGATCCATTTCTAACTGGGTCTCTGCCAAGTGTTATGTTGATATTTCAGAGATAGTGGATTATTAGTCCTGATGTTAATAAAATCAATAGTAATGCAGCTCCTGTAAGGGAGCACTTTAATCCCACTACAAGCTGCTGGGGGCAAAAAGATTATTATCCTGTGCTATTAACTTCACAGAGATACTTTTTGCCAAAATCGCGGTATCACTGTATACTGTCTCATTTTTAAGATGTCTGAAGACCAGATAGCTGAAGGACCAGAGTGATTTTTGAAAAATGTATTCTTAGTATTGTAACATAACACCCTCTGTATTCTGGAGGAATACACATTTGTGCTCTGTACTCTGGAAGAATACAGATTCAGTTTCTTTTTCCATTTAGAATAGTGATGAACTGAACTTCAGGAACAAATCTGTTGATGCTTTCAGGTGCTCTGCTAATCAATGCAATAAGCAGAAAATTTCTAAAGACTGTGCTTTTATTTAAACAAACCGGCAAAAAAGCACATTCCTTTTAAAGCTCTGATTGAAATTCCTTTCAGCACCTGGTTCTTAGTCAACTCAGAACACCTTAGTGGAGGGAAGTCTGTTCTAAAATTATGGTAAGGGCATAGTTTGAGCGTTGGAACTGTTGCAGGTCAAGATCTGAATGCTTAAGGCATTCAAGCAGATCAGATTGCTCAGTTACTTCAAGGTAAGCTTTATTTGTCAACTGATGATGAAACCATGGTTTGAAGGCTAGATAAAAGTAATATAAGAAAAACGAATAGGAGGGAGTTGGCTAAATACTTAATACTTGATTTATGCCTCGTGTCTCTGAAGAAACATGCAAAATATACTAGTCTGTGCTTAAAGTGTAAGGTCAGTACAATAAATCCATCTCTTGTTTTTCAAAACTCTTAAATTGGATTTCAAGACTTCACTAATTAGGTTTTTCATCTTTGTTTTGGAAATAGTCCTGTTAGTGGGATATTTGAATTGGCATATTTTGTAGTAATAAGCAACTTGTTTGTTTGAATATTGCAGCATCTATTGTATTTATCATCTGGACCACCATGAAGTTCAGGCTGGTGGACTGTCAGTCGGTGAGTTTATATTGAATGCTTTCTATAGTTGTTGCCTCTTGATAAGTTTACATTTGGCAGTGAGATCGCCACATAGTACCACATGCTAAAACTCTCACTGTTGTGAGTAATGAGCCTGTTTGACAGATGCCTATAGCTCACCTTTGGAAGGAGATCAGGACATGGAATTTCTTGCTTCACAACACTTTCCATTTGTGCTGCTGTATTTCTTGACAGGACTGGCAGGAGCTATGGGTGGATGATGCCATCTGGCGTTTATTGTTTTCAATGATCCTTTTTGTCATCATGATTCTGTGGAGACCATCTGCTAACAACCAAAGGTTCAGCTTTTCTTACCTCTTCCGTAAAATGCTGGGTTTTGAGAATGCTTGTTTATTCAAAGAAGTACTGGTGGGTGATTTTTAGTTACTATATACTGATCCATAAGGATACTAAGCAGTGTGTGTAGGGGCTTGAGGAGAAGTAAGCACAGAGAAGTCCTGGTGCTAAACATACTTAAAAAGAAGTGACTTCAACTTTTGATTATGTAGTTTAGCATCCATCTTAAAAATAGTGAACTACACAGAATATTCAAGTCGTGAATGCTGGGGTAATGGATCTCTTGGGAGGCAAGAGATACAATTCTAAGATAGCTTTCATTCTTTCACTCCTGAAGGTTTGCTTTTTCACCACTGTCAGAAGAGGAGGATGATGATGAGCAGAAAGAGCCAATGTTAAAGGAAAGTTTTGGTAAGAGAAAATTATTTCCACCTAATTTCACTGTTAAAGAGACACTTTTGTGGAGGAAGGTGTCTTGCTCTCTAGTAAAAAAATTGTTACTGCTGGAAAACTGGAGTCAATTTCCACTGATACATGTAGTTGTAGAGGAAACACCGGCTTTATGTTTAGTATTTACGTTGCCAGTGTTTAATTCTGGGGTTGACACTGGAAACACTGCTACTGCTCTGGTTGCTTTACTATGTCTAGTGGGCTTTGTTTTACTGAATATGTCAAGTCTTAGGTTTGAATCCAGTCACAATGACAAGGATCTCTTGGATATTGTTGCCAGGCAGTGGTTTAGTGTGCACTTCTCTTCTAAAGTCCCATTTAGGAATTTTTATTTATTATCTGTGCTCTGAACTCTGCAATCTTCATTTTCCATGTTTAAGGCCTAGCATAGGAATGTCCGGTGTAAACATAGGGATGAATATGTTTATTCATGAAATTGTCCATTGTAACACCTCTGTTTATAAGCTGTGTAAAAGGTAGGGCCACATACCTATTGCTCCTGTCTGTCCACAGATCACTTATGTTGGGATATATTGGTGCTGTTTGCCTTGTGTAGGAGCTGAGGAGGAGTGTGTAATCCATTAGGTGCATTTGGCAAATCAGCTCTACCTGGCTATCTGTCAGGCTGGGAGATGCATGTTGCTTTTCAGCTTGTAAGTCAACCAAATGGCTGGTCAGCAGCAAGTAGGTAAAATAAACTTTAGGAGTTGCCTGTGTCTCAGAATGGTTAAGGTTCGAGAGGACCTCTGGAGGTCATCCTGTCCAAATCCTTGCTCAAGCAGGGTTTACCTGGAATAGGTTGCCCCAGACCATGTCCAGATGGCTTTTGAGTATCTCCAAGGGTGGATATTCCACAGCCTCTCTGGGTAACTGTGTCAGAGTTCTATCCTGCTGATGTCTGGCTTAAATAAAATTATTAGAAATTTTATATTTCCTGGGTAAAATTGCAAAATTCAGGAAAAACTAGTCATCCACCTGTCAGAAAAAAATACAAGCCTTTCAAAGGGAAAGCTGTCTCTAATCATTAACTTGTCTAATTCTGTCTCTTTGATAAAATATCCTAAATGAAGATTCAACACTTTCAGTTACAGTCTATGAACAATTACACTTAAATTGGCCCAATTTTTTCGTTTTGTTTTCAGAGGGAATGAAAATGAGAAGTACAAAGCAAGAACCAAATGGGAATGTAAAAGCAAACAAAGCTGTGAGTACGGTCTCTCTACATCAAAGAATATAGATTCATCTCTTCTTTGTTCGCTCACAGTAGTTTTGAGTAGTTTTGCAAAGTTTAGAGCCAATAAATATGAGGTTTTTGGTTTGCTTCAGTGTGAGTGAGTCAAAGTATTGTAAGTTTACAGTACTTCTGAAAAGAAGGCAAATGCAGGTTTTTCATCAGGTTTCCTGTAAGTACAGTGGAAGCTTTAGAATTCAGTCTGTTCTTTATGAATATTTGTGCAATTCAGTATAGATAGAACTGTATAATACCATATTCTGATAATGAGCAATACATTATTTTAACAAGTTTGTCAGTCTAAGAGGGAGGCTTAGTCATATTTTAAATAAATTGCCTTCTAGTTTTGAGATTTGTGATTCATTACTTGAATGGGGTGATGTGGATATTGTTATGTAACTGCCTAAATACTTCAGGATAATGTGCGTTTTTTTCCATGTGGCTTACAAGCCACATTCATCTAGGAGGTAGTAAATATGTCTTGGAATTTTCATGGAATTTGTGCATAAACTGAAAAGTGGAAAGAACATGTAGGAATTCAATATAATAGCAGGCATATTTTTATCATTGGCATTGTTTTTCTCAAAGGCTGATTGCAGCTGTGTATTACTTAACTGAGGATAATATGAAAATCACACTTGTCTATTTGGGGAGCCAGGGGGATTAGAGGGTCACTTCCACAACTTCAGAACAAATGTGCTTGTGTTGTGAATTAAGAGACTGTTCACCAGATAGAAATGAGAAATCCTGACAATATGGCTTAACTTACCTTTGATAAATCTAACTTGTGCTTTTTATATTATTCCATCTATTAACATCTTCATAAGATAGTGTTCTTTGTTGGGAGACTAAAACTAGATTATGTAAATAACCTAAGTGTCCTAAGGTCCTGCTTTTCCTAGTCACCATTAGACTATCAAAGAGTTCACAACAAGTTTTTCTTTATTCCTTTTTTTTTTCTTGGAATGTGTTTTCTGTAATCCAGAAATCAAATTGAAGATGTTTTTTTCTGTTGTTTGTTTGGGTTTTTTGGGTTTTGTTTAAATTTTTAACTGACATTATAAATACATTATTTTTTTGTCAAGTAGATTGAGAAGAAAAAGGCTTGCATGTGACAGCATTTTGGGGAAACTGACTTTTATTTTCTGTTTAATTTCTGTATTTGTAGCAAGAGGATGACCTGAAGTGGGTAGAGGAGAATGTTCCTTCATCAGTGACAGATGTGTGAGTATTTTTATAGTCACAATAAAAGCAGGTTCCTTGCCCACAGGAACACAGATACATTAAAATGCTTTATAACTTGTACGCTGTGCTTCCATGAGCAGAGACTGAGCTCAGCCTGGCACTGGCCTCTGACTTCTTAGTGTGGTGACACTTGGCTGTATGCAGTCTGTCAGATGTGAACGTGCTGACTTAAAGAACACTGCCTCGGACTGTGACACCACAGACCGCTTTGCACTTCACTAAAGTTAAATATAGACCAAGAACAGACATACCCTCTTTCTGTTAAGTGCTCTGAAAAGACCCTTGAGTATCTTGCTGAATGTAAACCACAGAATAATGTAATTTAGTTTTCAATTTTGTTTGGAATGCCTGTTGTAATTTTTACACTTCTGGCAGTATAGTCAGCTCTATATGCTGCCTACATCTATTCTGCTTTTAATAACTTTTAAATCCTAAAAATGTTAGTGTGTGCATTTTTTGTAGCAAAACCAAAGTTCATAGACCAATTATGTTCACAAATTTGAACAGGTATTTTTAGCAGAGGCTCTGGATTGAAGTACAAAATTTTGCTTGAAGTTAGGTGAAGACAAGAAATTAGGTTAAGTTTCTAGAGGATGAAAAACCACGTTTTTTGAATTGAATTTGGTTTTCCCAGTTCTAACACTGATTTTTTGAAGACTGATAGGAAAAAAAGGACTAGACTGGTGTAAGCTATGAAAGGACACTTTAAGCTACTCTGCTGCGGGGTTTTCTGTTCCTGAGTCTATTCAGGGCTGTGAAAAGACAAGATCCCAACACATGGGATGTCTGTTATAGCTGGAAAGGCTGGAGTAACAGTGGAACTTGTTTGATTTCTGGGCCATGTTTTTACAACATGGTCCCATATTGTAAATTTCTTCAGTATAGTTCAGCAGTGTTCCTGCATGAATGATGTGGCTTATTTGGAAACTTGCAAATTGTTCAGTTGATAGTGAGAATGTAGAAAAAAAGAATTTTAAAACTGCAAAGGTTGGTGAGGATACTCCTTGGGCTCTTCTTTTTTTGTGTGTCTTTCTGTAATTTCTGTTAAATTGAAAGGTTTGTCTTTGTTGCTCTTCTGTGCCCTAAAAGCAATGTAAGGTTGAAAACAGTTGTCAATAGTATGCTCTTAGTATGTACTCATTTTAACTTTATTTTTTTTCCCCCCACTGCAGTGCTCTTCCAGCTCTTCTGGATTCAGATGAGGTCAGTAAAGAAGTCTTCAGTTCAAATTAGTCTTCTCACATGCCAAAGGAGTCATGAGTCAGCTGATAAGGACTTGGCTTATTAGAACTGGACTCTGATCTTGTCAGTGCAGCAGTAAAATACTAAAAGGGGAGAAGGATAGTGGGAACAACATCTTAGAATACAAACATGCATTCTAAATATGTATTCTAAGAAAAGTGGTGGCCTAGTGGTTAAGACGCAGGGCTGGTACCCTTGAAACCGCGGGTTCGATTCCCGTTCACGGAGCTCCCCGGGCAGATGGAGCTCGTTAGCCCTTAAGGCAATCCATCTAAGAGAAGGACACTCTGAAAACAAACCT
>JAWWES010000168.1:26176233-26189434 GCA_035583135.1 Lophotriccus pileatus | reverse complement strand
CGCAGGCTCGAAGGCCTGATCTGCATATGCGGGTAAGGACCTTCCCCGGCTCTTCGTTCGCGAAGGCGGGCCATTACATTACATTACATTACATTGCTATATCTGCTACGTAAGTTGGACTCCTGAATTAAAATGCATATGAGTTTACATTTGTTGTGAATGTGCACATTCTGAATAAGGTAAACCTACTGGGGGAAATGACAACATTGGCTATTTTATTTTCCAGGAAAGAATGATTACACATTTCGAAAGGTCCAAAATGGAATGAAGGAGTAGCTTTTTGCTATTGGAAGTGGAGACGCCTCATTTAAAGTTGCGTGGTGGAGCAAGTGCATCCTGCTGATTTGTTTCTTGATCTCAGCCTTGAAAGTTTGCTTTACTGTCATGGAGGGTGTCTTGCTGTGGAAGAAGTTCACAAGGACATTATAAACCTTTTGGAAATTTGAATTTACAAAGTTGCTGCAAGTTTGGATTTTTAAGCAATTTACATATGTACTATTCCAGCACCTTCTGTAACTTTTCAAATATTTAATCTGTGAAACTAAAATTCCTAATGTCTGCTTGAGGAGTTTATATTTCAATGTTGCAGTTGACACCTAGAGGTGAACTGCCTGTACCTTTTTGGGGGGAGGGTGGGACAGCTAGAAGCAAGCACTGAAGAAACAACAGACCCATTTTCTGGTAGATACAACTGCTGTTGTATGTCATGTGCCCAACATGCATGAGAGGGTTTTAGAGAGAAGCTCCTGTCGATGAAGAAAATTAAGATGCCAGAATGGAAATATTTGGAAAAGTTACAATGATATGAGTTTTTAACAAAATCAAGTGCAATTTTATTCATAACACTGTGTATGAAAGATTTTCTATTTTAAATGCCATTGACCTATAGGTAACAGCTGTCTAGAGCTAACACTTGCTGTTGTGGCACATCTCATTGCCGGCAATGTGGTGGACGCCTGGAAAAATTATTTGCCCCTACCTTTCATGTGTTGCATGATTTAATTTAAAACAACAAATAAAACAACAACACAAAACGTCACCAAACACACTCCTGCAGGGCTCCAAAATGCTTGACCACACATGTTAAGCAGATTTTAGCTATATGACTCAGCGCAGTTCTTCTCCCTTTACATGTGACATCTCCCACCAAGAAGTTGGCGCTCTTCTATGAGAAGATGGCATTGCTTTCTAGAGGGTGCAAGCACTGCCTACCTTACTTGAAAGAGGCTTTATGGGGAGTCCACAATGCTGGGATAGTTCTGTTCCCAGTGTCTGTTTAGAACTGCTTCCTGTGTAAGTGATCTGATGATGAGCTTTCCTGTCCCAATTGGTCCCTATGGCCAAGAGGTACTCTGAGATCACTGTGTTTCAGTCAAAGTTGCAGACTCCAGTATAATTACATTTTATTTCTCCTTTTGAAATGAAAAAGAGCATTTGTTGTTCTGTTTTTATTTTTTGCTTGGCTGTAACAGCTACACTTGCAATAACTTCCTCGTGGAAACCCACTGTGGACTGTATGACAAAAGGTCTAATTTGAGTTCATAACCTTTACAGCTGATTACCAGGCAAGCAGCAGCTGTACAGCTCAGGAGCAGATGTGGCTGATGCTGGAATGGCATAGGGAGTTTTTCTGGTTCTTCACTCATAGCTATGTCAGCAGAAATAAACATGTGCCTGTACTTCATTCATTCCACTGTAAGGTCTGGTAGCTTAGCTGTAGTTCATCTTTACCAGCAATTCAAGCTGAAATGTGGCACTTTACAGTAGAATAGCTGAGGCACAAGGACATAGTATCTTCTGCTAAGTGTGCTGTGGGGCAGTGAACCCTCAGCAGATGGGCAGAGAAAAAAAACCTGTGGCTATAGCAGCTCACTCTGCTTCTGCAAGAGTTGCTGGAGCTCTTCTTTAGGCCACAGGTAGAATCTAATTAAAAAACACTTCTAATTTGCTATGCTTAATTGATATAGATGAAAAAAAATGTTACCTCCATGTCCTTTTGAGGAGAGGAAATTTTGTGAAATAAAGCTACACAAAGCTCGCTATTTAATGGGGGGTTCTGTTTTGATTTTTATTTTTTCTTTTTTAAGTACTGTTGTTCTGGGTTGTTCGGGTTTTTTGAAACAAATAGGTAAAAATGTTCTCTACTGGAAGCACAACAGTTTGTATGTACTATTTAATAAAGGCTAGGCAAAGAGGAGAAAGGCTTATATTGTGTCCTTCCACTTTCTTACTACCTGTTGTCTCACAGGAGGAAGTGTTAACATCTGCACAAAGCTCCCTGATTTTAGCTCTTTATTGGACAGTATTTATAATGCAGTTATTCCGAACAGTTCTTTTTTTTCCCTTGTTGAGCTTGACAATAGAGTGGAAGTCTGTCATTTGAAAAGCTAATACAGGTAGAGCAAATAATAAATTTCTGAACAAAACATCTAAACAGTTTCCCTAGTTGAATTAATAATTTAAAGACTAAAATAAACGTAGTAGCGGTGTGGTCCATGCAACCTATGACTACAGTGGTAGGTCTTAGGCAATCCTTGCTGCCTTCTACCCTTTCATCATTGTACTCACCTGAAGCAGTATTTGAAGTTGTCCTGAATTCCACGGGGTTGATCCCTTGGTTAGCCATTTTTCGTTTTCCACTTGTTTATCAGAGTTTCTGTATCCTTGGAAGGTAGCGTCTGCTTCCTAGCCTACAGCAAGTGTCTGCTGTGACTTGCTTGTAGTCTTATGGAAAAATTGTGTGAGTGCCCAGCCCCCACTGTATTGTGTGGGCTATGGCATGTGCACAGCTGCTTCTGCAATTATGATTCCAGGAGAGATGGATAAAAACAGTGGATGAGATGTTGGTGAGGAGCACAGAGGGCACGTGCAAGGGAGTTGCAGCAATGTGGCCTTTCCTGCAACAGCATGTTTAGTCGAGTATGTTGGTTCTACTGAGGGGATCTGTGCCTCTTCTGAAACCTGGCTTTGCTCCTAAAGATGTGTTGGCTCCATGACGTGGAAAAGCTCAGGAAAGCTTCATCAGCAAGCTAGCTTGCTAGAATGCCTGAAACCAGAAATCCTGCAGGTTGTTACTTTAATTATGCAGACAGGGAAGACAATTCAAATTTATACCCATTCTTTCAAAAGGGTATTGGAATTTTAAAACAAACTACTCTGAAAGACTCAGTGAGCTGGAGGGAGAAAAGATCTACTCTTAGGTCTGAGATCTGCAAAGTATTTTTATTAACTAGAATGATGTGGAGAAGCTGAACTTTCTTTAGGAAATTTGGCTGCTGACTTCAAATATCTTCAACAACCTGTTCCTACTGATGTTCTGCTTACAGAAAAAATAAATGTCTGACAGTTTTTAAAGAGTTTTTGTGCCTGATTAGTTCTGTATAGATTTTTTCGTGAGAAGTAGCTGTGGTACTAGTTGCAGTTGTAGCATGTGCATACCATGCAGAAAACTGAAAACAGTGAAGCAGATGATGTTGTTGACCAGCTTTTCATTAGGGTGACAAGATGTTCCTGCTGAGAACTCTGAAGGAGGGACTGAGTAAGAGGTCACATAGCATGGTAAAGAAATTGCAGAATCACAGGCTTGATAGGCAGTGAGTCAGGATCATAAGACCTGGAAGGGTATGTTTGTTTTATTCTGCAGATGTAGTGGTGTGTGAGTCTGTGGGCTTTGTCTGTCCTCCTGTTCACTTTATACGGCATTTTATGTTGTATGCTAAAGGAAAAGTATGGTATTTCTTAAAACCCAAAGAAGTCAATGCCTCACAAATAATTTGCTCTCTAGATTACAACCATTTGCATGTGAAGTCGTTATTACCCAGTGTTATTGAAACTTGTTTCCTTTCACTAAAGCAGTGCTATTTTTCTTTTGTAGGGATCCTAGGTCAAAGAGACCAGCTACATACCTGAGCCATAACTCCTTTGGCAATTTGCAGTTCTGGTATCTGAAAAGGGCACGTGACTTAGCAGAATTTTGTGCTTTAGCAGGGTTTCATTCCTGAGCAGGAAAGAAGGTGGATGCAAGAACACCATGCTTTTCTCCTCTTCCTGTGCTTTGATTTCCCAGCACAGAGCATATTCAGTCCCTGTTTCCTAAAACAGTAATTGGTGAAAATGCTTGCAGAACTTAGTGCCATGTGTTTTTTGAGTTTGGTTTAGTTAGTTTAGTTTCAACGTCAGTGATGGTTGCACCTCTCCATGACTGAAGTAAATGCAACTCTGGCCTATACTGGAAGGGACAAGGTAACAAGTAAAGATTTCCCCCTGTAGTCTGAACTTCGTTGGCCAAGTCCATAGCGTAAGTTCACTGGTGGAAATGATGACCTCCCAAAATAGACAATTACTTGCAAGATATGCCTTGCTATTCTCATCTGGTTGCCTTAAGTTATGCAGGCCCGAGGACCGTGCTGGGACAGCTCCCCGCGCTGTTCCAAGGCCCCCGTGGAGGGAATGGTCCCGGCGGCGGTTCGGGCGCAGCGCGGCGGGCGGGGCCTGCGGCGGAAGCGGCGGCGGGGCGGGCGGTGCCGGAAGGGGCGGGGAGCCCTCGGGCGGCGCGGGCGCTTCCGTCGGGGCCCTTCCCGTCGGGGCTTTCCCCCGCCCCGCCCCGCCGGTGCCGCTTTACCTGCGCCGGGCGCTGTGGCAGCCGGGCCCGCGGGAGTCGCCGCCATGCACGACGCCTTCGAGCACGTGCCGATCCTGGAGAAGCTGCCGCTGCAAATCGACTGCCTGGCCGCCTGGGGTGAGCCGGAGGGGCCGTGCGAGCCGCCCCCCTGTCCCGTCCCGGGCAGCCGTGCGGGGGGTGCCGCGCCCTGCCCTGCCCTGCCCTGCCCTGCCCTGCCCTGCCCTGCCCTGCCCTGCGGCGGGCCGGGGGAGGCAGTGCCGCTCGGCCCCGGCCGGCTGCACCCTGTGCGGGCGGGGCCCTGCCGCCCCCGGGCCGGCGGCAGCGAGTCCCGTGTCCCGGCTCCCGGCCCTGCCCGCAGCGGGACGTGCCGGGGGCGCGGGCCCCGCTGTCCTCCCCGCCCGGCTGTGCGGGAGGCTGCCAGGAGTCCCAGGGCTGTAACCGGGGGCTGGCTAGTTTCTTGCTAAAAAAAAGTTCCCGTGTGTTTTGACTTAAATTTGTCTTGGAATGCTGGTCTTAGATTTAGAAGCTGTTTGCATGTGTTAATGGTATATCACTGTAGGTTATATTTTTGGGCATACTTGACAGTCAAGGTTTTGGTTAGGTGACTGCACGAGCTGTCATAATGATAAGGCTTGATGAGGCTTATTGAAGCCTTGGGCAGTTACCATCAGATGTACTACCATCATACAAAATCGATAATTAAAAGAACTCCGGACACGATGGAATTGTGACCCCCACTAATAATCTGTTTTAAGAACAAAATTATATCCTGAATTGTAGTGCTCCATTTATACATGGATTGTTTATGCTGGAGTTATGTACTGGAGAGGATGTGAAGATAGTTTATTCCTGCGCTGCAGCTTTTATCTCTTATCTCTTTGAAAGCATTTATTTTGCTGAAGTAGAGAAAAACTTTAAACCTACAGGTTTCTGGCAGTATGACTGTACAAAAAGAGGTGTAATTCTGTCTCTACGACTTTTGTACCAACTAGTGGAAGAAGAGTCTTGCAGGAAACAAGACTTTATTAAAATGCAAGTATGTTTGCTGATGAGAGAGTACTAGATGTAGAAAGAAATATTAATGTATGCTGCTTTCCTCTATGATATTCAGCAAGGAAGAAACTCATTCATATTTAATCAATCTATAAAGATTCTATGCCTTTTGTGTGGTGTAAATGCTGTAAAGAGAAAGAGTTTGAAAGCCTGCCATACAGTTTGTATATTAGAAGGTTCTCTTTTATAGTTTCTTTTATAAATCTTAAATGGCTCTTGGTTGTCCAGTCAATGCAAATGTCACCTAAGCAAAGCTGCCACTATCCTTCCAAACATAGCTGACTCTTTCAGAGAGTTCTTATAAAAACCTGACTGTTAAAAAAAAATTAACGGTCAAATCCAGGTAGAACTCCTTGTTTTTTTTTCTGACAGTACTTCCCACTATGCAGCACTGTTCCTCTCAGAGATGATAATATCTGAAGAGTAATTGATTGCTTCTGTTGACTGCACAGAAGATGCAGTGGTTTGCTTATTTACCTTTGTATAAACAAGTGGAATATGATGCCTAGGCTGTTTGTTCTGTTCTACTGCTTGATCCTTGGCTATCCTCTCCTGCCAATGAAAGCTGCTTCTGAGCACTTCCACTGGAGAGGTGATAGGAGAGGAGTAATCACAAGAGAATGTCCTCTTTGGCATTTGAAAAAAGTTCCCAAGTACTCTGATAAATGTAACATAGCCCCATACTAAGCACTGTGAAGAAAATTAACTACCCTGGCCAAACCCAGCACAGCTGGGAAGGGCAGTATTTGTTAAACTAATTAGGCTCTTTTTCTCCCCTGTCTTCGTAGAGGAATGGCTCCTTGTTGGTACCAAACAAGGGCATCTTCTGCTTTACAGGATCAAGAAAGACGTAGGTAAGTTTATTTCAACAAAAAGTTGATTATGTTATTTTTATTTCCTTCACTTTAAGAGGCTGTAGTGATTTTAACACAAGTGTGTTTAATTGGTGATTTTTTCCTACATAGAGCTTAATGAATATTTCTGTATGATCTTTGGTGAAAGTGTGCATACCATTTTTCAGATGTGCAAGAAAGACAGCAAGTAATGGGAGGCTTTGTTTTAAACTGTGTTTTATGTCAGGTTTCTATCTGTTTGAATTTATAGTAAGCTACTGTACTTTTTATGAATACAGTGTGCAAATATGTGCAAAAGTAGTGCCAGTTATGAGGGCTTTGACATTGTCTTTTAATGGACTGGATTAGTGAAAGAGCATATTTATTCAGTGGGTCCATGAGCGTCATAGATGGGGGAGAGGGATCCCTCCTAACTAGTTCTGTCATGCATATATTCTTCTCCTTGTCTCTGACAGTCATAAGTGTTCATAGTCTATTCTAGAGATGCTACAAATAGAACTGTTCTATTTTCAGTTTAGTTAAAATTGATTTTCACTAAAGAGGTTTGTATTTCACATTGTATGCTATTATGTAAAAATGATGTTACTGAACACAGTAATATTGTGTAGCACGGGACAGGAAAGTAAAAAATCAAATGTATGTTTCCAAGTTCTCAGCTCTTGGAAAGGTTTCATTTGTAGCTACTTGGATTCTACAGACTGAATACAGCTTGCTTTTTCTGAAACTTGTAGGCTGTCTATTCCAGTCAGAACATGCTAGTTTTGAGTTGCTACTGTCTTATCTCACGTGGTAAATTTTTTCCCCTTTTTTGCATCAATGCCAGGAGAGGTTATGTCATCAGAAAGTGTCTGTAAGTCTTTCTCCCTCAAACTCCTTCTAAACCCTTGTGGTGCAGTGTTTATTTCATGTCTATTTTGCAGTGATGTGCTCCCTAGCAATTTAAATTGCTGATATTTGATGGATAAAGTGTGGATAAAGACTTTATGTGTACCTTTGTATCTCTGGGTTTCAAATTACTTAGAAATAAGTCTTGTAATCTAAAATTCTGACAAGGCAAAAATGTTACTATTGATGAGGCCGTCGGTTGGGTATAAGAAGTGTAATTTACATTTTCACCTGACTGTGTAGAGGACCTTCTGATGCATTTAGCTATTAATAAAAGGTATCACAGATATGTTAGAAGTGTCATCCTTTCAGTGTTATGTTTGCTTTCATAATTATTTGTATTCTACTTAGTGTGAGTAGTATGCAGTCATGAGTGAGGGCAATTTCAGTTCACATACTCTCTCAAATCTTTCTGATAGGTTGTAATAGGTTTGAAGTGACACTAGAGAAATCCAACAAGAACTTTTCAAAGAAGATTCAGCAGGTAGGAAATACCATCTTCTTGATGTGGGGACAGTTTTCAACTGTTTTCAGCCAATAAATAAAATAATGTACATCTTCAATTTCTGCTAAGCTTAACAAAGAAATTTCCTGAAACTATAGATTCTTCTAGCAGTGAAACACACAGGTATTTTTGCCCACTCTTCCCATAACAGAATAAGTTTGGTTTGATTGCTAAAGCAGAAAACAAAGAATTGGAACTTGCAGGTTTATTTTGGGCTTTGGTTAGCAGTAAACCTTCAGCTGCTCTGGCTGAGAATATTTGTAAATATGATGGTAATACACAAACAGACTGTAATATATTATTTGATTCTCATATGAAATCCTATAAGAATATGAATGTAATTCTGCTTACTTGAAATGTATAATCAAAGTAACTGCCAATCTTGCTGCCATGTTTTGTTTGGTTTTTTTTTTTTTTTTTTTGAGAATTTATGCTCATTGATTATATTGATTCTTGGGAAAACACCTCAATGATTATGCAACCTATTTCAGCAGCACTTTGCATATCCTTTAGAAGTGCTTTTGTACTAGTAACTTGCCAATTATTATATCTGGTTTTACCAGCTTAGGTTGCAGGCACTACATTCTAGCTTTCAAAAAGTGAGTGTTAATTAAAAGGGTTGCAATAACTGAAGGAAGGTGGTGCATAGATAACTGTCTTGCTGTTTTCATTATTTTGAGATCATCTAAGATGCATTTTCTTAGACTGTCTATAATCAACCCTTGTTCAGAGGTTTAGTTTATGAATGGAGTCACTAACAGCCTTCTCCCTTTCAGATTCATGTTGTTTCTCAATTTAAAATTTTGGTCAGTCTGTTAGGTAAGTGAAGAAAAACATTTTAATATTTAATGAGCTCAGTGCAATTACTTGTCTGAATGTGGCAATCTTTCCACACACCTGCATAGCAGTCTAGTTGTTGAGAAGTCATTGTGTGGAATTGGAGTGTTTCATTTTGCAGAGGAAGTGTTGAGTGGCATGGATTGAGAAGCAGCTTTGCTTGTCATAAGTCAGCTTGGAGAACAGAGCATTAGTGCTGTTTTGTGATTAGAAATGAAGAAGTACATTTGTGCATTCAAGTGTGTGTGTGTATACCTATAGATTGTATTGGCATTTGAGTATACACATGCACGTGTATCTGTGCACCGTACAGTAGGGGCTAAAACGTCTGTTCAGACTTGTTTGATGTAACAAACTTACTGTTGGTGTGTTACATCAAATTCGGTTTATATGCAGATGGCCATCTTTTACCATCCTGTGGAAAGTCTAAGTTTGCTTGGCTCTGGCTATCTTTCTTTAACCTTATGATCTTCCCATGTTTTTGTTTTTTTTTTTTTTTTTTTTTTTTTTTGGCTCATACTGCTACTTCTTTCTTTATCATCTCCAAGTCCCGGCTCTTCCGATTCCAGCATGTGTAGATTTCTGCTGCTTGCGTCCTCGTGCGTATAAAAACCTGACCACAGTACCCTCCGTTTGCAACTGTTCAGTTTACGCTGATTTCAGGAGCCAGTTCAAAATGCTCTTTGTTCATACAATCTTCCATCTTGAACTTGCTCTGCTCTGGCCTGCTTGCTGACCCTTCCACTTCCACTCCTTCTGCTTGGTTAGCACTTCTTCTCAGTTCCTGCATGTAATTTAGCAACGTTGGTTTTTGTCTTATCTTCTGCAATTTTTGTATTTATATGTGGCTTAGTGCTTCTCAGCTTTTGGGAAAACACATCTTTTCCTTTCTTGCAGCTCTTAGTTTCAGAAGTTCTTCTTTTTATATAAGCGTAAAATGTGATAACTTATTTGAATTAGCAGTGACCTCTACATGTATTAAATATTGAATAATAATTGGAATTTTGTTTAAAACAGAAAATAACATTTATGTTCATGACCTGTTGACATTTCAACAAATCACCACGGTTTCCAAGGCAAAAGGTGCATCTCTCTTCACTTGTGATCTCCAGGTAAGGGGAGGAATACAGTGGCGTGGGTGTCCTTACTATTCATAATAAGGATAACTTTTTCATATTTCTGTATAGATTAGGTATGTTGATTTTGTGTTGCATGCAAATTGCTTGGGTACTAGTGTTTTTTAAAATTAGTACCTACTGCATTTGCTTAAGGCAACAATTTTTAATTTAGTAGTCTTCATTTTCTTCCTCTGCTTCATAAGGCATTTTCCTCTGTCTGTTGTGATTGCAGCTTTTGATAAGCTGTCTTGTTTTTTTGAAAGGTCCTTTTCATTATAAAAGCCATTCCCTTTCCTAGAATTGCCAGTGTACTAGTTCATAGTGGTTCCCTTGTCTAAGCAACTCCATCACTGTTTTTGTTATGTTTTTGTTTCTGTTTATTGGCCTGCGGAGTCCCAGGGCAGTTGTGGTAGATTCAAGCCATAAAATGGTTCTATAAGATATAGCAGTCCTCTGTTCATGTGCTGTGGTTTATTAGGTGACTCATTTATATCCAAGTCAATTTCTCATCCTACCATATAATTCAGAAGCCTTCTTAACCAGAAGTCCTCTTCATCATGTTTTCTCTCTTTGTCCCATAGAAGCTCAAGCGTTAAATAGTTTCTAGAAAGTACTTGGGGTTTTCTAGATGTGAAAAGTAATGTGTTTCAAAGCACCTTTACATCTGGTCATTGCCAAGTGGCTTGTTGTTTGTGTGTACAGGCACTTAACTTTCCTAGTATTTCTTTTTCAATAAACTTTTTCAATAGGTTAGAATATTAGAAGTTATTAATATTTTAATCTGTTAGTATAACACATTCTTTGCATTGTTCTATTTCCTTATCTCTCCTATACTGCACAGAGTTCCAGCTCTAGTTTCAGGGCTGGACTGATAGCTCTCTGCTTGTCTTCTGTTCGTGTGTACGTATGCCTTTGGTGCTCTTTTATTTTTTTGCATTTTCTTGGTGTCACAATCCTTGCCAAAGTTTGGTTTTAAGTATTCTGACACCACCTCCCTCTCCTCCCCCTCCCCTTTTTTAGGCAGTGCCCTTCTGGCAGGTTTGAGCAAAGCTGCTCTTCAGTTGACAGCTTCAGGCTGAGGATTCTTTTGGCTTTGTATTATCTTACTTGTCTCCTATTTTGTGAGTGCCTGTGAGTTAGGCCTGTCTGTTTTCCCAGCAATCAGATACAGGGGAAGAGGTGCTGAGAATGTGTGTAGCAGTGCGTAAGAAGCTACAGCTGTATTTTTGGAAGGACAGAGAGTTCCATGAACTGCAGGTGAGTTGTTTCTATAATCTAATATGCCTCAACAGGGAGTGTAGTTGCACTTTTCTGCTTGCCATGCAGTCCCTCTTTACCAGAGACACTGCTGACTTCTGGAGCATTGACTCTGGTTCTGCAGAGATGTAACAATGAAGCACAAAATAAAAGTGGTTTGAATCACAGTTAATGTCATTAATACAGTTAATAAATTAAATTAAGGGCTGTGTCCTATATTTTAACATTCTGGTTGTAGTAAGTCAGTGGAGCTTATTAGCATACAGCATGTGTGAATGTATACCTAATGACAACATAATGGAAGTGGGTGCACTTCTACTCCAAGTTTTCCAGATATGTCATTAAGCCAGGAGATGGTTACTGACAACAAGTGTAGAGAGCTGCAGTTGTGAATACTGGAACGATAAAAATAACTAATTGAAATGGGTAGAGCCTTTTTTACCTACAATGCCCTTCTAGAAAATTACCAGCTAACTCAGAGCACACCTCTTTATTGTGCATGAATCTAGCCTTTTAGTTGAATAGTGCCATTCCTTGACCAGTAGATGTCAGGTATGTGTGGTGGAGAATGCAGTGCATGTTATGCTCTGCACTGTCAGATTTGACTTTTGCTTTTCTCTTGTAATAGCCAGTTTAACCTATTTTCCCTGTTTTCCACAGGGGGACTTCAGTGTGCCTGACATACCCAAGTCTATGGCCTGGTGTGAAAACTCCATCTGTGTAGGCTTCAAGAGGGACTATTACCTGATACGGGTAAGACTGGGGTGTGTAATAGTGTTTTAAGAAGATTTGGATAGCATTAAAGACTATGGAGGCTGCTTCTGTGTTTAGGGATTTAGCTAACAGATATATGAAAACCAGCATCTGGTACTCCTGGTATGGGAAGGGCAGTCTAAGTCTGTGCTTTTAAACTGATGTTGTCAGGAAGTGATCTTTCGTTTGTTACTGTTGAAACCAGTGTTTGCAGCTCTTGCAGAAAAAAGGCATTAGAGAAGGTACATTTTGGTTTGGCAGCAATCTCTGTAAGCTCAGTTTGCATTTTATTTAATGTATTAAGAAAGGAGATAGCTCAAAGAGGGGGAAAAAGACCAAGAATATCTTATCCGATGTACAGTGAAACTTAAATGTTTTTCTGATTCTCTTGCTGAATTGTAGTAGTTTCAGTCTGATAGTCTCTTACTGTTATATTACAGTTTCCAGTTTTGCTTCATTTACAGCTATAGTTGATTCTCTTTTCTGCCTTTATAGTTGGTTTCTGCAGATATTATAGGAAAATAAGATGAAGAGGAGGTGCACCACTCGTATTCTTACATGGTTGGCAACACTGATCTGTAGGCAACAGGAAAACTGCATATAATTTTTGTGGTCACTTGAAACTGATGCAGCTCACAAAAGAAGGGGGATGCCTTTCTGCAATGCTCTCCTAGATATTTATTCCTTCCATTCTATATGAGTAGTTGTGCAGCTGCTCAAGGAACCAGGGTGGAAACTACCCATCCAAGTATGTACTTTGGGTTAGTTCTGATGTTTGACAGACCTATCCTTGAGTGGCTCTGTTTCACTAAATAGGCAGAAAAAATATACATGTATTTATGGTGTTGCTTTCTGCTAGCTAGCTGTTGATTTATAAAATGCTTGAGTTGTAAATGCAAGGGAAGCAGCAAGAATGTGTAGCTGGAGTTGAAGGAGAAAGATTCTCCTTTTTGATGGTAGTGAGTTGTTTTATTAGCTCATGAAACAGCAATTTTTTTGTGTGGACTCAGCTCCCAGGACAGCATGTGGCCACAAAATGACTGGCTAGGGCAGGGGAAAGACTAGACAGTTTGCTAGGCTTTTAGTTTTTTTTTTTTAATGTGGCAGCACTCACTCATGCCATAACAGAACAGTGTTAAAAGTTTTGGCCTGAATTAAGTGTTTGGACGTTGCAGCTGATGTTGCTACTGTGCTATGCATTTTATAAACCTGTATGAGTGATGTGCTCAGCTACTGTTATATGTTAGCGTTATCTTGTCGTGACGGTCGAGAAATAAAAGTTAATCAGAAGGCTTGATTTAGGGTAACATAGCATCTT